>JARHVA010001440.1:1292500-1682500 GCA_037957365.1 Torreya grandis | reverse complement strand
CTAACTCTACAGACGTATCCAAATGAGAAACCCACTCATCAGCTAGTGTCTTCCATACTTGCATCTCTTCATCTCCCACTCTTGGTGGTAAACCCACATGTGTTGTATCTCCTCATGTCTATAGTTCTCATGTTGCCTCACTAACTAATCAAAACTAAATAGAATAACTTGGGTTAAAGGATACAATAAGACAAATCATATCGATAGTATCATGATGTGATACCACATTATCCAAAATATCATGATGTGACACCTACACTATTTCAAACCATCTAAACTCCTTAGAAGCATATGTAAAACACAAACCATATGTACATTATCTCTCTCTCTCTCTCTCTTTCTCTCTCTCTCTCTCTCTCACACACACACACACACATCTCATAATATTCTATCTAACAAATATACATCTACCTATTTAAAACATAATAAACATTAACTAAATATTAAAACATAAATCACTCACCAATAATAGTATCTCAATCATCTCACCCATCAAGTGCCTCCACTTGGGCATGTCGCTGGGGTGCTACAAAAATTAAGTGGGAGAACATGAGCATGCCATAGTCCACTAAAAATATGTAGATCTATGGAATAACTCTCTACAAGCTATGTCATAGGATATCCATGCCATTTTTCCTTTGCCTATGACTGCTCCTCTACATACACCTACACCTATCTCTATATATGTGATTATGGTAATTATGGTGGTAACTACAAATCCTACTATAGAATAATAATAACCGCCTCAACATCCTCTTCCACCACCATCTCTACCTACTCCATTGATTTTTCCTCTCTCTATTTTGAATTTCATCATCTCATTCAAGGTCTCAATCATTGTGATTGAATAATAGGCACATTAACATGCACTCTTACACCTTTACTACCTCTACGCTCCCTATCATGTCATGCTCAATATCTAATAAATAGTATAGGTATCGTTAGAGGTGGTAACTCTAACTAACTAGGTAAGTATGTAGGTTGATGTGGCTTCACCCACCACATATAATTACCAATGATATGAATATAAATTATTCTATGAGAAACACTTAGATAAGAAGGACAACTAGCTATAATACCTACATATGGATGCCACATAATGTCTCCTCAAGTGACACTTTAAAATGATAGGGCATGAGGTATAACTTATAGAAAATGGTTTTGTATCCATATTAAAACATGCGGTAAACTATTGTCTATCACATGGGTAAACCCCATAGGATGATACAAAGGAAACCTATAAAAAAATCTAACTACTTAATAATATCATAGGGCCCATAGTTATATTCCCTTGTGAAAGAATGTTATACATATCATGCACCAACTACACCTAGATCAATTAAATTAGGTATTACAACTTACCATGTTCTAATATTGAATGACACAAGGTGACCATATATAGTGGCAGCTTCCCATCTGTCGTGTGATAGATCACATGAGAGGTTACAAGGCCAATAATATCCTTTCAAATATTTGGAATGGTTGACACATAGACATAAAAAAATTCACTCACAACCCATAAAAATATCTCTTTGAGTTGGTTACCCATAAGGCTAAGGATCATCTCTAAACATCCATATCAGGAGTATCAAAAATAACAAGAGTACCTATAATGAGAAGTCCTAACATCACATGGACATCTTCTAGGGTGATACCCACCTCAATGGTATCCCCATCCACCACCCACCTAAAAGTGTTGGTTAGCCACTCCCATGTCCTTAAGAACATTGTGACTAAGTCAACACTCAATGGAGTATGATATATCTATATAATACCTACAAAACCCAACATTATCAACCATATAGATCATCAACTATCAATCTATCCAATAAATTTGGCAACTAACCTACATCCACCAATCACTAGAGTCTTCATCATATTTAAAAAATATCAAACAACAAATCATGAATTAGTCTTTGATATTAGATAATCATAAAATTACATTATTAAAAATAACAAGACATGCATTTACAAAAAATTAACTACTTTATCAACATATTCTATCATTTTCTCAACATTTTATACTATATTAGCCACATAACTAACTATGTCAGCTAAGAATATATTTTATAATAACTTTATCATGTATCTAACTATATCATCCATGATTAAAAACAAAATGAATCAATCATTTTATATAAAGTTAGCAATCTAACATAATAACATCAACCACTCAATACGTAGTCAACAAGATAACCCTATTGTATCAACCACTTTATATAAATTTGGCCATTTATTAAAAATACATAGACCACCTAAATGCATTATTGAATTGATTAGGATGTATGAGGTTGACCACATATACACTATTAGACTAGATCAACCTCTATACACACAGTTAGATACTTATTGACTAACTAGATTAGCCCAATACTACATAATCAGCCACTATCAGTTACTTGTTAATTTTCAACTACATTGGCTTGGTTAATCCCATTCACTTATTGTAATTATTTTTCATACATTTATCATTAATTACCTAGGAACTAATGACCCTCTTTGACCCCTACCCATTTTTTATCTTAATTCCTATTCTACCCCAAAATGTTTTGGGGCAAATTTTGTTGATTAAAATGGGTGTTTGCTTAGTCAGGGGCTATTTTATGAATAAAATGGGTGTTTGTTTGTTGATCAACATATTGGGGCTATTTAATATTTTAAATTTAGTACATCCTATGCCTAGACCATGCTCGTAGTAACTTATATGTATCCTCCACCTCATGCTCTTTGCCTTCGTGTCATGGTCTTTCTCATCATTCCTTTAGGTCAAATAGAGCTCTAGTTTCTCAAAATAGAAAATTTAAAAATGAATAGTTAAAATTATATTTATATTTAAAATTTACAAATTATTTAGTTAACAATTATTTACCCCAAAAAATTATGTTTTAATCATAATTATATTTCTATAAGATCTTTTTCCAAACCACAATTTTTATTGGAATCCTGATAACATAGAAAAAAATTCTATATATATCTCATATTTTTGTAAAAAATTTGAGTTTTAGATTATTTTTTAGGTCTACGTAATGTCGTTACATTGGATGCATCTTCTATATGATTCATAGACAACTTATATTCTACAACAAGAAGGTAAGTAAAGGTATGAGTTTTTCAATTATTTAATTTCATTTATTTTAAAACTTTTTACTATAATTTATTAGCTCAATATTGTGCATTACTATGTTCTTTCTCAAAGAACCATCCCATGTTATAACTACATGAAACGTGATGCAATTTGAGTGGCAAATATGTATACAAATAATATTATTAAACTTTATCATTTATTGACACTTTATCTCTTGCAGGAACTTATTGAGTTTTAATCTATTTGAGTCCACGCCTTGAAAGGTGCACTAGGAAATGGGTGGATAGACTTTTGGTGCTTTGCAAGATTCTTGATCCCTATACCATTACCTTAAAAAAATTAAACATAATTTTATCCAACTCCCTAAGTAATTAAAACCATTATATCCACTCCTCTAAGACATTCACCTTCTAAAATAGCCCCTGACTAAGCAAACACCCATTTTATTCATTTTCTTACTATTTTAACCTAGTCAATATTGTTAGGGAATGAGTGCACATTCTAAAAATCCCTTAGCCCAGCCAACCTAGTTTAAGACTTAATAACTATCTTTCCTACCAAATAATATCAACATGTCCAAACTTATCAACTAAAATCTCAGGAGTGTTTAAGGTCAATACTTATATATAAATTCCCACTTCACTTCAATATAATGAGAGGAAAATTCATTTTCACATTGTTACAACTCATAATTCTATTATTTCTACACTCAAAGAGTCATTGTAAAAGGTTTTTCCTTGAAGGGAAAGAATCTTGTCTTATGGGAAAGTCTTAGATGCAAAATATGAGTCTTTTATCCTAGAGCTTATTTATATAGTGTGATCCTTTCAAAGCCACAACAACCTCTAGCAAAGCACCATTGACTAAGGGAGAGATTGAGGAACAATATTTTCAATTCAAGTTAAGTATTATTAACTTTTAATATTTCATTTGGTAGATAACTATTGAAAAAGTAATAAGATTAATGTTGTACTCATTTTTTAGTTTACGTCTAAATTGAATTGAGTAGACTTATCTTTGGATGTTTTATTTTGTTTGTTTGACTATCCCATTTGTGCCATAATATTTAGTGACCACTAGATTATATTTATTTTATGTATTATCGGCCTATCCAGGGCTATTTAATAATATCATTTGTATACACATAATATTTTCAAATTTTATTAATTATTGATGTTTTCTCTCTTGAGGAACTTATCGAGGCTTAATATCTATGAGTGCATACCTTAAAGGGTACAATAGGAAAGGGTTGGGAAAACCATTGGTGCTTTATAAGATTATTATCCCCTATTCCACCACTTTTATCAACATAAAAATATTTTATACACTTCCCTAAGATTTTACTCCTCTCTTACACATTCTTCCAAGAAATTCACTAACTTACATAACCCCTATCTAAGCCAAAAACTCTTTTTGACATTTACTAAATAATTTCAGCCTAAGCTAACCCTATAATTAAATTATATTATCATGTTATGTGACTCTTTAAGCCTTGGCCAACCCATTTTGGGACCTAACTTACTTTTATCAATTAACAATATAGGGTTGAATTAGGTTGACACTGTCAACTAAACTTTCAAAAGGGTTTAACATTATATTCAACTATATATACATATTCCTTCTATCATTTGTAGAGATAATAATAAGAATATCATATATTGCACATTTTATTAACCATCATTATACTTGAGTAACATTTCTTAGGATTTCAATACTATACTTGCAAATACATATCTTGTCTTATGGAGAAGTCTTTTAGATGCATAGAGATGTTGTTTAGCCTAGAGCTGACTTATCTTTATTATCTTTACATACCAAAAAAACCTGGTATGATGTTACTTTTCCAAAGGAGAGATTAATGCTCAATGGGTTCATTTTAAAGTTAAGTATTCCTAACTTTGTTCTTCATTTTTTAAAGTAGATAAATTTGCATTTATTACCCTATATGATTCTCTCTCTATGAATTATGATTCACTATACATTGAACTAATTATAGATATTTTATGCATGTTTGATTTTATGTTTATTAACTCCATTTTGTGCCATAAGCTTTGTTCATCACTAAGTTAGATTTTACTTTACTTGGTATTTACTTTTTGAATATAGAAAATATAGGACCTAGATAGGGTTATTGCATGGTGTTACTTGACAAGAGGGTTTGGCACCCTCTCTAGTGATATCATTATTGTAAGGGACCCCTTAATTATAGTGGATCCATATTAGTCATGACCCAAATTTTCTATATGTACCAATAAGCAAAAGTGTAAGTGTGATTTATCTTCTATAAGCTAGGATTGATTTGTAGATTAGTTGTATTTTCCCTTGTATACATTCTAATGATCCTAACGTGAATATAACCCTTGTAGGTTTTGTTTCATGAATTCAAATATTATCATCTTATATATTTTTATTTATATATTAATGTATAAAACCTGCCGATATATTCTAATAATCTGTGTGTAAGTTTAACACACAATCACTCCAAATTGACTCTATTTTCTCTATGTAGGTCTTCTCCAAATACAGGTAACTATATCAATCATCTTGACACATTTATCTTCTTCAACCACAAGGTTTTATACTTCATCAACCTAGTTGACTCTATTTTTAGTTCTTTTTTTTTAACATATAGGTTTTTAGACTTAGTTAAACTAATTGACTATGTTCATAGGTCATTTTTAGCATATAGGTTTTGCTGACTTTGTTGACTTTGTTGACTTTGTTAATATAATTAAAAAATTAGAATTTTAAGAACACAACATAAATTTTACAAACTAAGAATCCTAAAAAATACCAAGGTTCATTCTTACATTCTTTGTAATTTCTATTTTTCATTTATAATCCTATTATTCACAGTTTATAATTTACAAAACTACAACCCTATAGCAAACTGTGTCAACTAGCTACATAAAATTCTATAGCCTATTTGCTCTCTAGAAGACTCAATTTACCTATTCAATTATGTTCTTCTAGATATGGCTTTCATAGATAGTAATGACCCTCTTAACTATATTATTTAATGTTTACATATAGTGTCATCTGAACAGACTCTATACTCTTCAATAAAAAAAGGAACTAACCTATCTTGCTAGTAAGTAATTGACTTCTCAGTTTAGTTGCCTACTTTCTTAGAGTAGCAAACATAGAATAAATAGGAGGTTTTTTAATTTACCAGTTTAGTCAAACTTTTTTTCTCTTTTGCACATAGTTCTAAATCACTTAATACTAAAAATCATTAAACATTTTCTTCCCAAGGTCTACCTACTTTGATTTGATCACCAAGGGACAATCCTACTTAGTTTTTTGGCCAAGTAAAAACATGTGGTTGATGATATATATTGTCAAATCACTCAACACCCTTATCACTGTGGGATTGTGAAGTGAGGGGGTAGGCCCCAATACCAAGATAGTAACATCACCAATAAAATTCCCTTTCATCCCAAACTATCTGAAACTATCCATAGATTGATTTCTATTTCCTTCTTATAACCAAATTCCTTTCACATTAATTTTAAAATTTATTATAGTTTAAAAACATTCATGAATGACCAATTATCTTAGCATTTACATTTAAGTTTCATTTCTTTCTCTTTTTTTATTTCAAAACTTGTAATATCTAGTGTTAATACAAGGTTTTTGATGTGTGCTATAATTAGATCAAACACATTGATCTAATTGCTTGTGTTCAATTATATTTGTTTAGCTATTATCTTGTAAAGTTTTTTCCTATTTTTAGAACATAGTCACCCCTATTGACATAGTATATTATAGGTTATTAGTTCTATCTTATATTCATTAAACATTCACCCTATTCATCTATCTATCTTTTTAGTCTATATAGTTTCTCCATCTGTCGTACATAGTTGACTTATATAACTGTGTCATGTATACCTTCTTTTATTTCTTATCTTATAAAACACTATCGATTGATTTGAATTTTTATCTTACCAATTTATGCTTCTTCCCATCAATTTTTTAGCCTCCTTTTTTCATCATGAATTTCATTTTTGATGATAATACAGAAATGAATTTAAACAAACATGATGAGTTTTACTGACCCTAATACGTTATCTAAGACATAGATTGTGGCACCCACCATGGATGAAAGCAATGTAAATGTTACCACTTGTACTACTAATTATGGGACTCCTACCCATTTATCCTCAATTGAAAACCATTTTTCTCACTAAAAGATGAGCATGATTTAGAGTACACAACTAAAATTCTCTTTTTCATTAATGAATTTCAGCAACAAAGAGGAAACGACCCTTCAACCATTTATAATCTCATGATCAGTACTCATATAGAAGAACCTCATTCAATATCCCCTACCTTTTATCATGGATTTGGGGGAAACACTTTCTTTGCATCTCAAACTTTTCCTTCTATCATATCTCCTTCATGCACGATGATATCATCTTATATGATTTATTCAACCTCCATGCCAAGTATTTATACCAACATGGTAGGTTCAACTTCTAGTGGGCCTATTTAAAAGATCCATCCCCTTAACCATTCCAATAATTATTATTTTTATACCAACACTACTCATTCCACTAGTGTGGTACATGATACTACTTCATCCCACACATCATGCAACTCAAGTTATTAATACTAACACTAATACATCACATGTTATGTACACTAGTCAAAATGTTAACCAACTCCTATTACAAACACATAATAAAACACATACCTTTAAAACCAATAATGTCAATTAGATAATGTAAATGTAAAATCATCTTATTCATCTTCAAAGCTAACCTCAATAGGTTTCATGGGGAGCATAAAATCTAAATTCCCCCCACCTTGCTTAGGTATTGCCATGGTAACCTTATCCCACAACCACCACTCATCAATAAAACCATTAAACATATAAAAAATGAACCTCATGTACCTAAAATAACTAACATCAACATAGAAGGTATCACACCCAACATCACCTATAATGGATCCATCAATCCCACTTTACAATTAAAAACATTTGGTAACCTCTATAAAGATTGGGTTAAACTTAACACCTTTGACACTACTAAACTATTGTATAAAATACTCTCATGAGATTATTTAGATTTGTATTATCAATTAAAAACCCACTCTATAACTATCCTCAAAGACTTGGTCAACTCATTATTCCAAGAATTTCAAACTAGTGATCTTCACAAGAATAACTCAGCCCACTTTATAAATTATAAATCACTTAAAATTGAAATATAATAAGCCTTTATCAAACAATATAAGAACTTTCCTAACAAAAGTGAGCATAATATGGTAAATTCCAACCTATTAAACTTATTCACTAATGCTCTATACCCCAAATTACAATATCAAGTTAGGACTCTCTTCCTAAGAACCTTGGAAGAAGTTATTGACTAAGATAAACAATAAGACTTCTTTATGCATCAATTTAAACCATCTTCACCTATAATGGACACTCATATGATAGCTAAAAATAAAAAATATGATGCAACCAATGATGGTGTTATTTAAACCTATGACATTATTCATACCATTCAATAAATTTCTTGAAACAACATCATGGAGCATGCTCCCCAACAAACAACACTCCTACTCTTTCATTTTCTCAACCCAACCAAACTAATGTGCAAAAACCATTATCCTTAAAAAAAATTGAAAAGCATCTTCCAAGAACTCTACCACAATATCTTGACCCTAGTCATCCTATGAAATCATGGTATGATCCAAACAAATTTTGTTGGTTTCATGCAAGTTGGTGCCACTCTCATGAGACTTGTAGACAATTATGCAATCTTTCTATGGATTTTAATCTTGGTCCGAACTTTGATCATGAAACCCATATTAAAAAGAATCAATAAGCATATGACATATAATTTAAAGGCCATAAACACAAAATAAAATCTAATCTTTAAACCAAGTTAATACGCATATTTCTCTCTACAAAGATCCTCTTTATAACCACCAAGATAATAACAAAAAACCTATTCCTAAAAAAATGTTTAAGTTATTATAAACCTCACTAAAAATGAATAAAAAGTGATTAATATGACTAATATACAAAGAGTAGTTTCTTTTACTAACTCAAATCAAACACGTACACGTCACACATCTCAACCATTCCATGTCATTAAAGACACTTCCTCATCCCATATAATGGAGTTGGGGTAAGAGGAAATTATAACCATTCAAACATCACCTCTAACCTCATAACTTGATTATACCTATCATAACATTTCTACTCTTCCCCTAACATCCACACAACAAAATAACATTCCCCAGACTTCCAATAGTATTTGTTCTACCCAACCACAAGAACTACTTCAACCAACCATAAAATAACCTAAAGTAACTCAGCCTATTTGTAATAAAATTAAACCAATTACACTATATCATTATACATTTAATTATACATCTAACCCTCCTTCCTAGGATCTTACAACACTATGCATCTATATATAACAATTGTCCCATGGTTTATGATGAATTGGATCCCATTGTAGAACTTTCTCATCTCCAATATCAAATACCTTCCTTATAACTAATGAGAACTTATCCCCATCACCAAAACCATCTAATGCAATTGTTGTTGAAAATAAACATCCCTCATCCTCCACCAGTAGGATGTGAATCTACCTTATCTAGATCCAAAGTTAGTATACTCCAATAATGTGAAGAGATGTCCATACATGTTGATGAAATAGTGGACATTTCTCTTTCACTTAAGATCTCCATTGTTTCTATGATTTTTTATGAGCTACTACTTCATGTAGATGATCCTCCTCTATTCATTAACATCAAAATAGGTGATATCCAAGTTAAGCATGCCTTAATTTATGAAGGAGTAGGTACTTTCATTGCCTCCCTTGATTTCATTAAGATACTTGGATATTATGAATGTAACCTCAAATCTACATGTAACACATGTCAAGGATATGATATAAGGTAAATTCCTCCTCTATGTTGTGTTTGGATTCCCATTACCATTCCCTATGTCACCATCCATGTGAAAGTTATGATATTTAAATTTTTAAATTCTTACAAAATCTTATTTGTTTGACCTTGGACTCATCGTATGAGATAAGTCAACTCATACACATGCCAATGCATTAGATTCCCCCATACTGGATCTATTTACAAGATTCAAGGAGATACAAACCCTTGGGATTTCAAATAATTGAAATAACTTGGTGTATGTAAAATTCTTACCCTTGAACCTTTACCTAGGATCCCATTTACTTAATCCCACCTCTTCAACTATCCACTCAATTCCATTCAAGTTTAAAATTTTCACCCCAAATTAATTGGGATCATTACACCTAACCTCTTAGATTTTGATGATGATTAAGTAAATGAGATAATCCTCAAGATCAAAACCTCTGATCTATCCCCTCACATAATCACCCAAATTTATCCTTATTTACAACCTTGATCCTATCAACCACCTATTAATGTTATACATTTTATCTTAATTAGTAATAGATACTCTATCCACCATGCATCATCTGATAACAAATTCATTCCTACATGTACCATCAACTTGCATACACCTGACTATGATGATGGATATGCTTTAGATGATCCATTTTTAGCCAAATTTGTCCAAGCTATAAATTCCAAAGTTATTTGATATTTATTTTCTTTATTTAAATATTTTCATTAATCTTTTAGCATTCCTTCCTTTGTAACACCTAATATTAGTCTTTTTACTATTTATCACAAGTTAGAGATGGAACACTCACATGGTATACCTAAATTCACAATAGAGACCCTCAAGAGTATGTTTATGGATCATGCCATGATAAGACCTTATTGTTTTTCTAGATACCAGGACCCTTATATTTTTCTTCCTTTAGAGATGTTATCTACTACTCATATACCTTATGCATAGCCAACCTCAGTTTCAGATGAGCCTAGTCTAGTTTATGCTCCATACTTACCTTTAGATGAGCATTGGATAGTTTATATTCTATCCCACCCTTCATTGGTTATGTATATACTCCTTTAACACATCTTGATTTCATGCATGTTCAATGGGTAGGTCATCCTTATTTTTATATCCATAATTTTATGCTCATTAGATCAAAGATTTCTAATTATATCAGTCACCCCAATTTTTCCTTCCACTTCTTCAGCTAGTAGGCCTTCAAAGTCTACTAATAGACATATTTTTTTATTTTCATAGGACATATAACCACTCTTCCACTCATTTTAAAAAACTTAGGTAGTATATTGACACATTGCACTTAACCACTGCTCAGGCCAAAGATAAGGCTATAACTCATCTTAATATATTACAAGAGTATATCCATAAATATGGGGAAGTATACTATATTTTGTACCAGTGTGGTACACATCATAATTATCACTACCACATTCTCTTGTAGTATATTTGTTACTTCCCATAGTTTACACCCACACTGGTTATTCCTCCTTGCATAGGTTACACATGCAAGAAGGATTCTCCTTCTCCATAGGTAGCACCTCTTTATTTACCCACATTTATTATTCCTAATTAGGAATCCATTCTATTCCTTTGAGTATCATATGCATGAGATCCATCATGAGCATTACTCTTCTTCATCTACACTTATCATTTCATTTGAGGAGATATAGAAGGAAGTATCTGCATAACTTTCTATGAAGATTGATGAGACTCTCGTTGTCATTAGAATTAAACTTCATAGAGATGTTTCATATGTTATGGATAATATTTGTGGTCAAATATATTAGTATTTGTGAAAATATCATGATGTTCTTTCACATTATTCTATTTTATTATTTAGATTGGATTTGTGATCTATTTTTATATCTCTTATACACTTGACTATTTATAAAAATTTGGCTGAACTTATTTATTTTACATGGATCATTATATTATGATTTATGTGTTTTATATTGTTTCATTTATGTTCACATTTCTTATGTCTTATTATCATCATTTTCATGAATGCACACTTATGATTATGAGTTAAATTTTCTCATAGATTATTTTACAATGATTGTTTGTTATCTTATCTCATTCAAAAATTAGATAATAATTATTATGAATCAGTTATACAAACCTTTATTCCATTAGTATTCTATATTTACCATATGATCAGTTGGCAAACAATACTTTGAATTTACCTACTACTATCTACCAATCTACTTTAGATCTCCTTTCTTCTTTTATTTTCCTTTCACATACTAAGCATACATATGGTTGAACTTGAGATTACATACTGGTTCATAAGTAAGCTAAAGTGTTTAGTCAATCATATCTTTAGTCACTTAACCTCCTTTAGACCAAAGTCTAATTATCAAATGTTGGTTATTCTAAATATATAAGGAGGAGGACTCATAAAATCCATAAAAAAATTAAAATTCAAATCATTTAAATAAAAATATGTGATTTAAAAAGGAAACATACAAATTTAAATGTCTAATCACACCAAAAGACATGATTCATATCAATCTTCTATTTCTAATTGAAGTTCAAACTCCATAGTTGGCCTCATGATAGAGCCAAGGTCCATTGGGGTGAGGTAGGTTAGTAGATTGGGATAGGAGAAAAAAATCTATAAGTGCTACCTAATTTCTCACACAATTGTCCAATCTTTATAATATACCAACAAATTTTTAAGAGGTCTTGAGGAATGGGGAACATGTTGTGGGAAGGTAGGTCCATTTTAATTTTATTGTTCATATAAACTACATGAGTTAAACTTTGTATCTCACCTATTTTCTTATACAACTTTGTGCTTATTATGAGTAGGTATCCTTTGTATTTGTATGGTTAGACTCTTAATGTCTCTCCTTTATACATACTATGCCTCATGTTTACTAAGGTCTTATCATAAAATGCCTATGTCATGTTTTTATTAATTTCCCTCTTTCATTACAATAATCCTAATATTTCCCTTTGATAAATATTGTTTTATTAACTGATCATTCCCCCTATGGTTTCCCTTTGTGAGTTATAGTTTAAGACCATGGATAAGACTAGGTTCTCCTTAAAAACTACCACAATAAAACATTTTCTTAATTTTACCATTATTATCATTCACCTCATTGGCATTCCCCTTGTGATTTGTAGTGTAAGACCATGAATATGACCAGGCCCTCACAAATTAACACATAAAAAACACATTTTAAATCATTCCCATATTTTTTCCCACCTCATTCATGTTCCATTTTTGAGTTACAATATAAAACCATGGATATGACCAGGCCCTCCTCATAAAATATTACAATACCCAGTTCATACTATAAGCAAGTCTTAATAAAATTACATGCTTCAAGTTTGATATTTTGTGTCACATTATGATATACATGTCATCGACATACTTCCCATCTTGATTTAGTATGTTTTATGCTTACTTCATAAGCACTTCACTTTTATCTTCTTATTTTCCAATTGTGTGTATGATTACAATCATTTTAATAAATTTATCATAATTCCCAACTTGATTTAGTATGATTAAATTTGATTTTCATTTACATTTTATTTCTCTTCATACTTTCAAACTTGATTTAGTATGATTTATTGATTTTATTATTTGTTTGTTTTTATACCATTGGTTTTCATGTGTAATCCATTTTATTACATGTTTTCATACCTCCCAACATGATATCATATGACTTTTATTTTGTTTTAACTTGGTGAAAATTTGTTATATTGTTTGAAACCACTTTATTACCATTTAATTTATCATTTTTGTTTATTATATTTATTAATATTTTGTTTTTACACATTTCCCATTGTGATATAGTGTGTATTACATTTGTTTATATAAATTACAATTTTCCAAATCAATTTTACCTTTTATTTTTAACCATGCATGTGTATCACTTAATGATATAAAATAAAATTTACATCACATATTTATCATAGTATATACAACAAAATCAAAATACATGTGCTATAAAGGAAATATATCCATACATCCATATACAAATACAATTATAAATCATATATCGATAAACTATCAATATCCATATATATATGATGATTTTTATACAATACAAGTACAAAATATAATATCTAAAACTCTAAGGATATGCTCCATCCTATATATATTATGTCCTAGACACACTACCCATTGATACATGTGACTTACCCCTCTAAATGGTACATTATAAAGAGGCAATATGGGATCTCAAGTCAACAACTTGACCCTGTAGGTTGGCCACTTGTGTTTATACCTATCCAAGATGTATCATGGTAATCACCTGTGAATATCATTACTATTATAAGGCTTGTTAATCATGTACCTCTCTATCTCCTACCCCTTTAGGTGGTTTTAAACCATCACCTTGCACCTATAGATGTCATGCATAATCTCCCACTAATCTAAACTAACTATCATGATCTAGGGAAAATAGTACCATAAGAAAAACTAAAGTGGTAGTGTCATAAGTTAAAAATACCCCATCTAAAAATATCATGGTGAAAAACCATAATCAAGTCTCCCCATCTGATCTCCTCTACAATAGTATTATCTACAAAACTAAAAACTAAATATACATTAGATCTCATGTATATATCTCAAATCATCTATCTATCATAAATAATGTTGAAATTTGTGATCTATATAAAACCCCTAAACTAAATCAAAACATTTCTCACTAGTGTAGGCATCACCAACCATGATCTCCCCATCTTCTCACCCACTAAGTACCTCCTCTATCAGCTACTTCCACACTAATACAAATCTATGTGTCACTACTTGATCCCATCATATTCCCCTCCTTAGTGGACATTATATAGACCAACTATGTATTGTAAATATTTTTGGATCCCCCTGTACAAAAACTAGTGCCTGTGTATGCTCATATTGATGGTGTATTCATCTTTGATGAGCTCATATTGGACATTATCACCTCTCTTGTGATCCCACATGTTGAGGTCAACATACCCCAATTTCTAAAAAATGGGGACCCTTGTGTCAAATTATGCAAATTTGTACCTTAAAATTGAAAATTCACTTGATTAGAATATATATAGCACGTTTTTACATTATTCATAACTCTCATTTAGATTGATGGAAATGTTGTCAGATGATCATGGTTTCACCCCTTCCAATGTTGCTAAAAATCATGGCTTGTGTTTCTATATTGTAGGTTCAATAGACTCATTTGGGAATAAACACGCGTAGGTTTTTCTGCTTTAATGTTAAATTTATGTTTTATTAACCTTTGATCTATAAATATTAATTATATTTATTTTTAGTCACATTAAAACCTTAGTCTAATGTTTTAAACCTAGGTCCCCTTCGAATTAAATTCAAAATCGCATGGGAACAAATTATGCAGGAACATTGTTATTAAGCCATGGACTTAGTTCTATTTTTACCCTAAGGTTTAGTCATGTTTATTAACATAACCAAGACCTTAGTATAAATTTTTTACGTTTGGTCTCTTTATCTTCCCAAGCCCCCTTGGTCCCTCTAGTTTACGAATGGTCTAACTAACCACCAAGACATTTCATTATGTCTATAGACTTTAGCCTAAATTCTGACTATATGCTATGTTTTTGATTATTTATGGGGTCACCTTTATTATGTTTCTAACTTAGTGATGCATATGTTCCATGTATTTAATCTCAACCTTGTCCTTTTGACCAAACTCACTAGGTTCTTTGACCTTTCCTAGTAACCTTGTTTTCTCTATTTTCTTGATTGTATATAAAAATTAAAATTTTTATGAGAAACCAAAATTATTTCTAGAGACCCTCTTTTTTACCAATTTTGGTGGCCTAAATCCTTGTCTAGGTCCACTTTCTCTCTTTTAGGCCTAGTCCAACCATAACCTTCAAAAATCATACTACATAGGCTATACACACTTCAATCAGTTGGATAACTTAAAATTTAGTCAAATTACAAAATTTTGTTGATTTTTGGTGGTTGGAATGCAAGATTTGCAAGAAACCCTAAATTAGGGCTTTTAGGTACTTCTACTAACCTAAGAGAAAATAAAATTCCACTATGGAAATTTAAAAAGATTTAAAAGATATGTGTGAAGTTTCATAGGTCTGTCCTGACCTTTCTCAAGTTTTCCAATCAATGGATGCACACTTTCAATCTATTATCATAGGTTTCCAAGGAAAATTACACTTGATTGTGTAGGAAAATGGTGCATCTATAGGTCTATGTACATGTAAAGATGAATATAACATATAAAAATCAATAAAAATAAAAAAATTAACTTAAAACATGTTTAATAAAATTACCAACACATTTTTCAAGCATTTTCAATCAAAACAAGGGTCTATCTACTCATGGAGTAATCCTACAGTCTAATCAACAATTACTTCTCATAGGGGTTAGGGGTCTGTTTGTGAAAATATTTGAGAAACTAGTGATATATTACATATTTATTGATTATTAACATAAAAAAATAACAATAACCTTTGGGAGCATAAATCAATAGACTTTATTCCTTAACAACAAAATACAGTCTACACATCTAAATAACAACTTTCAAAATAGGGTTATGTATATGAATATATATGCACACCAGATGGTTTGATCACTATTACTTGAAAAATATAGTCAAAAATTATTTTATAAAATCCTTCAACAATTTTTATAACAATTATCCAATTCCATTTGATCATCAATCTTGAAAACAACAGTCTACAACCAAGCTTAATAACTCAAGATATGGGTCTGTATTCCATGTTCTTAAACATGGACCTTATTTTTTCTATTCCTTAGAGTATGGTATATTATAAAACATTAATTAACATCCTCTCCTATAAAATATATTATTTTTCATAGAACATAATTGGTGTAACCACTTCTTAAAATCTTTCAATGGTTGCATGATAAGTTTTAAAAGGTGACCAAGAACCAAAGTTTATTTTCTAGGCATATGTCACTTTAGACCCTTATAAATGGTTTAAGGAGTATATAATGAAATTTTAAACATGTTCATAAACTTATTAAATATTTTCACTCACCCTTGTAGGTCCTTAAAGAAACCAAAATTCAAATTTTGTGTACAACTAGTTTTGGTGGGAAAATCCTAAATTTGAAATTTGAACTACCTAGATGCATTCCTAAACTACCAATTTGAATTATAAGAATTATTGGGGAATTTTAAATCCATAAAAACAATAATATAACCTAAATTAATTAAAACAATCCAAATTTTGTCAAAAAGGTTCCATAAGAGTGATGCTCCTACATCATACTCCTAGGGAAACGAAAAAGAACTCATGTATTGTTGTCCGTAAGTGCTTATAGAGTACTCTGGCACTTATTTATGTCATGATAAATCATCCAAAATGAATATTATACTAGGTTATTCTTCCATTTGACTAGATACTTGAATTACTATTTGTCTCTATTCCTCTTGATCACCTTCTTGTCCAATATGCACTCCATCTCTTTTATGTTGTCCTTAGGCAACTGTGTTGCCCAATCTAGGCCTATTGTAGATGCATCATATGCTATGTTTCATTATTCATCTCCTTATTTTTAAGGGTACAAGTCTAAAACATTAAAAATAGGTTAAATTCTTACCCCACTAAGAAACTCCAATTCATATGCATTGTTTGCTAACTTTCTAAGAATCTTGCAAGGACCTATCTTTTTCATCTTTAGTTTGTTGTATTCACCCCTTGGGTACCTTTACTTCCTGAGATGAGCTAAGACTAAGTCTCCAGCCTATATATTCACTTATCTTCTACTCAAATTTCTTATTTCTTATACTTTTCAACACTAAACTCTAAATGCTTTCTTACCTATTCATATACCTCTTTCATTGCCATTACAAACTCTTCACCTTCAACACTTCTCTTGTCCATATGGTTGATGTTTTTGACCTCAAATTCACCTCAAGAATACATGCCATAAATTACTTGGAATGGACTCATACCAATGCTCCTATTGGTAGAATCATTATAATCAAACTCTAATTGAGATAACACAAGATACCACTGCTTGGGATGGTCTTTGGATAAGCATCTCAAAAATTCTCCTAAAATTCTATTCACAACCTCAATTTACCCATATTTTTTAGGGTGGTAATCTAAAATTAAACTCAAATTTGGGTCTAGATTCTTCCATAATGTTATGCAAAAGTGTCCAAGAAAGATGGTGTCTTTATCAAAAATAGTGTTCATAGCTAGTCCATGAAGTTTCACTACCTCTTTGAAAAACAAATTTGCCACATCTGTGGCATTATTAGTGGTTATACATGGTATTAAGTGTACCATTTTATAAAATTCCATCACAAAGTCCATACTATGTATTCCCAAGGCCTATTTTAAATTGGTAGGGGCTGATATAAACTTATACTAGTGCTCTTACCCTTTGCCAATCAACAAATCTTGCACATTTCCAAATACATCCTTAATTTTTATTACATTATATTCAAATAATTGTGCCTAGTGAGAAACTCCAATGTCTTTTCAATCCCAAAATGGCCTCACATGCTTCCACTATGCTTCTCTTGGATCAAATTTCCACTTATAGAGATTTTTGGCACACACAACTATACTCCTTTGAATAAAAGTCCATCTTGAAGTACATAATCCAACCATGGATCCTTTTTTAGTGTATTTGGGTGATTTCATGCATGGTATACTTCCTTTAAGTCTTCATCATACTCATATAAATATTTGAGTGCCTCAATACAAATACTTTTTAACTAAATCTCATGCACCAATAAGAATCTCCTACTCAATGCATCTACAACCTTGTTGCTTTGTCCTTGTTTATGATTGATGGTGAAGGTAAAATTATTCATGTACTCCACCCATTTCACATGTCTTTGGTTCACCTTTAGCTGGTTAGATATGAAATAAAGTACATTATTATTCATGTATACTATGAACTCCTTTTGCAAGAGATAATTCCTCCATTTATGTAATGCTTACACCATTGCATAAAACTCCAAGTCATAAGATGAGTACTTTTTCTTTGCATAATTCAAATTCTTAATAAAATAAGCTATATATCTTCCCTCTTGGCTTAGGATAGCCCCTATTGCTATACCAGTTTCATCACACTCTATTTGGAACACTTTGTTGAAGTCTAGCAATATTAGTATTAGTTGCTCCATGATTCTTTGATTTAAGTAGTGGAAGCTCTTCTCTACCTTCTCATTCCACAAAAAATGTTTCTTATTTCCCTTAATGGTGTCAATTATGGGATCACATATTAAAATAAAATTCCTTATGAACTTCCTATAGAAACTTGTAAGATCATGAAAACTTATTGCCTTTCATGTTGTCCTAAGTATTGGCCACTCCATAATTGCCTTCACCTTGTTCTTATCAATTTTTATCATGCATTATGATATGAAAAATACAAGGTACAATAAATCTAATTTAATTAAATCACACTTATTGAGGTTGATTAATAACCTCTCTTCTTGCAGCCTCCTCATAACTAACTTCAAATTATGAAGATGTTCCTCTTTACTTTGGATGTATATTGGTATGTCATCCAAGTATAATACTAAAAAAATTCCTATTAAATCTTTTAGTACCTCATTTATTAATCTCTTAAAAGTGTTAGGTACATTGGTCAAACCAAATGGCATGACTAGCCACTCATACAAGCCTTCATTTGTCTTGAAAGTAGTCTTCCACTCATCACCTTACCTGATTATTATCTGGTAATATCCACTCTTTAGGTCAATCCTAGAAAAGTATCTTGATCCAATCAAAAAATCCATCAAATCCTCCTTCTTTGGATGTGGAAATCTATATCTTACAGTGATCTTGTTTATGGCCCTAGAATTAGTACACATTATCCACTCACCTTCCTTATTTAAAACCAACACTATGGGCACTTCACAAGGACTCAAGTTTTCTTTGATTATCCATTTTTAAATAAACTCCCACACTTATATTTTTATCTCAAAATTCTCTTCTTGGGTCATCTTTTAGGCAACCTTGTTTGGTATACTTGCACAAAGTATAAATTATATGTAATGTGGTATACTCCTCATAGGTGGTAGTGGGTTGGGTATCTCATAAAAAACTATGTATGCATACATCTAACATTTATTAGATATATTGGGGTAGATCATCTATCTTAGTGGCTTCCATAACATTCCTAGGCTTGACTACCAGAGCAAAGCCTATCTCTTCTTCATGTATGGCATTCAAAAATTATTTACCACTTACTAGAATCACATGTGAGCCAACTTGTTGATCACTCTCCTCATCCTTGAAGGGAAAAAAAGTGTGACTAAATCCATCCTTGATCAAAATTCACATGTTCCTTCTTCCATCATGAGTGGTTTTCCTATCATATTAACAAAGCCTCCCGAGAAGTACATGGCACACATCCATTAGGATGACATCACAAATAACCTTATCTTTATAACTTCCAATTTTGGAACTCTACCCAAATTTTTTCACTCACTAAGACTTGTTTTACCTTATTTAACCATGAGACCATGAATGGATTAGGGTGAGGTAATTTATTCAACCCAATCTTATTAGTCATTTCTAATGAAATAAGGTTATCCATGCTTCCTAAATCAATGACCATTTTGTAACACTTACCTTAGCATTTGTAAGATGTCTTGAAGAGAGTATTCCTTTTTGGTGGCTCCTTCTCCTTGGGTGTATTTATTATCACCCTCTTCATGATAAATTATTCTCCCATTTTAGGCTCTTCCATGTGTGATGGAGAGAAAAAAATATCTTACTCACCTCCTTATGCAATCTGATTTCTCCCTTCATTTTTTGGGATTATTACTATCTGGTCCTATAAGTGCTATTATGAATTATTTATACAAAACTTATTTCAATTGAAACACTTCCCTATAAATCCAATTTATCCTCTAGCCCTTGATGAATAACCACCTCAGTTAAAAGGTCTCCTACATCTAAATCCACCTCTAGAATTAGTGCACTATTCTTGTGAATTGATTGACTCACCTTGATGACTTCTTTGTGATAAATTTCTACCCCCTTGATATCCTCTACCTCTAAAATTTCAACCTTTCCTCTATTCTACTGATTATGTTTTCTAGTCAACTTATCTTTAGCCTTGAGTACAAATTAGTAGAACTCCACTAGTGTTCTTAGGCTAACAAGTGATAGTTCATCTTGTAGGTTGTACCTTAGGCCATTAAAATACCTTAAATATTATATTTATCTTCCTTAACATGTAATTACTTGATTTTAATATTATATAACTCTTATGTATATGTCTTCACTATCATTTCCTTTTGCTTTAAATTTTACAATTATTTAAATAAGTTTATCTCATAGTCACTTGGCAAGAATTTGCCTTTGAGCTTGGCAACCATTATATCCCAAGAATTTATATTGTTCTTCACCTTATTTATTCTCTCATATAGTGTGAATTCCCACCATGATGAATCATAGCCCTTCAATTTGGTTCTTTCAAACTTGACCTTCTTCTCATTAGGTAGCTCTTCATACTCAAAATATTTGTCTAGCTTGTTCACCTAATCCATAAGTTCTTATCCATCAAGACCACCTACATAGGTGGGAAATTAAAACTTGGTTTGGATCCTTGACCCATGATCACCTTAAAAAATTTCTCTATACCCTAATCTTTAGGTCCTTCAACTATCTCTTCTCCCTCTTCTATGTCATGATCTTGTGGTTCATCTTCCCTATCATTCAAGTCCCCTATTATGGAATCCACTTCTTTGGTTTATTTCTAAAAAAAAAAATATTATATAATTTGAATCTAATTTCCCTCAACTCTACCAACATAGAATCTTAATTCCCTTGGTTCTTTGTAGAACCTCCTATGTTTCTCCTAGGTGGCATTTTGATCCTTGTTTAGGTAATCTATCATACAAGTACTTATTATTCTTTTTTCCAAAGGATCTTATCTCTCCCACTTTTTCTTAGGTATCTAAACTTGGATCTAATACCAAAATAATGTATATGTTCCTTGGATTTAATTTTAACCTTGTCCTTTTATCCAAACTTACTAGGTTCTTTAACCTTTCCTAGTAGCCCTAGTTTCCCTATTATTCTGATTATACAAAAAAATACAAATATTTAGGATAAAAAAATTAGTTATAGATACCCTCTATGGATACCCACCTATGTGCCAATTTTGGTGGCCTAAATCCTTATTTAGGTCTACTTTCTCTCTTTTAAGCCTACTCAATTAACCCTTTCTAGACCTAATCCAAACATAACCTTAAAATCCATACTACACAACCCGTACACACTTGGAATTATGTGAATTAGTTATATCATTTAAAATTTAGTCAAATTAAAAGTTTTGGTTGATTTTTGATGGTTGGAATGTAAGATATGTAAGAAACCCTAAATTAGGGCTTTTAGGTGCATGTACTAACCCAAGAGCCAAGAAAATTCCACTATGTATGTTTCCAATGCTTTCAAAGATATATGTGAGGTTTCCAAAGTTTGTCATAACCTTGTTCAAGCTTTCCAATTAATGGGTTCCCACTTTCAATTTGTTATCATAGGTTTCCAAGGAAAATTACACTTGATTGTGCAGGTAAATAGTGCATCTAAAATCCTTCAAGAATGTTTAGAACAATTATCCAATTCTATTTGATAATAAATATTGAAAAAAAAAATCGAAACCCAAGCTTAAAAAATCAAGATAGGGGTATGTATTCCACTTTATTGAACAAGGACATTCTTTTTACTATTCCTTCGAGTATGGTCTCTTCCCAAAATTGCATTAACCTCTTTTCCTCTAAAATCTCTTCATTTTAATATAGCATAACTAGTGTAACCTCTTCTTGAAATCTTTTAATGGTTACATGATAAGTTTAAAAAGGTGACTAAGAACTAAAGTTGGTTTTCTAGGCACATGTCACTTTAGACCCTTGTCAATGGTTCAAGGGGTCTATAATTACATTTTAAACATGTTCATAAACTTATTAAAGATTATCACTCACCCCTGTAGGTCCTAAAATGAACCAAATTTCAAATTTTACATACAACCAATTTTGGTGGGAAAATTCTAAATTTGAAATTTTCACTACCTAGATGTATTCTTAGACTACTAATTTAAATTCTAAGAATTCTTGGGGAATTTTCAAGACATCCAAAGCATCATCTAACCTACATGACTGTAAAAAATCCAAAATTTGTCAAAAAGTTTCCCTAAGAGTGATGCTCTTGCATCACTTAGCTTAAGACTTTAGCCTAAATCTTTATTCATATTTATAAATATGAATGAAAACATTAGTTTGAGAATTTAAATTAAATTTATGTTCTTTGAGTGCTAACTTAAACATCATCTTTATTTTTAAGAACAATTATTTACATTTTATTGAACAATCAAAATCTAATAGTGAAAGCTTAAAGTCAAAAATACTAGGACAAGTGATAAAATGACAAGTGTCATAATGTCAACCAAAGAACACTAAGTAGCTAATGGAATTTTACCCTATAGATCAAGATCTAATGGTCCATGTTTGCTTAGAAGAAGATGATCAGACAGTGTGAGATGTACACTAAAAATTCAAGATGAATATGGAGGTAACACATGGTATAGATTCAGGCCACTAAATTAATGGTCTATGGATGATCATACATATTCATATCAATAGTATATAGATCAAGAGGTAAAATTAAGTAGATCAAGATCAATAGAGCATGATTGATCCATGCAATCAAGATCAATGGTACGTAGAATTTGTTAAAAATTCAAGATGAATGCAAAAGGGACAAGTGTCATAATCATGGGGAATATAGTGAGTATAAAATGGAATTCAATTTATCAAATCAATATTAATGATCTATGATGATCCATGCAAGGATGATACAATAGTGTAAAATCAAGCAATAATTTTCAAAAGACAATGGTCACTTTTTAAATATTAATGAGCAAGATGCCACAATGATGCCACATCAGATCCACATAAGCTTGATATGCTAAGTTAGATATTTTGGGGACTCAAGAAATACAAAGTTATAAATACAAGGATATAAACATAATATAAGTCATGAATCTAGCATAAGTTCAAATAATTACCACCATTAAAGTAATGTAAAGAACCTTCAAAAAAACCCTAGCACATCTAGAATCCCTAGTTTGACCCTGTGATCATCACAATCAAGCCAAGAAAGATATGATAATCTCTTATGTAAGTATAATTTGATCCATAATTAGATTACAATCCATTGGTAATAAATTTAGATAAAATTACAACCATGAAATCCTATAAAAGTGTATTCAGAGATGTGGAACTCTATTTGACCTCAAATACAGAAGGAAGAGCTTTCAAAGTCATGCAATTTGATGCCATAACTTTGAATACTGGGGACAACAACTGTTCAATCTTGTTTTGAAACATTGAAAACTATTAGCCCATCACAAGAGAAGAGGAGAATAAAATGTTATCAATAATACTTTACTATGACATATTTGCCATTCAAATGACGAGTCTCCATTATGCTGCAACAAAACCCAATGTACTACATTGTATAGACATTCTCTCTCTTATTTTTAGAGATGGTAAAATTGATAAGGGCATATTAATAAATGATTATATTCCTTAAAATATATCTTATATCTTTGTCATATCATTTTACAACTATTAAAAACTACCTAAACCCCAAATAGAGCAAACCAAAATTAACAATTGGGACAAGGAAAATGACTTAAATACTATCCTTTCCCTATGGTTATATTCTATAAATTAGGTATTTTTAGATTTTGATGGCAATAATCCCATTGGTCAATTTAGACCTAGGATAAGAATGATCATGACTTTGATGAATAGGTTATGTGTAAATTTAACCACCACATATGTGGAAAAAATATGAGTGCTCTTAGTATATTTTATGGTTGAGAAACAAATCACCCCTTCCCTTGGGGAAGTGGTCAACACTTGTTTAAGTAGGCAAATCTTTGTAATCAAGAAGAAAACTATGAACTAATTCTACATGATGTTATACCTCTTATATTCCTTGCTTACTACCACAAATATCCCCAACCTGAGGGAATGGACACTTGATGGGACATATATAGTCTCCCAATACTATTCAAAGTTACACATATTCAAATATAGGGACCACATCTACTTCATTTGTGATTGTGTTTATCCATCTCTAACTAAGGACATAAATGGGAATCCAAAGCCAAGAGTCATCCCCTTGACCAAAAATTCAATTGAGGCCATGGGAGACATCTAGTTGTATCTATATTACACAATCATTAGGGTTGAGGGAACACAATACACTCCACTCAAATTACTAGTCCATGTGCCAATAAAATTAACTAAGTAGGATGTGGCTTACCAAATGTGTAATGGGATAAATGGTTTTTTATAAACCAAGAGTAAAATATTGCTTCATATCCTCCCCTTAACCATTGGAAGGGTTGCTTTTTCATAATGGGACAACATTGAGGTTTCTTCCAAACATAGGACCTCCTTCAATCTCCAAATAGATGAACTAAGATAGTGTGATCTATAGGGAAAGGTCAAAGAACACTTGAAGGCAAATGGAATAAATTTACCCTATGATCATCAACTTGGTGATTTTGACCCCATATATATAAAATCATCTTCATTCTCTGAGGTTACCTTTAGGTTGAAAAATCACAACATCAAACTAGAGTCTAGAATATAGAAGGAGCAAAAAGGGGATGATGATAGATGGAAATTGTACCTAAGGTAGTACCATTTTCTAAGTGGTGCACCTTCTAGACCTCCACTATCCCAATTATAAACAAATTCTAGACCTGATGCACAATTTGAGTGAAGGCCAAAGGAGAGAAGGCCTAATGAAATTGCATCTTATTTAACTTAAGTGCAGGAGAAAGGATCACCAATGGAAGAGGTTCATATGGTAGCACTAGACCCTGGTGAAGTAATTAAAGATTATTTAAAAATATAATCATTATCTTATCAATCTGAGGATATAGAAATGGAGGAAACTAAAGAAGAAAAGGGGAAGGAAGTGTTGGACCTAGTTCTTGTAGACATCCCAAAAATAAAATCTAAAGTAGCCACTATTCTAGTGAAGGATAAGAATCCCAAGGTAACCTTCACTCATCCTTTGAGTGAAGTTAATCTCTCTAGTGAGGAAAATTTGATTTAGGGTCCAACCATTCTTAAATGATTCACCTATGGTAAATTACAAAAGGTACTTACCATGCACCATCCTTGGGCATTGATGGAATCAATGAATATTCTAGTGCATGATGAAATCAAGCCATGGATAGTTATGTTACAAAATGAGGAAGAGAAAATAATGGTTAATCTAAGAGAATCAAGTGGAACACAGATGGAGACCCAGTTCCCCAAGTGATAAAATCTTTAGTTGGTATTAAATTTGACCCAACCATTACCATTTTTTAGAGAGTAACTAAGAATAAGGCCATGGTTGGTGGAAAAAAGTTCACTTTATAGAAAGCGGAACCTTTTTTTGGATTAACTCTAGTTGGGGAATAAAAACTTGGCAAAGACCTAATATTTGAGGAAAATGTCATTAAAACTAGCCCAGGATCAAATAGATTAGTTGTAGATAATGATCAAGGAAATATTTTATTGAAACAAGAATTTGAAATAAAAATCCATATTATTAATCCAAAAACACATATTCAATAAATTTGAGGACACCATGGTTTATTTATTCAAATCTTTAAAATCAGTCAAGACTAGGTAGGATGCAATAAACAAAGTACTAAGGTTGTAGGCCAAGTTGGCCAATTGTGTGCTTCAAGCTACTAAGTAAAGCATTTGATCAAGGTCTTGACTAAAAATCAAATCCTTAAATTCAAGACATTTATCTTAGCCCATATTAATATGGC
This sequence comes from Torreya grandis, assembly GCA_037957365.1. Taxonomy (NCBI): domain Eukaryota; kingdom Viridiplantae; phylum Streptophyta; class Pinopsida; order Cupressales; family Taxaceae; genus Torreya; species Torreya grandis. Next base: position 1,655,704 of record JARHVA010001440.1, on the reverse strand, counting down.
TATGGATATATTAATTGATAAGATCAAGGACCTGAGCAACTATTCCAAGTAGTTGGAGGCTATTTATAAGGACCTTAAATAGTAGTAAGATAAAATGTTGCACATATTGGATAGATTCATTAAATATCCTACCATACTTAGTCCTTTGGGTCTAATAAATGATGAGGATTTCAAGCTCATAACTACTCAATTCATGTAAGAAGTAAGGAATCAAAGACAAGGGAAAATAAGGGTTGATAATAAGAAGTTCATGTGCCTACTTTTATCATCAAAGGAGAACATAAAAAATTATAGGAGCATAAAACAAGATTTTGAAAGGGTTGAGAGGTATCTCAAAGGTCTAAAATATCAATAAAAATAATTTTTCATGAGACCTATCATTGATCTCTTGCTTATCAATGAACAATATTATAGAATGAATATCCTATAGGGGAAGCAAGAGAATAAAATAACACAAGGGTCTACAAGTTAGTTAAAATAGGAACATTATTTTCTAATTTAGCTTGTATACTTTTTAAAATAAAATACTCTATTGTAAAGGCATGTGTAGCTTGTAAAGCACTTTGCCTATAGCTTATTCATCTAGAATGTCTAGAAGTTTCTCAAAAGATTGTAAAAGAACATTTGTCCTTAAATGTTGACATGACTAACTAGCATACCTTATGAAAGGTCTTTATAAAGTGGTATTTCCCATTTTTAAAAGGGGGAGGGGGAGTTATTAGAGCCAAAAGCTAATTGTAACTTTTGAGAAATTAATATAAGCAAGGAAGTATACAAATTTTTTCCAAATTTTCTTGTGTCTTTTATTATCCTGGCTTCTCTCTTACTTTTTTGTTCTAATTTCTATATTTGAATAGTTCTTATGAATTCCTAGTGTGTAAATTTGAATTTTGAGTTTTTAATTTATGCCAATGCTAGGTTAATTGAAAGTTATTGAGTTAATTTCATTTCCTTACTCTTCTTACATTTGGGCTAGTACTATTTTCTTCTAGGGGTAAATATTTGAAGTGAACTTGGTTCTTATTTACATTATTTCTTAAATTCTTTAGAAGCATGCCTAATGTGTGATAGGATTTGATCTTATACTTCTTCATGTCATACATTGGTTAAGTGCATGTCTGGATGATATTTGAACTTTGTCATGATGTTTGAAATAAATATCAATAACATTTCTTCTATGCCTTACCTTTCATTTTTCTCCTTTTCTAACCATATCACTCTAGTTTAGTCTTCATTATAAATATAAATCTTAGATTAGTTCTTAGATTAATCTTGATCATAATTCAAAGTTCTTAGCATAACATACTTCATATTTTTTATGGATTAGCTATTTAGCCACGATGGATCCAAACCACCAAACACTATAAATATTGTGAAACAATAAACTTTCTTTGCCTCTATCTCATCAATAGATAATATGATTATCACAACCTGCAACTCGTGCACTGAATTCCTAGAATCCTAAAATGAGAAGTGTTATTAAATAGTTTGGGCACCTATGATAAATATTCAAGAATCAAAAGGAGGCTCTTTTCTATTTTTAGAAGGAGAGACTTTAGTTAGATCTTTATAGATTTAAATTATCATTACTCATTCTTGTGAATTATGTTTAAAGATTGGTGTAATCTTTGTACAATTGTGTCATTTTTTTCTCAATTATGTAAAGATCATTGATATTTATGGTCTTAGACTAGCATTTATTATTATTTAGACAAATATCCATATTATTTGGATATCCATGTGTAATTTTGGTGAAGATAGCTTAAGATATATGAATCAAAGGCATTTGAAGTTAGTAATAGCAGTTTGTTCAAATATGGATAGATTTTTTTTATAGATTTGAGTTTATTTAGCTTAAATGTATAAATATTATTTATGATAACATGTTTGGACATGTCTTTGAGCTAATTTAATTAAATATTAATGTCATTTTTCATCCTTTATACACATTTGTAAAAAATATGCTTAATGTGTGGATCTGATCATTATTTTGTACAAAGATGAGACTTACACATCATATTGAGAATAGGATTTAGAGTTAGAGATACAACAAGTAAGATCCTCATCAAGGTATGCCATGGTTAGGTGGGTATTCTATCAATGTACTTGGTTAGGTACATGACTTACCAAGAAATATTGAAAGGTATTTACCTTCATTTATTCCTGCTAATGTTGTCACAATTGAAGAATATGTTAAATATTTTAAAGCTACTTTGAGATTGTTAAATGTAGTTCATGACGATGTAGCATGTGGAATATTTCCATTTACTTTCAAATATGTTGCATATGAATGGTTCCTTAATTTTATAGAAAATTATAACTAGTTAGAACATTTTAACAAGATCTTTATTGATCAATTTGGTAAAATCATTAGTCCTTGTGTTTTATACTAGTAATTCACCATAGTGAGAAGGGATAAAAATGAGCCCATAAGAGCCTTTAATACTAAGTTCCATAAGATGTTTATTAGGACCATAGCTCCTTATAGACCTGATGAGGCTTTAGCTTTAGAAATATATAAGGATGGATTAGATCCCATGACTTATATGTTTATAAAGATAGTTGTTGGGCCCATGAATACATTAGATTTATCGTATGCTAAGGTTATGATCAATAATGGCCATATGCAACCCCAAGAACAATTGGTATATTCCACTCCTAATGTCAACCCCAATTTCCCAGCACTAAATGTCATTCTTAATGTCAATCAGAATGTGTCTACCTTTAATCAAACATAAATCTTGAACCAGTTTCCCTTAAGCCATGCCCATCCTGGTAAAAATTTTGGGTTATTGAATAATGCTACAAATGGATTTCATCCATAGGAGAAGAGTAATTTAATGCCAAACACTAGTGATAAAAATCAAGTTCCTAACTTAGAATAACCAAAGAATGAGAATGAATCTATCCTTAAGATGGTTCAAAAACTGATCACTAATTTACTTTAGTTTCAAAAGCAAGTGGGAAATACTGGGGGAAACTTCAACAGAAACTATGCTTGTCAAAGGTCTAATAGGCCTACAGATATGTTTCATGATAAAAATAATAATAGGTCTTCTAAGAAATTATATGAAATGAACCTTTGTGATATAGGTCTAGCTGATCATTTTAATGTCTTTGAAGCATATCAAAATGAAAAAGATACATCTAAGACTATGTTGAATCAAGATAATGTTATAAGGACATATGGATTTATAAGGACATCTAAATCCTTCATGGCAAAGGATTTTTATTTTCCATCCAAAGAATAAAATGAACCTAAAGATGATCTAGAAGAAGGAATAGCCATTCAATTATGAGCATCCCCATGAATAAGATTAGATACAAGCTAACCAATCTTTAGAAGATAGTTGTGAGGATAATTTGTATGAGGTCATTGCTGAAATTGAACCTGAAGAAATTGACAAATGGTAACATTTATACCAATATTTTTTGAAATAAATTGAGGTATTCTAAGACAATGTCATTTTAAAAAGCCCAAATCAAGATGAGGTGAGACTCAATTGGGTAGAAGAGATGCCATTTTTCATAGAAGATGAGGATGAAGCAAGTGTAGAAGATCAGGAACTTTCATATAAACCCATCAAAAGGTTTAAATTACATGATCAACCTTATTTAAATGGTAAGGTTATAAATTAATTTCATGCCCTTTCAATTGATCATGATGAGGTAGCCTTTTGGGATAATTTAAAAAGTTTTTGTGCAAAGATTGGTAGTCCATATGCACCTCAAACTGAACTTAATGAAGACATCAGTCTAAGAATGCTAAATGAGCTTCTATTATTGAATGAGGATGACATAAATCACTATCAATCTATGAATGAAGAATACTTATCACTCTTGATGCAAGATAGAAGTATCTGGGAAGAAGATTATTAGGTTTTATATCCATATCTTCAATCTATGTAATGGAGAATGGAAATGAGGTATCAAGATGCATCACATAGAAGACATGAACATAAAAGTGATACTATTCATGAGATTATGCCATCTAATGGAAGAAATCACGATTTAAGGTTTTATGGTAGGCTAAATAGTTTTTTCATTTGATCCTAGAGGTAAGTTTTTTGTAAAGTTAGTGTAGGGTTTAGTTTGGTTTCTTTCCTTCCCATCACTTGTTTGTATATATTTGTTTGATTATTTTCTTTGATTTCTATATATTTGATTTCTATTTGATGTGTTTACTTCCTCTACCCTATTCCTTGCCTTTAATAAGTCCTTTTGGACAACCCTCAGCCCAAAATGAGTTTATATGCTCAAAATGAAATTCATAGTTTAGAAATGTAGGTATGTTCTCCTAGCATTAGTTGATCATGGATTATTGGAATATGAGCTTAATGTTATAATTTAAAGAAACTAGTAAAGATTAATAGTTAGGAAAATTGTTCCTTGAGATTTTGAGCATTGTTCTAATCTAATCTTAGTTTTAAGAAGGATTTCATATGTAGGATAGAATCTTAAACTATTGGAACACAATCATGTTTGCACTTAAAAAAAATTATTACCTGAGATAATGTATGAAATTAAGGATGATTGTCTAAAGATAAAATATTAGATCAAATCCTTGAACCTAGCTAACTTGGTTCCCAACTTTTGTACAAAGTCAAAATGACCTAAAAAATACAAAATAAGGGTTTATTACAAAATTCAAAAGCTTTGTTAAGTAGAATTTATTTTGGGAATCTCCATTAGGGCTATGGACACCTAGTTGGCAATGGAGAAAAGCCTTGAGCAAAGCCAAAGGTATATCTATCAAGGCTATAGATGCCTGGATGGCAGTAGAGCAATGCCAAAGCCTTCCCTGCGCTAAAGCATGGTTCTTAATAAATATCCAAACATGCTAAAAGTTAATGTTATTGATCAAAGCCATGAAATATGGAAGTTATTTCCCCAAATTCCATGGAAAAGAGTAAGTGGAGTCAAATCACACACATAACATGACTAGGTCTTGATGTTTGATCCCAATTCTTCATGTACAAGGATTATTTCAACCATGAATTGATCTAAATAATGGTAACTAATCAAGTGGAATAACTAAATTAATTATTTATCTAAACTAGAGTCTCTATATTCTAACATATTTCTATGTTTCCCCTAGAATTTGTCATTTATTTAGGTCAGCATACCCTTATTTTTGAAAAATGGGGACCGTTGTGTCAAATTGTGCAAATTTATACCTTAAAATTGAAAATTAACTTCATCAAAATATATCTAGCATGTTTTCATATTATTCATAACTACCATTTAGATTAACGTACATGTTGTCAGATGATCATGGTTTCACCCCTTCCGATGTTGTTAAAAATTATGGCTTGTGTTTCTGTATTACAGGCTCAATGGAATCTCATTTGGGATTGAACATGCTTAGGTTTTTTTATTCAATGTTAAATTGATATTTTATTAACCTTTGATCTATCAAAGATTAATTATATTATTTTTAGTCATATCAACACCTTAGTGTAATGTTTTAAACCTAGGCCCCTTTTGAATTAAATTCAAAATTATGCAGGAACAAATTATGTGGGAAAATTTTTATTATACCATGGACTTAGTTCTATTTTTATCCTAAATTTTATTCATGTTTATTAACATAACCAAGGCCTAAGTCTAATTTTTTTACATTTGGTCTCTTTATCTTCCCAAACTCCCTTGGTCCCTTTTGTTTCCACATGGTCTAACTAACCACTGAGACTTTTCATTATGTCTATAAACTTAGCCTAAAGGTCTTGTACTAAGATTATATTCTATGTATTTGATTATTCACAAGGTCCCCTTTATTATGTTTCTAACTTATCTTAAGAGTTTATCCTAAAGATTTATTCATATTTATAATTATGACTGAAAACATTAGAAATTTATGTTCCTCAAGCACTAACTTAAACATCATTTTTATTTTCAGGATCAATGAACCATGTTTACTCAAATGATCAAGATCCCATGATGCAAGATAAAAGTCAAAGACTCTGACCCTAAGCTAAAGCTTGATCATCTTCAAGAGATCAATGATATGTGTTTGCTTAGGCTAGATTGATCCAATGATATGTATCAAGTCAAAAATTCAATGGAGCCCTGAGATAAGTGAGAAAGTGACAAGTGTCACAATCTAACTAAAGAAGATTACGTAGACAATGGTATTCAACCTTGTGGATCAATATATAATGGACTACATTTACTCAGATGAAGATGATCAAATAATGTAAGTTGAACATTGAAATGTCAATATAAATGTGTAGGTAAAATGTGGTATAGCTGCAGGCCACTAAATTAAATCTTGAGCATCTTTTCAAGATCAACAATCTATGGATGAGTGTACACATTAAAATCAAGGATCAGTAGATTAGGATGTATAATTAAGTATATCAAGATCAATAGAGTGTATTTGATCCATGCAATAGAGATTAATGGTATGTAGCAAATATTGAAAAGTCTAGATGAATGTAGAAGGGTTAAGTGTCATAACCATGGGGATTGTAGTGGGTAGATAATGGTGTTCAAGTTCTTGATTTAATATCAATGTTCCATGATGATCCATTTAAGGATAATCCAAGGATGTGAAATTAAGCAAGATTTTTTAAAATACAAAAATCAATTTTTAAATATTAATAAGCAGGATGCCATGGTGATGCCACATTGGATCCACATAAGCTTGATGTGCCAAGTTAGATATTTTGGGGACCCAAAAAATTCAAAGGTATAAATTAAAGGATATAAACACAATCTAAGTCATGAATCTCACATAATTTCAAATAACTAAGACCATTAAATAACTATAAGGAACCTTTAAAAAATCCTTAGCACATCTAAAAGCCCTAGTTTAACCCTGTGATCATCAAAATCAAGCCAAGAAAGATTGGATAATCACCTTTACAAGTATAATTTGATCCATGATTGAATTACAAACCACTATAAAGCAATTTATAGAAACTTATAGCCATGGAATCCTAGAAAAGTGTCTCCATAGAAGATGTATAACTCTATTTAACCTTAGATATAGAAGGAAGAGTTTTTAATGACACATAATTTAATGCTATAACTTTGAATACTAGAGAAAACAATTGGTAAATATTGTTTTGTATCATTAAAAACCAATAAACCATAATAATAAAATAGGAGAAGAATGTGTCAACAAGAAGGCTCTACTATGACATAGTTGTCATTCAAATTATGGGTCTCCATTATGTGCAACAAAACCTAAGGTAATACATTTTATAGGCATTCTCTCTCCTATTTTTAGAGATGGTAAAATTTATAAGGCCATGTTAATCAATGATAATATTCATAAAAATATATCTTATATTTCTATCATAGCATTTTAAAACTATTACAAACTACCTAAACTCCAAATAGACCAAACCACAATTAACAATTTGGCTAAGGAAAATGACTTAAAGACCATCCTTGCCCTATGGTTATATTCTAGAAATTAGGTATTTTAAGATTTCATTGACAACATTCCCATTTTTAATTTAGATCTAGGATATAATGATCATGACTTTGATGAATAGGTTATGTGTAAATTCAACCACCACATATGTGGACAAAATCTGGGTGCCCTTAGTATATTTTTTGGTTAAGAAACAACTCACCCCTCCCATTGGAGAAGTGGTCAGTAATTATTTAAGTAGGTAGATATTTATAATCAAGAAAAAAACTAGGAACTAATTCTACATGATTCCATACCTCCTGGATGCCTTGTTTGCTACCACAAAGTTCCCCAACCTAAGAGAATGGTCACTTGACAGGACATAAATAATATCCCAATACTATTCAAAGTTGCACATATGAAAATAAATGGACCACATCCAATTCATTTATGACTATGTTTATCTAGCCCTAATCAAGGCCATAATTTGGAATCCAATGCTAAGATTTATCCCCTTTACTAAAAATTTTACTAGTTCTATGAGACACATTTAGTTGTATCTAAATTGCATAATCATTAGGGTTAAGGGAACACAATGCACTCCCTTTAGATTACCAATCTATGTGTCAATCAATTTAGTTGACCAAGAGGTGGCTTACTCAATGTGTAATGGGATAGATGGTCTATGTCAAATTGAGATGATGGGACTACTTCATAGCCTCCCCTTAACCATTAGAAGGATTGTTTTTACACAATAGGACAACATTGGGGTTGTTTCCAAACATAGGACCTCCTTGAATCTCCAAATGGATGAACTAAGATAATGAGATCCATAGGGAAAGTTCAAATAACACTCGAAGGTCAAGGGAATAAATTTACCTTATGATCATCAACTTGGTGCTTTTAACCCCATAAATATAAAGACATATTCTCGAAGGTCACCTTTAGGTTGAAAAGCATAACATCAAACTAGAATCTAGAATGTAGAGGGAGAAAAAATGGGATGATGCTAGATGGTAATTAGACCTAAGGTAGTACCATTTGTTGAGTAGTGCACCTTTTATACCTCCACCAACCTAGTTATAGATAAAGTCTAGACCTGAGGCACAACTTGAGCAAAGGCTAGAGGAGAGAAGGCCTAATCAAATTGCATCTTCTTCAACTCAAATAGAGGAGCATGGATCACCAGTGGAGGAGATTTATATGGTAGCACTAGACCTTGGTGAAGTAATTGAAGATGCTTTAAAAATACTATCCTTAGCCTCTCAGCTTGAGGATGAAGAAATGGAGGAAGTTAAAAAAGAAAAGGGGAAGGAAGTGTTGGACCTAGTTCTTATAGACATCCCCAAAAGAAAATTTTAATTATCCATTATTTCAGTGAAGGGTAAGAATACCAAGGTGACCTTCACTCATCCTTTGAGTGAAGTTAATCTTTTTAATGAGGAAAACTTAATTTAGAGTCTAACCATTCTTGAATGGTTCATCTATGGAAAATTGTAAAAGGTACTTACCATGCACCATCCTTGGGAATTGATGTAATCAATGAATATTCTAGTGCATGATGAAGTCAAGCCATGGATAGTTACATTACATAAGGAGAAAGAGAAAATAATGGCTAATCTAAGAGAATCAAGTGGAGCACAGATGGAGACCTAGTTCCCCAAGTGATAGAATCTTTAGTTGGTATTAAATTTGACCCAACCATTACCAGTTTATAGAGAGTAACTGAGAAAAGGCCATGGTTGGTGGAGAATAGTTCATTTTCTAGAAAGTGGAACCTTATGTTGGATTAACTCTAGTTGGGGGACAAAATCTTAGAAAATACCAATATTTGAGGAAAATGTCCTTGAACTATCCCAAGCTTAGATAGATCAGTTGCAAACAATGACCAATGACATCTTGTAGAAAAATAATAATTTGAAAGAACAATCCATCTTATGAATCTAAGAAGATAGATTCAAGCAATTTGAGGACACTGTGGCTGATTTATTCAAATATTTAAAATCAATCAAAACTAGGCAAGATGCAATAAACAAACAAAGTACTAAGTATATAGGCAAAGTTAGCCAATGGTAAGAATTGAGATACCAAGTAAATGATTTGATCAAGGTATTAGCTAAAAATCAAATCCCTAAATTCAAGATAGTCAACTTGGCCCACCTTAATATGACTATGGCTATATTAATTGATAAGATCAAGGCCCTAAGCAGTTAGTTTAAGAAGTTGGAAGATATTTTTAAGGACCTTTAATAGTAGGAAGATAAAATGTTGCACATAGTTAATATCTTGATAAAAGATCCTAACACATGTAGTCCCTTGTGTCTAATAATTGATGAGGATTTCAAGCTCAAAACTACTCAATTTATGTAAAAAGTAAGGAATCAAGGACAAGGGAAAGTAGGGGCTGATAATAAGAAGGTCATGGTCCTACTTTTATTATTAGAAGAGAAAATAATAAATGTCATGGGCATTGAACAAGATTTATAAATGGCTAAGAGGGATCTCAATGACCTAGAAGATCAATAAAAAGAATTATTCATGAGACCTATCATTGATCTTTAGCTTATCAATGAACAACATTATAGAATGAAGATCCTATAGGGGAATCAAGAGACTACAATAGTAAAAGGGTCTCAACTTTAGTTAATATAGGAATATTATTTTTTAATTGAGCTTGTATACTTTTAAAAAGAGAATATTCTTTTGTAAAGGCATGTGCAACTTGTAAATCACATTAGCTATAGCTTAGTCATTTAGAATGTTTAGAAGTTTCTCAAAATATTGTAAAAGGGTAGTTGTCCTTAAATGTTGACATGACTAACTGGCATACCTTATGAAAGGTCTTTATAAAGAGGTATTTCCCATTGTAAAAAGGGGGACGGGTAGTTCTTTGAGCCAAAATCTAATTATAACTTTTGACCAATTAATATAAGCAAGGAATTTTACAAAGTTTGTCCAAATTTTCTTGTGTCTTGTGTTATCTTATCTTATCTCTCACTTGTTTGTTCTTATTTATATATTTAAATAGTTCTTATGATTTTTTGGCATGTACATTTGAATGTAAAGATATTAACTTGTGTCAATGCTAGGTTAATGTAATGTTCTTGAGTTCATTTCATTTCCTTACTCTTATTACATTTGGACTAGTACTATTTGCTTGTAGGGGTAAATATTTAAAGTGAGCTTGGTTCTTATTTGCATTATTTCATACACTCCTTAGATATTTGGCTGATGTGTGATAGGATTTGAGCTTATGCTACTTTATGTCATACATTGGTTAAGTGAATGCCTGGATGATATTTGAACATTGTCATGATGTTCATAATGAAGATTAGAAACATTTCTTCTCTACCTTACCTTTCATTTTTCTCCTTTTTTAACTAGATCACTCTAGCTTAGTCTTCATTTTAAATATCCATCTTATATTATTTTTTAGATTAGTATTGATCATAATTCATAGTATTAGCATATCATACTTCATATTTTTCATACATCAGCTATTTGGACATGGTGTCTCCCAACCACCAAACATTCTAAATATTATGAAACAATACACTTGATTTGCATCTATTTCATCAATAGATAATAGGATTATCATGAATTAAAACTCATGTGTTAAATTCCTAGAATTTTAAATTGGAAGTATTATTGAACACTCTAGAAACATGTGATACATATTCAGGCATCAACACCGTATCTCCTACATCCATATCTATGGAATCATCTCTTTTAGGCCTTTTTGCCTTATATTGTCATTCTTGACTAGCCCATGGCTTATCTCATTGAGGCCTAATCACATATATATTGATAAGTATCCATGTGTCTCATGTCCCTCTTGACTCTCTAACATGACATGCCAAATAAGTAGGCACTGCTAGAGGGACCAATGGATGTGGTAGCCATAAATATATATTTACATAAGACATTAATGAGGCCCCACCCATGAATTATATTAGTTCATGATCCATACAAATACCAAAATAATAATAATAATCAACCAAGATAATTATATGGCATTAATGTGAGTATAAGGCTACCACACTATCTACCCATATGTGACAATCTAAAAAGTTAGAACATAGGTTATAACATGTGCTACATACTATTTCCTATACGTAAAAATCCATGATAACCTATCATCAACCACATATGTCAACCCGACCAGATGATGCATATGGAATTTATCATAGATCCATGCACTCAGTAGAATGATAAGGTTCATCATCTTCTACCCTTGGCTCAACATCCAATACATATCATGCATATACTGGAACCAAATGATAATACAAAAATAATATAAGGCACCATAATCAAGGATAGGCTAGTAAAAGTCTATCATGTAGATTAGTACCTTATCATATAACTTTTGACACAACACTTGTGCTATCACAAGCCATATCATAGCCTTATGAATATCCTAAATATCCATGATATAAAAATCAAATAAGCTAACACATAGACTAGGATAGATCATATTCAAACATTTCACCAACTAGGCTAAGGCTCATATCTCATCCTATGACTCTAGTGTATCACATATCATTAGCCTCCCATCAATAAGAAGTATAAGAAATGCATGGACATTCTCGAGGGTGATTGTCACCTCTATAGTATCCCCCTCCACCTTCTATCATAAAGTGTTGGTAAATTATTCCCATGTTCCTATGAACATGAAATTGAGATCAAAACTTAGTGGGATCCTTTTCATCTCCATGATGCCTCTAAAACCTAATGCAAATATTTGATCTTGATCCACATCTAACAAATACTCAAATAAATCTAATAGCCAGACACATCCACTAGGCAACAAAATCCTTAGCATCTCTGAAAAATATGAAATAATATATAATGTATTAGATTTTGAAGTCATAATAATAAAATAAATTCTTCAATATTCTCAAAAAATTACAAATTAACTACTTCATTAGCTTGTTTGTTCTATTTATTTATTTCCCCTATTTCCCACACCATTAGCCTATTTAATACTAAATCAGCCCTATCATAGTCTTACCATACTATTTTGACCTTCTATTACATAGTTAACCCATTCTTCCATATATTATTAGCTTATTTAATATTGAATCAATCTTTCCTAGTTTTAACATACTATACCAGCCTTCTACTACATAGTCAACCTCATTAAATAGACTATATGGCCACATAGTATGAACTACATTAGCCAAAAGGTACTGTGTTTTTCATTTCCTTATTTTTTACTAGATCGGCCCACTACTACATTATCAACCATCTCCAACAATACTACATAATCTCATGGCTACATAGTTGGACCCTTAGATTTTTCTTACCTTATAAATTGAGTTGATAAGGTCAACTCCATTCTTAGTCTATGGTGAATTTTTAACCATTTACCATAAATGCCTTAGGCATTTATTAGTTTGATCTTTTCCTACCCATTACCCCATTCTACCTCTAGTCTACCTAGAAAAATTTAAGGTTAATTTTGGTGTCTACATTTCATCTAAGATATAATTTTATATATTATCTTAATTTCATTTAAAATTTCTCAAACATTTGAAATCAATGTTTCCCTTACCTTCACTACACCTGTTGCAGCTATTATGTGTCTTCCATGTCATAATTTTTATTTTCCTCACCATGGTCTCTATCTAAGCTCAAACTAGGTATCTTAGAGCAATATTATTTTACAATAATAAAATAACAAATTAATTAATTTTCACCCTATTTATATTTAATATTTAAAATTATTTACCTATCAATTATTTATAGTCAGATTCTATTTTTCAAACATAACTTTGTTTCTACTAGATCTTTTTTCAAAATGTAAGATGTTCTAGAATCTTACCATTGTATAGAATCTTTTCACATATTACATGTATATTTTTCAAAAAAAATGATTTTCTCTAATTTTTATAAGTTCATTTAATGTTCCCTACATTGCAAACCTTCACAATTCTTTCACTTTCTTCCTCTTATATAAACTAAGGTGAGTAATTGTATATATTTTTCAATTTTATCATTTCATTTATCTTATTCACTTCTTACTGTAATTTATTTAGCTTTTACATTTTATGTTACTATATTATTTTACTGAAGTACCATCCCATGTTATACCTACATGAAACATGATGAGATTTGAGTCGGGAATATGTACACACATAATATTTTCAAAATTTATCAATTAATGATGCTTTCTCTCTTGCAAGAACCTATCGAGTCTCAATTTCTCTAAGTTCACACCTTCAAAGGTCTACTAGGAAAGGGGTGGGTAGACCATTGGTGCTTCACAAGATTATTATCCCCTATACCACCACTTGATATCAACACAAAACATCTCATATACACTTACCTAAGATTTACCTCCTCTTTAACACACTCCTCCAAGTTACTCACCACCTTACACAACCCTTATCTAAGAAAAAAATGCTTTTTGATATTTATCAAACAATGTCAACCTAGGCCAAACATGTACTTAAATTATATTATCACATTACAAGACTCTATTAGCCTTGGCCAGCCTAGTCTAGGACCTAACTTACTTTTATCAATTAAGGATACATGGTTAAATTAGGTCAAAACTATTGGCTAAACTTTTGTAAGGGTTTAAGATTAGATTTAGCTATATATACACATTCCTTCCACCATTTATAGAGAGATAAGAAGAAGAACATCATATATTTTACATATACTTATTCAACATTCTACTTGAGGAACATTATATAGGGTTTTAATACTACACTTCGAGATATGGATCTTGTCTTTTGGAGAAGTATTTTTGATGCATAGAAAAGTTGTGTAGCCTATAGATGACCTATCTTTGTTATCCTTACATACCATAAAAATGTATTTCAAAACACCTTGGCTAAGGGAGATATTGAGGCTTAATAGGTTCTTATTCCAAGGTAAATATTCCTAACTTTGTTCTTCCTTTGTTAAATTAGATATATTTATGTTTATTATCTTATAATATTCTCTCTCCATGCATTAAGATTTCTTATAAATTGGCTTACTTATATATCTTCTATGCATGTTTAATTTCATGTTTATTAGCCCCAAGCTTTGGTGAGCACTAGGTTAAATTTTAATTTACTTGGTATTTACTTTGTGAATATAAAAAACATAGGACCTATATAGGGTTATTACGTGGTGTTTTTTGACTAAAGGCCTTATAACCCTCTCTAGTGATATAATTATGGTAAGGGACCACTGAGTTAGGTCTATCAGATCCAACTTGGTCATGACCCTAATTGGCTAAATGTACCAAAAAGCAGAAGTATAAGCATGATCTATCTTATATGAGATAGGATTAATTTATAGATCAACTACATTTTACCTTTTGTACATAGTTTTCCTAGAGTCTTTAAAACCCTCTACTTTGGTGTTATGTAGTAAGATATCCCTAAGTTAGGTTTTTCATATATGAATTGGTCATGTCCTAATATAAATGACTTTACAATGAATCATTTGGTAAGATCTCTTTATCTGAGCTTGGAATACATTAAGCAGGATAAGTTTTAGATCCATCCTAATTCATTTCATACACATAACATAATAATAATTATAAGGGTGACTCCCATTATCACAAAATAGGGGTCTCAATATGGGATATTACATATTGTGATTTCACCAAGTGGCATCAAAACCAAAGATACCACCATTTAGCTTTTAGAGAAATTAAATTAAGTTTTTTTCATGAGTGTGAAAGCCTTGTAAGTAAATAAGAGTCATGCGAGATAAAATTTAAGTCAGTTTAAATTTCTGAAATAGAATCTTGTATTAGATCAAAAATGATTTTTTTGTAGGTAAGATATAAGTCTTGCAAGGAGATAGAGAGTTATGTGAAACTGTGAGAGACTCTTATTTGAGTATAATGTAGGATATGATCCAAAACTTAGAGGTTTTGATTGAAATATATTTTAAGAACATGAAAATAACATAGTAATAATGATTTATCTGAGAAGAGATGTTTTATTACTTAAGATTACAAATACAACCATATGCTTATCTCTGGGAAGAGATGTCTCATTTCCATTTTAGGTTACATCTTAATTTATACACATTTTGAAGTTAGGATAATGTGGAAGGTCACCAATCTTGAGGGAGATTAAGTGGTTTGAATTACATGATTTACAACAATACATAATTTGAGGAATTACTATTTTTAGACTACACTACTAAAATTGAAATTTGGAGCACTTCGATTGGGTTTTTAGGTGTCAAAACCCACTAAGCAAATATCCATTCAATCTCATCAAGTTATTCTCATTTTTATATTTCCAATGGTTCAAACGGGGAGTCAATCAAAGCTATCAATTAGGTTAGAATCGTTGCTCGAATTGTCACCTAAATTATTACCCAAATCAGGCTATGAAATAGAGTCCTACTTGATTTAGTTATAATTTATTAAAGATAATCTTAAAAATTAATGAGAATAAGTTTGTTGTAGGCATGTGAGAAGTCTTGAAAGTGTAAAAAAAAGTAATACAAACTCTTCTTTGAGTCTATTTTAGGTTTTGAAAGAGAAGATTTCTTGAGTCAATTATATTTTTTGAAAGAGATTATTGTTTATCGAGAATAAATGGCACACAAAGGTATAATATCACCAAGATTATAATTATTGGAAAATTATTTGAAGAAAATACAAGAACATATGGATATTTTGAAGAGAGGTCATGATAAAAGAGTTGTCATAGTGATGAGAAAGATAACAAACCCATAATTGTGTTGGCACATGTATATGATAAACCTAAATTTAAAGTGCCTATGTTTTTAGGTAAAGAGAGCCAAATATATCTTTTAAAATGGATATTATCACTAAAATATTGTTTTAAAGTGAAAAAATTTAAATACCCTAAGAGGGTAAAATTTTTAAATGCATGATTATGTGGCATTGAAATTGTGTATTAGATATTTATTCAAGAGAGAATCCAAAAAAAAGACAAGGAAAGGTGGAGAGATGGGAACAATTTGTTTCCAAGTTGATGAATCATTCAATACATCCTAAAGCATATAAATAATGGTTTAATAAGATTATAATATTGAGGTTTGAACATGAATAAATGAATATTGACCTATAATGTAATGAGTGAGTGAGTGAGCAAAGTTTCCATGTGTACAACTCAAATCTATTTCAAATAGTAGAAAGAGAGAGGATAAAATACAAGTGGTTGTCCTAGATGATGATGTGAAGTATGAAGAGAAGCATATTTATGTGAGAGCCAATATAAGGGTTAAGTTTTTATGTGGATAAACCTTGATGATTAATATAGGATCTACATAGCTTATGAGGGATGAATTCCTCATTGATAAGGATGCATGAGAAGAAATTTAAGCAATAGTGTTTTAATTAATAATAAGGAAATATATGGGAGATTTTAAATCCCATGATGTTTATAACCTTGAAATAGTTGAATGTGTAGATGAAATTATTTCAGGAGATGAAAAGAATGGGTAGGAAGTAGAGATCCTAATGAGAGAGGAAAACAAAAATCAGTATGATGAAAATAAAAATATAGTAAATATTAATTCCCATGGAATAGAATATTATTACCAAAATAAACAACTGAGGAGATGCAAAAGGGAATCCACGTGTCATAGTTGGTTATGGATAGAGAATAAATTGAAGTGGAAGTGAACTATATTCATCTAAAACAAAGGATGGAGAGTATCATATGGATAAAAATCTAAAAGATGTATTTTATGATGTATAATATGTTATATGTGTAGGTATGTCCAAAACTAGTGTATAAAATGGGGCTCGTATGAGTCATGAAGGATAAATGGCATTATTGTTTTTTATCACAATATATTAGATGTACAAAAGGAAGTGATCCAAATAATAATAAATCAGCTTGGACATGATAATGAGGACAAAATATATATTTTTCACAACATGGAGAAGATAATAAAAGATAAATGAGGAGAGTTCAATCATCTTAGAGCTAATGAAAAGATAATGAGAAGTGAATAATGCAAAGAAGAGATATCACAAGGATAATTGAGCATTATTATAAGTAGAAGCCAAAGTGGAATAATATTTGAGGAGACCAAGACTGGTATAAATCAATCAAATAGTGTTAATATAGAGGAATAACATATGGAGGTTATTAATTATCATGTTTTAAAATCAATTAGAAATTATAGTTAGTGTGTAGGTGTAGATATGGAGAGAAATAAGGTATTCAAAGAGGCCTCCTAAGGTGAAGAGGTGATGCTAGAAGTGTAAAATTATAAAATCAAATAAGAAAATGAGAAGGAGTAGTTGATTCATACTTTATCCATAAAAATTGAAAAAGAAAATAAATAAGTATAGTCTTTTTAATAATTTTGGAAACAATCAGTCACAAGTGAGATGATGGTGGCAATAGGAGAGATGATATCCATGAGGAAAGAAGATTTAAAAATAAAAAAGTGTGACAGCAAATCTATCAACATGTTAGATAATAAATGAACAAACTAACAAATGATTTTAGAGGATATGGTTAGATGATAGTGGTGGGTTAAATCCCACAATAGAACAAAAAAGGCAAGACATAACATCTTGTTGGAGGTGGGTGGACATAAGTGTGTTTAATCCCACATGTAGATGGAAAAAGAAGAATAAAATTATTTGGTGGAGATTGATAGACTATGCACAAATCATGAGTAAAAATAATATAAGAATTTTATGGAGGTGGGTGAAATATGGTGGGTTTGATCCAACATAAGAGAAAATAATGAGTAAAGAAAAAAATAATAGAGCCAATTTAAATCTAACCAGAAGCTAGAAATCGAAGTAAAAAGGAGAAAAATAAATAATATAATTGGTGTGTTAAATTGTAATGTCATGGTCATAAATATAAATTTTAAAAAGAGTGTGATTTCCACTTATTCAATCCACATGGGTAGGATCTCGCATTTTAATTACCTCATGTGTTTAATGCTAGAGATTCTAAGGTGTGTGCATAATCTTGAAACATTAAAAATAGGTAGGAAGTTTGGTTAGTTAGTAAAGGAGTGCAAGGGAAAATTTATTAGTTTAATGGAGTCCTTAGGCTAATTTAATATGTCTCAAATTTCATTTCATTTCATTTAATTTTTATTTCCATGAATATCATATTAAAAATGGGCCACACTGGGTCCTTAGTCACAAGTTCATGATGACCTTAGTGTTTTTAACAATAATAGAGCCATATAAGACTTAGTATAATGGAGGAAACATAATGAAATAAAAATTTGTGGCTAAGTATTTATTATAACATATACCACGACAAACTAAACATCTTTCTATGTTTGAAATAATATTTTAATATGTCTAGATATTTTCTAGGAAGTCTGTATAGAGTCCACTATGATTATGGAGTCTGTAGTCTTGGAAAAGCTCCATAGAGTTCTCAAATTTTTCATATGGAGTGGAGTTTTTAGAGTCATGAAACATAATAATAGATATGAAACCTTTTTTCACCCCATAGAGTCCTCACAAAAACCATAATGATTTCATAGAGTCCATGTTTCCATGAAAATATGATAGGTTTCACAATTGCATTAAGCTTTTCATGGATTTAAATATTTATGAATTCAAATCCCCATAAAATGTTTAGACTTGATAAATTCCCATGATATCATATAGTTTCGTATCCTCAAATTAAATACACTAAATCTATGATAAAAAAAGTATAGCAATCTAATACACTCCTCAAGGACTCTTAGATTCACAACCTCAGTAGTACCCCACAGAGTCATAGGGAATTCATAGAATCCATAAAGTTAATGTGAGTCCATGTATAATTATAGTAAATAGTCAAATGGAAGACATGAAACCCATTTAAAATTTGAATAATGAACCCATGGGATACATAAAGATCACAAAGTTAGTGGAATTTTCATTACATATAAGCCAAGGGATTGTGACATGTCACAATCCCATCAATTTTTAGTGAATCAATTTATATGGATATACACTCATAGCGAAAAACATAAGGAAGTTCATGAGGACATAATTTACACCAAAAAACACTATATTGAGAATTTTTGGTCTCATTGTAAATATATTTATGAGAGCTACTCATTAATAGTGGCCATGATTCAGATAATCATCAATGTGGGTAACTATTTATATAAGAAATATAAATAATTAATGTTATAACTAAAATACATCTCATTATAGATGGTCACAATCAGTTAGCTTTATAATCATAATTTGGATATTAACTCTAATTAAGATAAAATAAGTTGAAGGGTAAAAAATGTTATAATTGACTTGTAACTTGAAAAATGAAATTAAAGTATTGAAATGGGCAAAGATCAAATGATTGAAATAATTTAATTATGGAAATAACAAAGAAGAGAGGAATAAATATTTTACTATATATGTTATGTTAATTGTGTGTGATTTAAAGATGGATTAAAATGACCAACTTATATTGATTATGTGTATGCAACTAAAATAATAACTATCACAGTTAAGGGTATGAATCAACTAGAAACAATTAGTATCTACTATCACTATTGATTCTCATGGGTTAATATTGACCTATGCATGAAAATATTAAATTG
Source organism: Torreya grandis (assembly GCA_037957365.1). Taxonomy (NCBI): domain Eukaryota; kingdom Viridiplantae; phylum Streptophyta; class Pinopsida; order Cupressales; family Taxaceae; genus Torreya; species Torreya grandis. The sequence goes on along the minus strand of JARHVA010001440.1, from coordinate 1,635,828 downwards.
ATGGTAAATTCATTTTCATCTCTGTGTAGATGACCTAAAAATGACCTTTTCAAAGTTGAAACCCCTTTAAGGGTTGTGATAGTTGAAAACCTATAAAACTAAATGGGGAGTGTAATGGATTGAATTTACCCCAATCACCCTTGTGATGATTGAATATTTCCTATGTATCCATAGTACTCTAAAGATGGAATCCATACCATGTAGTTATCCCACCTAGAGTGCTTAATGTGATAGTGTTCCTTTTCTACATGTATGCATCTAGATATCACTTGTATACTTTATAGTGCTTTTTGTATTCATATATAATAGATTTATGACTTGGGTAAGGGTTTATTAAAGTGAATATAATATAATTTTAAAATAATCATGAATATTTTATTAGTCTGCAATAGTATAAGTGTGCCCAAATGGTTAAATTTCCAATTTGTAGAATAAGGGCCTTATATGTGCATTTATATAAATCCAGAAGGGTGAAACCCTCAATCTTAATATCCTAAAAATATAGACCAAACTATAAGTAAGGGTTTAAATTTAAAAAAGAGACATTTTTAAGAGAGGGGAAAGATCAACCCATAAAGGTCGAGATTGACTAGTGATCTTAACCCATATGGGTCAATTCTGACATGGAGAAAGTAAAGAATTTGAAATGTCCATTTATATTATTAGAGAGGTCTTTAATTATTTAGAATATTTAAGTAGGTGTAAAACAATAACTTATAAGGGATGGGCCCATACAATTACTTAGGATATAGAGAGCTGGATGAATAGGACCAATTTAAATTATGAAGTCAATTAAGGTGAATGTGGTCCAAAACTAAAATTATCAAGTATTCATGGCCAAATTTAAGTATCTACAATTAAATATAAGTTGAAACACCAAAATCCATGGAGAAAATATGGGATCCATATAAGCCAAGACTAGAAAAGGAGAATAGGATCACAATTAGAGGATGAATGATTGTGTAAGAGGAGGACTATAACATAAATAAATATACATCACCACAATGAAGGGTAATAAGGGCCATAGAAGAGATTCAAACACAAAGTGAGAGAGTTGTAGATATTGAAACCCATTTATATAATTGTAATCCCAAAGAGTATTAAGGATAGAGAAGGTAGTCATAGAATATATATGCTATTAAATATTTATTTCAAATAATAAATATGGAATGGATGTTTTTTTGCACTATGTGATTTTGGTTGCATGAATAAGGGAATTTCTTCACTAGGACCTCCTAGCATGACTACACTAGATATACATTATATTTATATAAATAAATAAATAATCACATGATTTTATATCTTTCACAAAATATTTTCTCAATTGATTAAAGGGGGAGAAATTTTCACCAAATATTATAAAAATATGTCTATAAATTATCATGTTTATCAAGGTATTTTGATATCATTTAATGTGAACACTTGTTTTTTCTAAGATCATTAAACTTTTACTTTATTTACTATTTTGTATTTTAGTAGGTGGATCTCATTAAAGGAGATATATGAAGATAATATTACAATGTGGAGAAAGAGAATCATAGAAACTATTTTAATTTTTGAAAGTGAACTCCCCATAAAATATATGGACATAACGGTGCATTTTTTTATCCATTTGGTGGATAATATAGAGGTAGTCAAGGTTGTAAGAACAAGAAATATGTTTTTCCTAGAGAAATACATGAACATATTGAAGGTTTTTTTTAAGTGATATACAAATGGTTCTATAAATACTATAAATAAATTATATAGCACCTCAATCTTATATTTTTGGAAGTACTTCTCACTGATGCACCCTTCAGCTCATATATTTTCTCACTACTAAAAGGCTCACATTTTTCATCTCCTGTGTCTATTTATTATCTCTTAGTATAAAAATATGTTATTATAATTAATATGCATTATATGTTGCTCAAAATTATATAAATATTGGTTATTATCATCTTCTCTAAGTTTTATACCTATACCTATTTTCTAGCTTCTTTGACACTTGTGTCCCAACTAGACGTATATGCCAACACAAGTGTCCTATGCCAAATAAGTGTCTAGTGCCTTAAAGACTTAAAATTTTAAATTATAACATGTTTTTATGGTCATCCTAAGTTATTTAATATGAGATATTACCTGAAAGGATTGGTATATATGCATGATCAATCCTCATTCATTCTTCACCTAGCAAAGACCTAGGAACTCAGAAGATAACTTACCAGAATCAAAAATCAAGTTTTAAAGTGATAAAATCTTCCCTATTATTTCATATTTAAATATTATTTATATAGATAACCCATATAAATTTATAAAGTACTTAAGGATCATCCCATGATCCATATTCAACAAGTTACAAGATAAGTCACTTTATAACTTGTTTATCACACATTTCATCCTTGTACACACACAAGACAACATGTAGGGGAGAAATACATTGTTAAGAGGCCCTATTTATATTATTTTATATATAGGTATCATCCATTTACATAGGGTTCATTGGGTCATCTCGATACCATGAGGCCACTAACCCTTTTTTACCATAGTCACTCCAAGGGTGAGGAGCTATGATTTTGATCATTTGAAAAAGAGTGAAAACTTGTACATGATATTTTAACACATGAAATAAAAGGAAAAAAAATCTATAAGGTTTTATGTGGTTGTATCTAGATCAAATAAATATTACATATTGGACACCTACATCTACGTTAGATAAGTACATCAATATAACTATCTAGATTTGATGTAAGCATCTAAGGCCACAAATTACAAATTTATATAATCTAATGATTGATACACAATATATATTTAGTATATTCCATAATTTTTAACCTATATATACATTTTAACATTAAACTATATAATTACTTTTGTTTTCAATTCATTGCAATAACAATCAATAGTTATACTTTTTATTTTTAGCATATCTCAACATTTAAATTTAGAATTTTATTTTATCTATGTTTACAATTAATTTTCATACAATATATCTATTTATCACCATTTTTCTTATTAATTTATATATTCTTAACCCTATACTATATTTATTCATATCTATTTAGGGTTAAACATTTGGTGAACTTGACCTATGATTTAACTTGTCACATAAGTGTTCCATAATCTATCTCTTCACATTTTTACCTAATTTTTATTTAATTTATTTCATTCCTCATGGATTATATATATATATATATATATATATATATATATATATATATATATATTATGGATGTAATTATTAAACTATAAAAATCTATATCAAGAAAGAATTAAAAATTGATTATTATTTTGTCTTTTTCCCAACTCCCAAGCACGATGTCCTAGATATTTGAATGGTGGTAGATACCATACCTCTACCAGGTCCATGCCACCACCTTCACAAGAGATGAGTTGAAAAATATTAATAAATATAGAAAAAAAAATCCATTATCTTATACAACCAAATTAGTTAAACATGATCAAAATGTTTCTTCATTCAATTATGCTAGATTTTTTCAAATGCATAAGGATATCATGGATGATTTATAACCTAGTCAAAAAGGATATTTCATTACAATCACATTAATTATAACTCCTACCATTATAACATGTCATAACAATATCCCTCTCATTCAGGGTAATTATTCTCTTTTCCATTCATTTGATATTGAAAATTTTCAAAAGGTAAATAAAGACATCATGGATTCTTTGCCCAATAACATTAAACCAACATGAATAAGGGTTAATTACAAAATTAAAGTGGAAAAAGACCCCAATCTTACAAAAGAAGCTCCTTTATGAAATAAACCTCAATTTCTAATTGTTATATCTTTACAAAAGGTGGATGAATTATAAAAGGATACATTAAAGGTTCCAAAATTTCAAGATACATTACCATTACCATCATATCCTAAACTCATTTATTCAAAAATTACACTTATTATTTATGAGGATGATAAGACCAATATTCCTAAATTAAAAAAAAGTGATGGATTATAAAAAATGATAAAACCTTTTCCAAACACCACCATTCCTAGTGATGATACTGTGTCCATGATGATTGCTATTGGAGAGATACAAATAAAATTTTATATACTTAAAATGCAAATGGCACACCAAAATTCCAATGCAAATATTAATCCATTCCATAATCAACCAATTTCATTAGGTATACTTGACTATCCTTATTCATCAAGTTTTAAACTATAATAATTATCACTTTTTACTCTTCATAAAGGTCCTTTTGATCAAATTGTTAAGTATGTACATTTTTTTAATCACTGGGATAAAGATGATAAAATCATTTCATATGGTATCATTGATGAAGCTCAAAATTGGTTCTATAGCTTACCTAAATGGTCATTAACAACTTTTGAAAAATTAGAGGATGCATTATTTTTGGATATAAACATACAAAAGGTGCCTAGACATACATTAAAACATATGTTTAATTTCAAATATCATGATGACTAATCCCTTAAAGATTATCATATTAAATTTAAAATTACATCATATGCCTTGGCATTTAGACCCTCAAATTTAGAATTTAAATTCATCTTTAGTCGAGGACTTATTTCCCCATTAAGGGAAAGAGCATTATATAAAAAATTTTAATCATTCACCTACTTATAAAAAATAGGAATCATTCACTTACTTATATGTGTCATTCATACTCTTGCATACAAATAAAATTAAAATATATCCTTCCAAATACAAATTTTTTATTCCACATATAAATGAGGAACATATGGTACCAAATAGACATTATGAGAAAATGAGTGATATTCCTCACATTTATATGGGATATTTACAATAATTAATAAATATGTGACCAATATAAGATACACATCCAAAAAAACCTCCTCAATTTACACAAATAAAAAACCATCCACACTAACAAAACCTAATGATCACATTATTCATGGGTGGTGCTTAATTTTGGCATAACCATGCTAGATCCTACTCAAGAAAAAAATATTTTCAATGTAATATGGTTAAAACAACTTGGATTTGATTTTAAATACTTATAACATAAATGAGATTGGAAAGAATCCTTGGGAAACATAACAATACCAATTATTTTGTTCCTAAAGTTATTCAAACAAGGGTTTGGGCTTTACTAAAAAAATATCAATATGCATTCATAATAAGAGCCCTTTGGCTATACTATATGAAAGAAAAAATGACCAAAATCAATAAATAATATCATTTTATCATGAGGGAAAATTTATCCATACTTCACATGATGGCCTTCATTCTTATACTTCACAAGTAAATCATGAGGAAAAACATGCCATGATTTTTTTTTAAATATTAAACCATGATCCAAATAATTAAAATGACCCAACCTAAGGTTAAAACATTCTAATATTCCAAAAATACCAAAAAAAATACCAAAATACAAAAATAATTCAACATTTACATGTTCTACTATCTCTTTGGCATTTATGTCGTTAGTTTCATGTTGGTAGATAAATATCATCTATTTCTATATACACATATTTTGAGTGTGATACATGCATACCCAAAAACATGATTTATGCACTTTTAGATGTTGGACCTTCACTCTACACATGTCATATGGACATTGGGATCATCCATTTCCTTGATCAAGATACACCCATGTTACATTATTCTATGATCATTTTTCATTATAATTTTTGAGATTAACTATTTACACATTCCTTTATTGATTTTTATATATTTCACAATGTACTTGATATTGTAGAGATGGAATCCAAAGTTAGTTAGATCATGTATTAGTCTAGAAAACATAAAACAAGCATAAAGAACATAACTCATAAATTTAAATCCCTCAATGGGGTTTTGCAAATGAAAACTAAGAGCTATTGAAAGAAGGAATATACCAACAAACCTTCCCAAGAGCATCCCTCTTCCTCATGTGGCTCAAAATTTTATTTTACACTTGATTTGGTACTCTAAGTCTTTAGTAATGATGAGTGGCTTGCTCCTCCATCATCTCTCAATGCACTAATGAACTAGGCTCATGAAATTGATCAATGTTATGCCAATAGTTGAAGTTATCCTATTGAAAATTAATCATAATAACACTACACAAAAATAACTTGCGAAGATATTTTTTCATAATAAGTTTACACCAAAGATGATTAAAAATAATAGTGAAAACCCTTGTATTTATATATTTTTGGAAATGATCCTAATCAAACATGACCATCCATATTGAGATCAAAATGTGTGGCCATGAATCAATCAAATTTTGGAGGCTCAATCCATAAATATACCCATTAATATTTAGAATAAAGGGGAATTAAAGAGGCATGGTAGGGCTTAAACTAGATATTTGTTTCATTTATGGCTTATTTATGCCACCCCATAGATGATGTCACCTAATGATGTATCTATTCGGAATGAATTTCCAATTTAATATATCTTCAATAACTTCTATGGATTTTCCACTTAAGATTTTAATTTGGTTTAATTTACTTAAGTGAGGTTAAATAAATTTTATGCAATTCTTTAGAAATTTGTTTCCCACTTAATCAAACTGGTCAAAATGTCAAGTTATTGGGTCACAATTTGACTAGAGTATAATTAGAATGTGTCAGTTGTGTATAGACCAATATCCCATTTAGGACATTATTGACATGAAATAAAAACATGCTCATGTTGTCTGCTTTTGAATTAAAATAATCTAATGGTTTAGAGCATCAAATTACATTTTTACCATTTTTACTTGAAATGATTTGAGAAAAGTTAATAATCACATAAAATGCACTACCCCATTCAATGATACATTAGCCTAAATCAGCACCTGTATACAATAATCTTTAACCATTTAGTGTGTTTAAGTGATTTTGGCCCAAAATTATGTGGTTGAGTGAGTTTTGAGTAAGATTTATAATTTCAACACAATGGTGTTAAAAAATGGATGTCTACATTTTCCCCCTATTTGAGAAGGCATGATGAGACATTTAGGAAAAGCAACATATTTTCAAAGAAAAGAATTTTAAAGAAGAATTTGTAAGTAAAATGACCCATGATGCCCCCTTGAGAGGACATATGAGGATGAAAAAAGGGATAGACTCTTTAAAAGAGAGAGAAGGAACAAGATTAACCCATGGATGAGATTAAATCCATGTTGAGATAATGTTTGCACACGTTGATTCTCAATTATCAAAATATAATAGTCCCCAAGGTGGGGAAATGAGAAGGATATAATCTAAAAATATAAGAAACACACTTTGAACACACCCACTAGAGGGTGAAAGCTACAAGATTATGGAATGGTTGATCCTGAGACAAGTTTCACACTTTAAAATATGCCAGAATGAGGATAAAAGATGTAGAGCTTAGAATTATAAGAAATAAGAGAGTGGTTCTCCAAAGAAAGGAAATAATAATATACCATAGTAGAGTGGATTTGATTAGTTGATAAAGCAATTTTGCCCTAGTAGGGCTGAGTTTGATCACTGATAATTATTTTTTCCTCAGTAGGGTTGATTTGATTTGATGACTGGTCTAAATGTTATGCCCAAGTAGGAAAAATTGGCAATCATATCTCAAGGATGTAATATAATTCATAGATTGAATATGAGTGGGCATAAACATTCATGCAAGGATATAATGATTAAAGAATCCATAAGAAAACCAACATATGAGGATGCACAAATAGAGGAAAGAGATGATTGAAATAATGAGGGTGGTCAAGCTAACCTGAGATATGTCATATATCTAAGCATTGCCTACATATTCTAGATGAACCTCAAGCTAATGTAGTTCACCCAAAAGTTGGAAAAAATGGAATGAGGAATGGATAATATAATAAAAATATACCATTATTTGATTAAACTCATAGTGTATGCCAATATATGCATGTCTTGATTAGAGTCTTATGTGTAAACCATTGGTGTTAATTCATTGGTGCATTGAGAGCTGATATTCAGAACCACATTGAATTTTGGACTTGAAATCCAAAGCACTTGTGTTTACTATGTCAAAACAAAATTATTCATCATAAGTATGAACAACTTATAATAACATTGTATTTTTATTGTGATGAGTTGGTTCAAATGTGAATATTGATAACTAAGGGTAATTATAAAAATTACCAATACTAGAGTTATAACTATTTACATTTTAAAAAATAAACAAAAACAAAAATAAAAATAAAAATAATACATAAATGTAACCTAACTTAAAATCCATATATGAACAATCAAGACTTAAGTAGGAACAAGAATGTATAAAATAAAAAGCAAGAACAAACTAATAAATAACATGAAAGTGAGATATAAATAATCAAGATCCATGTACATTAGGAAGTACATGGAAAACAAAACAAAATACAAAAAAAATAAAGGGAGAGATAATAAATCACAACACAATAACAATAAAAATATAATAAACCTACACAAATAAGAGTTAGTCACAATTTTAGGGGAAAAAAAGAAAAGGCAAACTATTCATGTAAGTGTAATAGAGGTATTACTCTCTATGATAGGGTGATATCTACTATAATAAAATAACAATACTAGAATAATAGAACAAGAACAAAGAGAAAAAGTTTCCCCCTAGTGATAGAGAAACAACAAAAAAAATAGGGGGAAAAGAAGAAAAGGAAGGCGGTGGTCAAGATGACTCTAGATGTATGAGACAGGTGGACATTACCTATATAGTTCTATGAATGTGAGATTGAACTTGAACTTCAAGCCAAATATATTTCTCCTAGGAAATGGGATAGAAAAAGTGATGAGAGGAAAAACATGATTGATGTTTGTATAATAAATAAGGAAATGGGCTCACAAAATGGTGAGAACATTTAAATGATTCCTTTTAACACAGTAAGAGCATATGGAAAAGGGGGACTGAGTTGACTTCAACATGAATTGAGCATGGACAACATAGTCTCATTAGGAGCTCAAGTCACAGTAATTTTTCCCACACAAAATGTGGTGAAAAACTGACTAGGTCATAATAAGTTCACAAAATTTGGGCCAAATGATAATAATAATGGCAATGTGATGTGGTAATGCATGATAAAAAATCATTGTTCCTCATTTGCCTAAATGAGGTTAAAATTAGGAAATAATGTCATAATATTGAGTTACCAACATATGGTTATAATAAATGATACCAAATGAAATACTAATTTACCCATAGGTGGCTATAATTAGTGGTACTAGATTATATGTAAATGAAAGATAACTTGTCAGATCAACTATCATAATACTTCCATAAACTATCATTTAAACACAAAATTTTAAAACTATCAAAACTAGATCAGAATCCCTTCATAGAAAGTGTGGGAATAATTAAAGAAACCAATATCAAAATGGGTTGTGTAGGATGACCAACAACATGCTTTAGTCAATATTAAAGACATGGTTTAATAAATGGTATAAGGCATGACATAAATAAAATTATAAGATGACACTTGGATATAATGGAAACAAAGTTTATCCCAGGTGATTATTGATCATAAAATGATAAGATAATGGGTTTAATTTTCTTGTAAAGCAATGAGATCATTCAAACTTAAAAATTGTTCATAAAATGTCAAGAGTGTGGCTAAGGTGATCAAGCTGACCTTAATAGAAATTGAGTGCTACCTACATAGTCTCAAAAGACCTGAAGTCAATGTAGTTCAAACATGAGGTAAATGGGACCCAATGGTATAATATGCCTAAAATGAAATGGTCTATAGGGTTACCCCCAAGAGATGAGGCAAAGGAAATCAAAGGGTAAGTGGCAAATTAAAAATGGTTCTTATACTCATACTAATGTGGACATACAAATCCTAGTCAACATATGAGACAACCAGAAAAATCAATCATAAAAATTTCTATCCCACACCCTTTTTGAATAGTTACTCTTGTTGATGTCAAGATGCACATCCTAGTCAACATGTGAGATAGCTAGGATAATCATAAAAAAATTTAACCAACACTTCATCTAAATAACTGCTCTATTAAGAACCTACTATATATTTGGACTTAAATAAGTTGTGGTGATCCTCATTGGTCATTGATTCTTTTTCCTTCAAACATTGAGATAAGATGTCTTTATACAATTTGTAAAGTAAAGTGTCGCCAAAGATGGTAAATAATGTTAGGCACAAGATAAATGGTATAATTTGGTAATGAAAATGTGGATAATAATGGATTTTATAATAATTAGGAAACAAATGAAGATTAGGATTTTTAGTCACACATAATGTTATTGATTATGGATTTGACATGATTTTAGTTGTGGTGGGGCCAAAGACTTCTGAATATGCTCTTGATAGGACCACCATATTTTTATATTATTTGATCTTCATACTAGCTACCATCTGATTAGGATATATATTTGAAGCTATATTGATTTCATCTTTGATAAATTCTTCATCAAGCCATGAATAACTTTGTGCTCAAATATTGGCTACTCAATGAGGTTTTCACCAATGAATTTATCTTAATTGTCCCATAGCAGCTGTAAGAAGTTTTCATTAAGGAACATTGGATTTTGACTTTGATTGTCTTTTAGTGCCTCTAAAAAAGTTTCACTAGGAGATTGTTCTTAGTCTAAATAAATGTGGTCTTTGCCCCTTGATATTTTGCAACTGATATGTCACCATGGATATGTCACCATGGAGGGAGTTTAACAAAGTATGATTTTGCCAATATCAATCACCTCTTGTGGGAGGTGGAATGTTAATATAATGTCTATGTTTGGTGGTAGTAATGTAATGATGAATGGAATCAAAATCCTTGTACAAGATATTAGGAGAACTTGTGTTGATGCTAAAGTAATCATCTTAAAAAATTGTAGAAGGATCACAAATATGTTCAAATCGATCTATAAGGAAAATGGAACCAATGTGATAGCAACCAGGACTATATTCTAATTCTTAAGTTCAGTCCAATTCAAGGGACTCTAAATCCAATATTGAGATTGATAGTGATTCTACTTTTGATGTTAAATTTGATGTTGATTCAAAAATGGAACCTAACTCTGATTGTGATTCTTCATCTGATGTGGATTCTACTACAAAGATTTTTTGTCAAATGTTTTGTGTTGGACAAATAATGGCCTATAATGGAATAATGTGTTTTATAAAAATTGATTCATCTAAGAAGGGTTCAACATAAACTGGCTCATCTAGGTAAAGCCCATCAAAGAGAGGGAATAGCTCAAGGGATGACTCCACAAAGATTGTATTATCAAAGTGAGACTCATTAATGAGGGGGGAAATGTTGAGAGATAATTCTATAGATACTAGATTTTCAAAAGGATGGGGCTCTTAAAAATAGTACAATGGTTAAGATAATGATTTACCCAAAGGCAGTTATAGTTATTAATAAGTAACTCAAAAAATATTGGGTCATTAGAGTAAGACACCTCAACAATAGGTATAATATCAAAGGTTGATTCATCACAGGTTAACTCATCACAAATGGGTATTTCAACAATAAAATCATGGCCTTGGTGTATAATTGGTTTCAAACTATCAACTTTGAACACATTTTGGTCCTCAAAATATGGTTCTTGAAGAGGTAATGGTTGGATTTATTTAGGATTGAGGACCAACACATATTTTTTAAAGTGGGGAACAATTAGAACTAGGTCAATAATGGTTTATGTTTCAATAATAATATTTCCAAAAATTAGACTATCAAATAAGGGATCAATAAATACCTACTAGTCAAGTTGACACCCCTCAACAATAGGTTCAACAAATACTGGTGATGGGCCTAGAATGGTAATGACTGGGCATTACAGAGTTCATTTGTTCACACAAGACAAATGAGGGTAGACTAAAATGGTAACCTTCAAGCATTATATATCTTGATTTATCACACAAGCCAAAGGAGGATAACCTAAACTGGTAACCTTCAACCATTACTAAGATTGTTGGCTCACTCAAGTTGAAGGGAAATAACCTAAAACGGTAATATTTGAGTGTTGTGGAGCTTGTTGGCTTGAGTAAGCCAAAGGAGAATAGCCTAAAATGGTAACCTTAGAGTGTTATGGAGCTTGGTGTCTCATGTAAGCCAAAGGGGAAGGATGGGGATGATGTATAAAAATCAGCATGGATTGGTTTGGTGTTTAAATACCAGGCCCAAAGAGGGAGATATCCCCAAAAATGATGGAGTGCTCATGTCCATCATAAAAATGTGATTCCTCATAATTAGGGATATAAGAGACCCCATTATGAGTATACCTTTTCATCATGTCTATAAGTATATTCTCTACATTTTCTAATATGTGAAAATGTGTTTTTCAAACATTAAAAAGGTGTGTTTTGATTTTATCCAAATAAGTGACAAGATACAAAGAAACTATAATAAAGAAAAGTGGTGTAGTAACACACAATTAAAATAAATGGTTAAAAAATTACTCAACTTTGGTGGGTTGAAATCATCAAACTAGAAGAGGGTATGATAACTTTGAAACCCAAAGTTCACGATAACACAACAAACATAGGTCAAAGATATGCCAATACCATAAAAGCTAGGTATAATTTTGATGAGTTGTGATTATAAAATTAGAATAGATTCTTTCTAATGAGGAAGATAATAATGAAAACTAAGAATTTCAAGATTTGAAAACACACAAGAAATCCTATGTATAAAACTAAAACCAAATGGGTAGCACAATGCTACCACATGGTAATAGGAAGTAGAATGGTTCTAGAACTTAGAGCATGAGCTAATGCAAGATAACCTAAGTTAACAATGATAAAAAAGGATGATGAGTTTATATAATGGCCTTCAACCTAAATGAAAAATCATAACCAAGTTAACTCAAAATAAATGCAAATGGAAAACCAATTAACACCTTGACTTAGAACTTAGAAAGGTGAGATTCTATATTTGAATTAAAATGAAGGACTTGGAGTTTTTTTGAAAAAATGGTCTATTCTCAAATGGGAAGAATAATAATGTTATTTAGGAAAGATTAACACAATGTTTTAAATGAGGATTTGAACAAGGAAAAAAGAGGTCTTGATTTGGTCAACATAAAGCCTCCTTGTTCAAATAAAATGGTGGATAACAAAGGTGTTTGGTTGTGACATGTTTTACTTTTTAAATAAGTTTTAGACTCAATAAAACCAAGCAAGTAAAGGATAAAATGACAAAATACAACTAAGTATAACATCCAAAGTCCTAAAACTGACAAGGTTGCATCATATCATTGAATTCCATCTATATACATGTTCTTGAGAGGATTTTATGAGTTAATCCAAAAATAAAAGCACATGAATAAGGTTTTTCCACCCCTCCTCCTAGGATATTGTACAGTGACATGGAACTTTAGGCTACTCACCCTGCATCAATAATATGTTCGTGACAAGTGACGTTGTTCTAGAACTAAATTTTTGTATGTCTAGATGGTTATAATTGTGGCTAACACTAGAGATGCCTCATTTCAATTAGATATATATCAATTGGCTTATTATGAAATGGGCTTTTATTTTTTTCACAACCACTATAATTATTGCTTTATTAGTGTAGTACGATGTCTAAATTACCCTTATGATCCAAGTTGGAGTACCACTAAAAGAGTTTACTTAACCATTTAAGTAATTATCCCAGTGAGTCACCCTCAATTTTTAGACCCCACCATGGAGTGGGATTAAAATGATGTTGAGAGATGAATTCCCAAGTCAATGTTTCCCTAAAGAACCTGTGAGGAAGATATGAACTCCTACTCACAAGCCAAGTTTTATAAAATTAATGACAAAATGAAAATACTTTAAGGTTGTGTTTAGATCACCTAAATTGTATGGATTTGGGGAGATCTTTAAAAAGTTTATTTTCATGCCTTTGGACAAGGTAAAAATGCAAAGAAAGATAAATTTTGGTCACCCAAGTTCCCTAAAGGGGATTGTGGGAGAACATACATGCATCCATCATTTTGTGAAAAATAAACAAGTATAAAAGGTCTAGCATAAAATAAATAATTATGAATGTTTATTTTAATGTACCAAAGTGAATTTTTTGTGAAATTTTTGGCCCCTTGGCCTTAGTTGAAAAATTGTAAAACTTTCACAAAACAACTAAGCATAAATAACCTAGATTCTTTTTAAGCATCAAATGAAAGTATTAAATACTTAAACATTTTCAAATATGATACTTTTTTTAGTTTTTGATCTAAAATTTTTATAGGGTTTATGTCTACCTTGAAGCACAAATATCAATGAGAAATTAAGATATGAAAACTTGCTCTCGAGTTTCTCTATTTTCTTGGCATAGAGATCAATGTTGATCCATAGGGATTGATGCTAGTTACAATAAAACTGATGTCAGTCAACTAGAACTAATGCCAGTTACCTATAGGAAAAACACAATTTTCACAAAAATAGTTGGTTAGAAAAATAAGTATAAAAACAAAATAAGTCTCTAGATCCTGTAATAAAACAATTAGACAGAGGGTATGCAAGTTTTAAAAAATCAAAATAACCACTTAAAAATTCAAGAAAAAAAAATCAAAAAATCCACCTTCCATCATGTTATACCCTTCATATAGGGACTAATTCTAGTTACAAAATGACAGATGTTAGTTAGAGTAAATCGATGCCAATCATTGTGTAAATTATGTGTCTTTAAAAGAATAAAAACATATGAAAATAAAGACAAACCTTGATTTTTAGAAACTTTTAAGAATGTTTTAGAAGATCTAAGAGTGCCAAATTAGTCTACTTATTTTTATGGGATGTGTGGTCCTATCAGGTTTACCAAGATCTAGAGATGGAATCCAAAGTGAGTTAGATCATGCATTATTCAAGAAAACTTAAAACAAGCATAAAAACCTTAACTCACAAATCTAACTCCCTCAATGGGGTTTTAAAAATGAAAATTAAGAGCTATTGAAATAAGGAATATACTAACAAACCTTCCCAAGATCATCCCTCCTCTAAAAGAGGCTCAAAACATGATTTTCCCCTTGATTTGGTGCTCCAAGTCTTTAGCAATGATGAGTGGACTACTCCTCCATCATCTCTCAATGCACCAATGAACTAGTCTCATGAAATTGATCAATGTTATACCAATAGTTGAAGCTATCCTATTTAAATTTAAACATAATAACACTACAAAAAAAAATTACGCATCATAAGTTTACATGAAATAATCTTAAATATATGAGTGAGAACCTTTGTATTTATAGATTTTTTGAAATGATCAAAATCAACCATGATTGTCCATCTTGAGATAAGATGTGTGGCCATAAATCAATTTAATTTTGGAGGCTCAATACATAAATATCCCCATTAATATTTAGAACAAAGTGGCATTAAAGAGGCATGGGAGGGATTAAACTAGATATTTATTTCATTTATGGATTATAAATGCCACCCCATAAATGATGTCACCTGATGATGCAAATATTAGGAATGAATTTTCAATTTATAGATCTTCAATATCTTCCATGGATTTTATACTTAAGTTTTTAATTTGGTTTAATTTTCTTAAGTGAGGTTAAATAAATTTTATGCAATTCTTTGCAAATTGCTCTCCCTCTTAACCAAATTGTTTGAAAAGTCAAGTTACTAGGTCATAATTTGACTAGAGTATAAATACAATAAAGTGTCAGTTGCGTACATACCACTATTCCATTTAGGACATTATTGACATGAAATAATATATGCACATGTCATGTGCTTTTGAATTAGAATAATTCAATGGTTCAGAGCATCAAATTTGGATTTTTCCATTTTGACTCAAAATGATTTGATAAAATTTAATAATCACACAAAATGCATTGCCTCATTTAGGGATACATTATCCTCCTTCAACATTTTTATATGAAAATATTGAACCATTTAGTGTGTTTAAGTGATTTTGGTCCCAAATTATGCATTTGAATGAATTTTAAGTAAGATTGATAATTTTAACATAATGGTGTTAGGAATTGGATGTCTAAAAATATGACATTTAATTAATGTTTTTTACTAACACATATATCTAAGGACTAGTATGATATGTTTATTTTATTTTCTTATGTTCTATGATTTACATTTATGCACTTCCTTGAGTGTCTTTTCTTACTTTATATTATCATACTTGTCAAATAATTTTAATATGCTCCATTATTTATGGCCCCCATGCCTTTGTTCTCTTACTTTGAAATTTGAATATTCCATTTCTTATTTTATATAAATTTGAATATGCCATTGCTTTCCTTGTGGACATTTGAATAAATCACGTCCCTTCGATTGTGTGACATTTAAACATGCCCCTTGTTTGAGGTCTCCTTGGACCATTATATTTTTATTTTATTTTGAGTGTTATTGTGTGTGCACTTAATTTCTTGTTGACCTTTTATTGTTACTATCTATAAATTTCCATGATTCAAACCATGCATCTTATGATTTTATGTGATCACATACTATGTATCTCGTTGTTATATTTGTAATCTTAGGAATCAGAAGAGATAAAATATTGTTAGTTCTTTGTTATATAATCAAAAGAGAATTCAAATAAAAAATGTAATAAACATTAAACCACTCTTTCATAAGTAATTTTTTGAGATTAATAAAATTAACAAAACTACTAATATAAAAACACAAAACTATGTTACCTCCCTTATCAAAAATAGTTCTCATTTTTTGGCATAGAGAATATTTTTTCTTAGCTCATGGGTAATAGACACTTTGATCAATGCAATTTCCATTTTGGAATAACTTTTTTAATACCAAATGTGGCTTTGATTTACTTGCATTGGATTGGTGTGAATCTTATTTAATCAATTTGGCATTATAACATTGCTTGAGGGATTCTTGAAAGTGTTTCTTTAGAATAGCCTTACACACAAAACCTTCTTGGATGAGAGTGAGGGAACATGTATTTATCATTCTTAAAAATAAATCTAACCCTAAGGTGGCTATGTTTAGTTTTACCTTGGCTGATTCTAAATTAACCTTGGTCAAGTTTAGATTAACCCTAGGTTGGGTCAAAGCAATTATGAATGATTGATAACTCACAAAAGATATTTATGAGCCATGACAACTCAGAGAATATATTTATGAGGTTGTGACTAACCTTTTCTTTGAATTTTAAGGATTAATAAAATATATTATTAATTATTTTGAATTTGACTTCATCTTTATTGAAACTTTCATTTTTTTATAAAATGTAATTCCCTAATTGAACTTGGAATTTTTACTTAAGTAGATAATTGAAGTTACTTTTTAATTAATCATACTTAGGGTTTTTGAAATTTATGAATTATTTTATTATTTTTCATTAATAAATTGAAAGGTTAATTTGTCAATTTTCTAGTTCACAATTTTACTAGGGTTGAATTCAAGATAAATTATTATTGTGTTTAGGGTAATACCCTAAATAAGAAAGACACAACATAATTATAGGTAGTTATATCCTATGCATAGAATAATATGGAAAATTTAGTGACTTAGAGGCTTAATTCACATGATTTTGTAGAAATTAATCTGAAGTCTACTTTAGACATAGATGCGGTTGAAATGAGGTGTTTACATTTTGCCCCTGTTTGAGAAAGCATAGAAAGACACAAGAATAATAACATATTTCAAAGAATGAAAAATATGTTAAGGAGAAAAATAAGATAATAATTGAGGAATGATGTTCCAAACAAATTTTGGGAAGCCTATGATTCCTACTCTATAGAGTGGCTGACACATATGATTGATGGACAATCCCTCAAAAAGAAGAAAGAAGAATAATGAAATTAACCCATGGATGAGATTAATCCAATTGATAAAATGCTTGCATGTGTTGATTAAAATATATATTTGCCTAAAGGTGTTTATAATCAATAACAAAGGCTTAAACATTGATTTTACTAAAGGTAATTATAATTAGTGGCATAGGTATATGCCCCAATAGGGTAGATGGGTCAAAATAATGATTTGCCCAAAGGTGGTTATAATCATTTTAATGACCTAGATTGAATAATGATTTTTCTCCAATAAGACAAATTTTATTGTGATAAATTATTTATGCCCCAGTAGGGTAGATTGTCTATCATAACTCAAGGATATAACTTATCACATAAAATTAAAGATGAGTGGGTAGAAATGTAGGTGCAATGGTCCAATGAATTTTTAAAGATTGAAGAAGCCAAACATAAATAGGCACACAAGGATGCACAAAGTGATGAAAGAGATGATTGGAAGATAATAATGGGGATGGAATAATAATGGTGGCCAAGCTGACTCGAGATATGTCATGTATCCAAGAAGTGCTTACATAGTCCAAATAGACCTCAATCTAATGTAGTTCTCTGAGAAGTAGGATAAAAATGAATGAATAATAATAATTAATAAATGTGGATGATTTGATTATACCTACCAATACAGAGATGCTCATTCTTAATAGCATTGATACAAACAAAATGGTGAATGAGTTTATTTGATCAAGAATCAAGGGATAAATGTTAATTTGTCATAATGGGGCCAATAAATCTCATGTAATGAACCTATAATCATGGATTGATGGTGAAATGGTATAGAGGATAGGTATGAATTTAGGCTACCTACTAGTATAAATATGCATGTCCTAATTAGTAGGTATTATCATTCGTTTATGGTTTAATTAATTTGCATTTTGGTGATATTTGGGATATGCAAATTGTGAATAAAGAGAATTATTGCCTAATTCATTGTTTGTAAGATCTAATGGCTTAGTTTTTGTTGTAGCACATGATACTATTCCCCATGATATAAAATACCATAATGACCAAGCCATAATGTACATAAATATTGACTCCCAATCCAATAAATAATTGAAAACAATGCACCAATGATAATAAACATGATGATAATTTTGATGTATGAATATGGATGGACTAAAGTAAAATGGATAAGTAATACACCAATGAACATATATACACTAAGTTAATGCATAATAATGAAAGTAAATAAATAATCAAGCAAAAAAACACAAAACTTGAAAATAAAAGTAACATAGCGCATCTTGTTGTTAACCACATAAATATATATGTGTGAAGGCTCAACAAAATTATAAATGGATGGTGCCCCCATCCAAGGCTATATGCAAGGGAATAACATACAGGTATAAAATATCCTAGTATAAGCTACATGATTTGGTTTTTTTTTCCCAACAAGGTGAAAGGTATGAGATTGGCCTAAAAGTGTGAATTGGGTAGTGCCCCTAAGAAAGGATACATGTAAAGGGAAGGTCACACCCCCAATGGTAGTGGAATGGATTGGAACCAACAATGTATTTTCCCCAATAGGGTGGATTGAGTATTGGTGACTAAGTTCAAGACATGACAAATGGTTTTGGATTTTGGGGATTTATATCTCTCTTAAGAGATTGTAAGCCATTTTCAAAATGTTCAGGTTTTTGAAATTTTTTGAATGTTTTTTTAATTTTTGGGGCATCTTAACTCATTATATATTGAAACTATAGAACTCATAATATGATGAGAGCATGGGGAAAACCAAAGGTGTAAAATTGAATCAATTTTAAATACATAATGCACACAAAAGTGACTCACAAAAATGTGAGATCATTGGCTTAGGTTTCTCACAAAATGGATAGAGTATTACTTAAATTTCTCACAAAAAATGAGAGTGTTAGCCTAGGTTTAATTAATGCATCTATTCCAAATTCAAAATCCAATCAAAATGGACTTTAAAAATGGTGAGAGTGTTATCTTAGGTTACTCATAAAATGATGAGCATGGAAAAAGGGGTGATTGAGATAACCTCAATGTAAATTGAGCACTACCAACATATTTTTGAATGACCTCAAGTCAATGTAGTTCAAAAGTATGGAAATGTATGAAAGGATGGTAAGGCAAGGAAAATTTAAAGGCAAGGTAAATGGAAAAATAAGGTAAATGGTAAGGCAATGTAAATGGTAGGGTATGAAACAAGGGCAAGGGTAAGTCAAGGAAAATGGCAAGGTAAATGGTAAGGTATAGTAAATTATTCTATTATTACTACTGATGTGGAGATACATGTCTTTTTCATCATATGATATAACTAAAATAGTCAATTATTTAAATTTATAGCCCACACCCCTCTTGAGTAGCTGATCTATCAAGAATATACTGATGATTTGGAATCAAATAATGGTATTTTGATCTTCATTGCTCATTGATTCTATTTCCTCCAAACTTCTATCCAAGATGTCTTTGTATCCTATATAAAGGAAAGTTCATCCATGCATGGTAAATAAAGATAAAAATTACCTAAAATGTCTAATTTGAAAATGTAATATAAGTCTTTAATGAATAAATGTATCATAATGGATTGTAAAATGGCTGGGTAACAAATAAAGATTGAGATTTTAATGCACACACAAAGTTGTTGATTTCATATTCAACATAATTTTAGTTATGTTGGGGCCAAATAATTTTGAATATACTATCAATAATGACATTATATTTTTATATTATTTGGGTCTAAGAGATGATGCCATATGATTATGTTGTAGATTGGAAGCTATACTGATGTTATCTTCAATAATGTTTTCATCAAGCAATGAATAACTGTTATGATTAACTATTGGTGCCTCTAAGAGGTTTTAACCAATAAAGTTGTCTTGATTGTACCATATCATCTCTAAAAGGGTTTCCCTAAGGAACATTGACTTTTAAATTTGATTATCTTTTAGCACCTCAAATAAGATTTCAATAAAAGATGTTGATTTTTAACTTTGATTACCCCCTAATGCCTCCAAAAAGGTTTCACTAAGAGATTATTATTATTTTACATGAATGTGGTCTTGATACACATGATATTTTATAATTGATATGCCTCCATGGATGTAGTTCAACAATATGTGATTCTATTGGTCCCAATTGACACTTGTGGGAGGTGGAATGTAAATATAATGGATAAATTGGTTGGTGTTATGGAAGATGGAATGATAATGGAGTGGTAAGAGGAAACACAATCCTCATATAAGATACTAGGATGGTAACTTGTGTTGATGTTGAAGTAATTATCCTCAAAAAATATGGAATGATCAAAAATATATTTAAGCTGGTCTTTAAGGCATGTGTAACCAATGTTGTAACATCCATGAATGTATTCTAATTCTAAAGTTGAGTCTCCTCAAAGGACTCTGAATCTAATGTTGAGACTGACATTGATTCTACTTCTAATGTTGAATTTTATATTAGTTCAAACATAAAACTTGTCTTTGATGTTTATTATTCTTATGGTATTGTGTAAAATAATTTATGTTGAATGTTTGGTATTGGATGAGTAATGGCATATGGTTGGATATTGGGATCTTCAGAAATAGGCTCAGGTAAGAAAGACTCCAAAAAGACTATCTTATCATAGTGAGGCTCCTTAAAAATAGGGAAATGGTCAGAGGGAAACTCCATAAATACTAGCTTGTCAAAGTGAGGCTCATCTAAAATAAGGGACTGGCTAGAGGGTAACTGCACAAAGACTAGCTTGTCAAAGTGAGGCTCTTCAAATAAAGGGAAAGGGTTAACAGGCAACTCCATAGAGATTGGTTTGTCAAAGTGAGTCTCCTCAAAGATAGGGAAATGGTCTAAAGGTGACTCAAAATAATTTAACTCATTATAAATAGGTGTTTCAACAAAAGCATCATGTATTGGTTAGTTGTCTCAACTTGGGCTTATACTTAGTTATAAAATCTCAGATTTGGACACATTTTGGTCTTAATATGATGGCTCTTCGAGAGGTAATGATTGGATCTATTATGACTCAAAGACCATCTTATATTTTATAAAGTGGGGGAAGTTTGTTAATGGATGAGTAATGGCCTGTGATTCAAAAATGGACTCTTTGGAAATGGACTCATCTAATATGGGATCAACAAAGACTAGTTGTGGGTCTAGGATGGTAACCATAATACACCTAGTTGTGTTTGCATAAATTTATTAAGATAATGAACTAATATAATTGGAATAAAAAGGGGAATGTACTAGAATGGTAATCCTTCGGTATTGCAAAGCTTGGCTACTAATACAGGCCAAAAGAGGAGGGCCTAGAATGGTAATCCTTGGGTATTGTGGAGATTGGTTGTTAATGCAGGTCAAAGGAAGATGGCCTAGAATGCAATACTTGGGAACTATAGAGCTTGGTTTCTAATTAAAGACAAAGGAATATGGATTGAAATGGTAATCATTGGGTGTTGTGGAGCTTGGTTTCTAACATAGGCTAAATGAGGAGGGCTTGTAATGGTAATCCTTGGGCATTGTAGGGCTTAGTAGCTAATGCAAGCCAAAGGAGAAGGCTCTAAAATGGTAATCCTTGGGCACTATATAGCATGGTTTATAAAATAGGCTAAATTATTAGGGCTTAAAATTTTAATCTTTGGGAATTGTGGAGTTTGGTTGCTAATGTAGGCCAAAGGAGAAGGACCTAGAATGGTAATTCTTGGGCATTGTAGAGATTAATTGCTAATATAAGCCAAAGGAGGAGGGCTTGGAATGGTAATATTTTGGCATTGTAGAGATTTATTTATAATTAAAGACAAAATAAGAGGGTGTGGGATGGTAATAATTGGGTGTTATGGAGATTGGTTGCTAACATAGGCCAAAGGAGGATTACTGGTATAATT
Source organism: Torreya grandis (assembly GCA_037957365.1). Classification (NCBI taxonomy): domain Eukaryota; kingdom Viridiplantae; phylum Streptophyta; class Pinopsida; order Cupressales; family Taxaceae; genus Torreya; species Torreya grandis. Next base: position 1,613,347 of record JARHVA010001440.1, on the reverse strand, counting down.
AGGGGATTGGGTACTATTATCATTGAAAGGAAAAACTTGGTAATTTAATTGGCCCAAATAAGGGTGATATCATAATATGATAATTGACATGTTTGGTTTGTAAATTATACTAAAGAGGGCAGTATTTATCTATAAAAATGGTGTTGAACTATCTTAATTATGAAATGAACTTGGTTTAGGTCTAGGTCAGATTTAGCTTGATTAACATGGTCTAAAATGGGTAAAAAATGACCTTGATTAGATTATAATGTTGGTTAAAATAAAAACCATGGTTTTATTAGATCATTTTCAATTATGTCATGATGATGTCATGGAGGTGTTATAGTGAGTGGATGAAGTGCCTTGATAGTCTAAGTGATAATGACAAAGTATGTAATGTGCTTGTCATAGTATGGTTGAAGGAATCTTGGTTGATATTAAGTTTTGGCATGGTTTGAGATGTATAGGATTTATTTTTAAGTATTTATCATGTAAAATGTGTCCTATCAATGGTTAAGGATTATTTTAGAGCTTGTGCGCATAAGTGGAATTCATCTGGTAGTCCATAGTTTTCATCTAGATAGTTTGGGTCCAGTGACATAAAATCTAAGTAGGCAATTTATTGACATCACCATTATCACATGTGGATGATCCAAGGGGATTTATTCATATTTTTCTGATAACATTAGTCCCTAGTTATTATGCACTAAATATCAAGTCATGTGCCTAAACGCAGTCAAAGATATGTGGGTACAAAGTTGGGGTCTTAGGCATTTTGATAGTGTTTTCCCATAGCCAAATTTGCAATGTTGTAAGAACAGCTGAGTAAGAATTTTGATGTAGTCATATCTCACACATGTGGATGTTTCAATACAAGATGATCATAGAGATTTGTGCTTAGTTTATTTGAACTAATTTTTAGGTCAAGCACTGAAGCATGGTTAAAGATATGCATGTTCAAAGTTGGCCTTCTAAACATTTTTGACATAGTTGGATCTATGGTAGAAAAATTTGAATGAGAATTTTAATTTCATTATATCTCACATGTGTGAGGGTTCTAAGAGTATTTTTTCACATGGTTGTATTTTCCTATGTGAGGAGATCATATGGTCCAAATTTGAGAACATGAAAGTGAGCGAGGTAAAAGATATGACTGTGCAAATTTGGTCTTCTAGGCAGATAAGAAAGGTTCCCATAGTCAAATTTTTCACAAGTTAAAGTTTGAGAAACATTTATCAAGTGTTTTTCTCTAAGAAGTTAGGAAGCAATGAGAAGGTGATAAGTGTTCAATGTTTAACACTAAAAAGAGATAAATATCAAGCTTCTTCCAAGGATCAACAGTGAGCAAGTGATCATACAAATAGATATAATGGTGCATATTAAAGTAAAGAGGTCAAAATGAGATATTTAGAATTTTAAAATACCAATCTACATACAAGAGATTGATGGAGTGCATGAAGTCAAAATATCTAGATTGCACAAGATAAGGTCAAAACGTTCAAGGTTTATTATTTGGCATTGGTGGATTGTGTGTTAAAGTTCAAGATTAATAAAATAAGATCAATGGTGTATGTTTAATTTGAGAATTAAGTACATGATATGTGAGCATGGTGTTCAAGGTTTAACTATGACCATTTTCATTTGAATATTTGAATTTACAAAAGAAAAATTTAGTGCTCTATATTTTGACCATATCTTTCAATCTAGATAGAATTTTTTGATGGTATAAAAATCAAAATTATATAAGACTCCAAGTTAAATCTGGAAATATATATTTGAACATTTTAATGTGTGTACATACATATTTATGAAGGTTCAAATTTAATTATGGGTTCGTGCATGGACTGTATGTTACCCGATAAGATTATTCGAGCTTGTTTTGATATTATTTAGATGTATATTGATGAATTAGATATTTGGGAGTGTTTTAGACTCCATGAGGATTATTTTTATGCATTATGAAGGTTTTAACAATCATATGAAGTATTAAAAAATGTTTATAAGTCAACTATATACTCATTCATGGTGACTGTATGGACAAAATGTTGTTTGAGTAAATTATGGTTAAGTAGAAGGGTAATATGTTAGTTGTTGGCACTTAATGGGGACATATATATCATATATAATGGGTCTATGCATTTGAAATTTCTCTTATGTTCTTGTTTTGTTTGTTTATGTGCTAAATGGGTGAATAGGTCTTGATGGGACCTATAAGAGCTACAAGGCCTTATTAAAAGGTGTAGCTACTTAAGTGTGATCCATAGATGCTATGGCTAACCTATGAATATTAAATGTGTGTGTGTGTGTGTGTGTGTGTGTGTGTGTGTGTGTGTGTGTGTGTGTGTGTGTGTGTGTGTGTGTGTGTGTGTGTGTGTGTCACACACACACACACACACACACACACACACACATTTAATATTCATAGGTTAGCCATAGCATCTATGGATCACACTTAAGTAGCTACACCTTTTAATAAGGCCTTGTAGCTCTTATAGGTCCCATCAAGACCTGTTCACCCATTTAGCACATAAACAAACAAAACAAGAACACACACACACACACACACACACACACACACACACACACACACACACACACACACACACACACACACACACACACACACACACACACACACATGATAGATGCATTAAGGGCTAAGGCATGCCTAATGGCTGACCAAGGTGTTAATTATCAAGTATGCTCTATAAATAGTAAAACCAAAGATGATGGTTTATAGACTTAAGGGAGAAACTTGGCAGAGATTTGAGAGAGGCTTATATGTCTGAATTATAGAGAGGAGAGGTAGAGTGACCTATGGATGAGTTTAAGATCAAAATAAATTGAGGCTATTTGTATGACATGTAGGTCATAATTCTTTTAGAAGAATAGTGCTCTTGTTATTTGAGTATGAGTGAAGGTGAAGAGTGATAATCGGAGGTTCATCATCATTTGTTGAAGACATCATTTCATAGGTGGATTTATTCATAGGTTTTATTTTGGTAGCTCAACATCTAAGGGGGTTATATCCTCCTTACAAGGTAAAACTTGCTAAAAGTCTAGTTGTTACTATAGCTCAACTAGATAGGTGTTGTATCACTTGTGGGATTGTAGTTCCTTGATCATTTACACCTGATCTAAATTTTTTCTTTCTATTATAGGATAGAAGTCCAATTGTAGGTTATAGTGGGTTTTATCCTCCAAGAAGGTTTCCCACATATGTCATGTGTTATGTGATTGATATTGCATTGTCTCTCTTCCTCATTTAAATGAATGATGTGTATGCTTCATGAATGCTTATGGCAATTGATTAAGTATTTATAAATATTGAAATTGAAATGGATTATTTTGGCTCACTGATTCACCCCCTCTTAGAGATTGTACCTCTAATAATTGGTATCAGAGTAGGTCCTTCATGCAAAGTTTAACCACTTGAAGTTGATCAAAGGTACAATGGTTGAAAAATAGGTTATGGCTTGTCTTTAAGCTAATCTAGTTTGTGATTTATCAGAAGTTAATAGTGTGATGAAACAAGTGCAAAATCTAGAGGCAAAAGTCAAGAATATTTAGGTCATGATGAATAAATATCTCAATCAAAGAATAAACCAATTGGAAAGTAAAGTCATGATTACTCAGATGTAATCTTATCCAAGGATAAAAGGGATTCCATCTCTAATAAAAGGGTCAATAATGAACATTCATGGATCAGTAAAGACCAAGAAAAAATGAGGTCAAATATGAACAATGTATTTAATGGGTATTCCTCCTCCTATAATCATTTTAGTCATAGATATAGATACTACACTTTCTCACCAAAGATCAAAAAAGATATTGTATGTTACAACTATAACCAACAAGGTCATATAGCTAAAAATTAAAAAAAATATTTTTGGAAAAAGGATATACAAGTCATTGACACTATCAAATGGTTCAAAGAGACTAATTATAAATAAGAAAAGAAGAAAAATCCAAGTAGATCACCAAAGGAAGAGTCATTAGTTGTTTAAGAAGCCTTGCATACTCAAGAAGATGATAACAAGAGGTGGTTCATAGATAGTGGATGCTCAAATCATATGACAGTAGACAAGAGCAAGTTTATCTCTCTCAAAAATACCAACCTGCATGTAGTTAGATTTGGTGACAACAAATATACTAACATAGTTGATAAATTTACAATGATTTTAGACAATGGTAATATTAGGATTGAGAATGTATTATATGTATAAGGTTTGAAACACAATATTTTATGTGTGAGCCAAATGTGTAAACAAGGAAATGTTGTAATTTTTCATGATGATGTATGTGTAATAAGAATCATTTAATCATCTAAGAATTTAGAAATATCATATAATCTCTTAGATTATTGGAAATTTTGGTGTAAGGTTGCAAACTAGAATGAGAATGTTGATCAATGAAAGTAAACAAGATTCATTTCTGTTATCCATGATTGAACCCAAAACATTTATGGAAGTTAGCAAACATGAAAGTTAGAATGATGTAATAAATGAAGAAATTGATCAAATAGAAATGAATGAAATGTGGGACTTAGTTCCTAGACTAAAAGATAAAAATGTGATAGGTAACAAATAGTTTATTGAAAACAAGATGAATGAGAAAGAAGTCACAAGGAACAAGGTTATATTAGTATGTAAAGGATATAATTAGGTTGAAGTAAAAGATTTTGATGAGCCTTTTACTCATGTGGCAAGTATGGAAGCAATTAGAATCTTTTTGGTATATGCATGTTTCAAAGGTTTTAAGGTATATTAAATGGATATGAAATATACATTGTTGAATGGAAAGTTAGAAGAATAAGTCTAGATTGAGTTACCTGAAGGATACTTCATGTGAAGTAATCAATATTTTGTGTGTAAATTGAAGAAGGCTCTATATGATCTTTAAAAGACTCCTAAAGCTTGGTATGACAAGCTAGATAAGTATCTTTTGAGTCAAGGTTTTAAAAAGGGGTAGATGATAGTAGTTTGTACATTAAGATAGAAGGTAATCATCAATTGATAGTTGTTGTATCTGTTCATGACAATTTTTGGATCTAAAAATTATAAAATGAGTAGAGAATTTGTAGATATTATGAAGACTGAGTTTGAAATGTCAATGTTGGGAGAACTATCTTTCTTCTTAAGATTATAGATTAATAAATTTGATGAAGGAATATTCATTTCATAAGCTAAATACATCAAGTATATGTTAAAGAATTTTGACATGATGGAATGTAGTCTAATGGGTACTCCAATGATCATAGGATGAAAGTTAATTAAATTAGATGACTCACCAAAAGTTGATCAAAATTTTTATAGATCCATGATTGGAAGTATTTTTTACACTATTGCATCTAGGCCTGACATCATGCAAGCATTAGGGCTTGTAGGAAGGTTTCAAGTTGACCCTATATAATTTCACTTGAAAGCAGTCAAAAAGATCTTGAGATATCTCAAAGGCACTAGAGACTATGGTTTATGGTATCATAGGAGTAGAGAATTCTCTTTGCAATCATATATTGATGTTTATTTGGAAAGATGTGTAGATGATAGAAGAACTATTAGTGGTGGGGTACTCTTCATGGGAGAATGTTTGGTAACTTGGCTAAGAAAAAAACAAGCCTCAATGTCTTTATCAAATTTAGATGCTAAGTATATAATAGCTACCTCTTATTTCAAACAAGTCATGTGGATGAAAAAAACTTTGGAGGATTATAATGTAAGACAAAATAGACCTTGTCTTATTTATTGTGACAATATTAGTGCAATTAATATCTTAAAGAATCTTGTTATGCATTCAAAAACTAAACATATTCCTATTATATGCCATTTATTGAGATAACAAGTGATTAATCAATGTGTTAATTTGGAGCATGTGCCTACAAAAGAGCAACTTGAAAATATTATGGCCAAACCATTGTCAGAATCTACTTTTGAGTATCTAAGACAATGTTTGGGTGTCATTTCTCTCTATGAACCATTAAAAGGTATTTAGTTAAGGGAGAGTAACATGTTCATGAGCTTAATCCAAAGGTTTGTGAATGAGATATAGTATAGTGTTATAATGGGTGTTTTTAGGTGGCTTAATAAGATTTGGTGAGTAGCATTAAGTTCTATTGATGGCTCTTGTGGTAGCTTGAGAGAGAATGCTAGTAAGCAAGTGTGGTGGTTCTTCATGGTGCATGAAGATCTGAAGATGATTATGTGATGAAATGGCTCATAATTCATAGGGGTATTCTCTCTCAAATTTTTCATGGTGATTTCTATTATATTTCAATATTTTTGTGTTATTTCTTCATTGGTTGCAGTGTTTGGTTGAAAAGAGTGTTGGCATGGAGCAAGAGGAAGTTGTCAAGGCAAGTAGAAGTATAATAAAGGTAAGGGGGAGTTTTTATCATATTTATAAGGTGGTCCCCACTTGTTGGTGGTATTTTCAGGTCCTTAGGATCATATTTTTCCTAATTTGTCATTGTGTCAAAGGGGGAGAAAGTTCCTATTGTGAGAGTGCTTGAAGAGAGAGAAAGAAGGTGAGTTGTATATTGCTCTATATGATTATTTTTGAAATCAATTACAAAGGGAGATATTTTTTGGAGAATTTTCAATTATGAAATGATGATTTTATGGAGGTTTCATATTTATTGGATGAATCGCCTTGATAGTCTATGCGATAATGACAAAGTGTGCAATGTGTTTGTCTTAGTATGCTTGAAGGAAGCTTGGTTGATCTTCAATTTTGACATGGTTCAAGATGTTTAAGATTGAGAATTAAGTATTGATCATGTGAAATGGGTAATATCAATGGTCAAATTTGATTGGATAGCTTGTGTGAATAAGTATATTTCATATTATAGTCCATAGTTTTCATCTAGATAGTTTGGGTCTAGTGGCACAAAATCTGAGTAGGTAATTTATTGATGTCATCATTGACACATGTAGATGGGTAAGGGTGACTTGGTAATATGGTTATGATAACATTAGTCACTAGTTTTTATACTCTAAATCTTAGGTCATGCACCTAAGTGCAGTCAAATATATGTGGGTACAAAGTTAGTCTCTCAAGTCATTTGACAGTGTTTTCCCATAGCTAAATTTGTAATGTGGAAAGAAGATCCAAGTAATCATTTTGATGTATTCATATCTCACACATGTGTAAATTTTAGAATAAGTGATCATATGGGTTTGTTTAGTTTTGTGCCTAGTTGATTTGTGCTAATTTTTAGGTCAAGCATCAAAGCATGACAAAATATATGCATGTTAAAAGCTAGCCTTCTAGACATGTTTTTGACATAGCTCTATGGTAGAAAAATTTGAGTGATTATTTTAATGTCATTATATCTCACATGTGTAATGTTTCTAGGAGTAGTTTTTCACATTGTTAGATTCTCCTATGTGAGGAGATCATATGGTCTAAATATGAGAACATGTGAGTGAGCAAGGTAAAAGATATGACTCTATAAATTTGGCCTTTTAGGAAAATAAGAAAGGTTTGCATACTATTTTCAAAATTTAAAGTTTGAACAATATTTATATAGCATGTTTCTCCAAGAAGATAGGAAACAATGAGATGGTGCCAAATTTTTAATGTTTAATGTCGAATAGAGATAAAGATCAAGATTCTTCCAAGGATCAATAGTGAGTGGGTGATCATATAGATATAGATAAATGATGTGTATTAAAGTGAATAGGTCAAATTGATATCTATTTATCATTATTAAATATTGAGCTATGTATAAGAGATCAATGGACTGCATGAGGTCAAAGTTACTAGATTGCATGAGATAAGGTCAACATGTATAAGGTTTAATGCTTGGCATTAGAGGACTATGGTTAAAGGTTGAGTTTTATATAATAAGATATATGGTGCATGTTAATTTGATAAATGAGGAAAAGAGATGTGAGCATGGTGTTTGAGGTTAAACTATGACCATTTTCATTTGAATATTTAAATTTGTAAAGGAAAAACTAGTGCTCTATATTTTGGCATATATCTTTCGATCTAGATAGAATTTACTCTTGGTGTAAAAAGAGAACTTGTAGAATAATCCAAGGTGCATCTATAAATATAGATTTAAATATTTTAAATTTTCTAAAAACATATATATTAAGATTCAAATTTTACTGTGTGTTTGTGCATGGATTGTAAGCAACCCAAGAAGATTGTTCAAGCTTTTTTTGATATTATATCGATATCTCTTGATGAATTGGCTATTGGGGAGTGTTTTAGACTCCATGAGGATGATTTTTGTGAATTATGAAGTTTTGACCAATCATATGCAGTATGAAAAAAGGATTAGAAGTTGATTGTGTACTCGTTCATGGTGATTATTTGCACATAATGTTGTTTGAGCAAATTTTGCTTAAGTAGAAGGGTAATATGTTGGTTATTGGCACTTAATAGGGAACTATATATCATATGGAATGGGTATATACATTTATAAGTAGTTTTGTTTTCTTGTTTTTTTGTTGATGTGCTAAATGGGTGAATAGGTCTTCATGAGACCTATAAAAGCTACAAGGGCCTTATTAAAATGTGTAGCTACTTAGGGTGACCCATAGATGCTATAGTTGACCTATGAAGATTGTATTGATATATGTATTCATATTATATATGATGTAAGGGATAGGGCATACCTAATGGTCGACTAAGATGTTGATTATCAAGTATGATTTATAAATAGTGGAACCAAAGATGATGGTTTCTAGACTTAAGGGAGAGACTCAGGAGAGATTTGAGAGAGGTTTGTGTGTGTGAATTATGGAGTGAATGAGGGGTAGAGTGCCTTTTAGATGATTTTAAGATAAGAATATATTGAGGACTATTTTTATGACCTGTAGGTCATAATTTTATTGGTAGAATAGTGCTCTTATTTTTTGAGTATGAATGAAGGTGAATAATGATAATCAAAGGTCCATCATCAGGTGTTGAAGACATCAGTTCATAGGTGGATGTGTTCATAGGTGTTGTTGTTGAAGCTCAACATCTAAGGGGGTTGTATCCTCCTTATAAGGTGAAACTTTCTAAAAGTTTGGTTGTTGTTGCAACTCATCTAGACAAGTGTTATAGCACCTTGTGGGATTGTAGTCTCTCTAAATAGGGATTGTAGTTCCTTGATCATTTGTAGTTGGCCTAAATTAGTTCTTTTTATTATAAGATAGTATTCCAATTATAGGTTCTAATGGTTTTTCTACCCCAAGAGGTTTTCCCACATATATCATATGTTATGTGATTGATCTTGCATTGTCTCTCTTATTGCTATGAATGATGTGTATGCTTGATGAATGCTTGTGGTAACTAATTAAGTTTTTGTAAAGATTAAAATTTAAGTTGGACTATTTGGGATAACTAATTAACCCCCTATTGATTTTATCTCTAATATATTTGGCATGGTTATACAAGTTGGTTGAAATAATTAGTGTTTAGAAAAGGCCTAGATTTGAACATGGAAATAATATTGGTCTAAGCATATGAAAACAAAATTGGTATAGGCATATGGAATAGGTCTTGACAAAAATAAATTTAGGATATTCATTTGAAAATAAACTCAAATGAGGCATGAAAAATAGGCCTTGACACAAACAAACTCGGGCTAGGCGTTTGAAAACAAACTCTATATAGGCACATGAAATAGGTCTTGGCACATGACTTATGCTAGGCATGTGAATTTATAAAACTCTCAAGTATAAGGATCTTGATTTGAAATAAAATGACAAACTTGGTCTCTAGGCAAGGTATTTAAAAATAAAACTAAAAATACATCCAAGTTGCACAATCTAAAGACATAAATGTGAACCACTCAAGCCCTAGTTGTAGATAAGAGTCAAGAATAAACCAATTATTTTAGATATGAACTTTTAAAGATAGATTATGAATGAGATTTTTGAAATAATTGGATTTTTAAATGAATAATGGCCTAGACTCAAAAAAGAATCATAATCATGAATTTGGAACCAAAAGGAATGAATGGTTTTGAACTTGGTTCCAAACAAGGCAAGTTTTTTGGAATAAAATTGCTAGCATAACAACGTTCCTTGGAAAAAGTGGTATGAAAGTGGTTTTGGAAAACTCCAAGGGAAAGTTTTGGAAAAAAATAAATAGTGTAATACCTTTTGGCTCAAAGTGGTGTGTAACACATGAAGTTTTAGACTTATTTTTACTTGGATATATAAATAATTTTAGACCTAAAATTACATGCTAGTAAAATAAAATAGAAAAAACACATAAATGCATGTTGTATCCCTAAAAATGATAAGGTTTCCTTAGATTATACCAAAGTTTCCAATGATATACCAACTATCATAAATAGTTAAGTGTTAATCCAAAAATTAAAGGGTGTTTGTAGGTATATTTTTTAATCCCCCCTCTATCTCTCAAGCATTGGTATATGAAAAAAACTTAGAGTACAAAGAACTCAACATTTGGCATGATATTCCATGTCCAAGTAGGGTTAATATAAAATATATAAGTTTTGAAATGATATGAATAGTCCCAAGTGTGTCTAACATAAGGTCACATCACATCAATTAGATTGAAACTCATTAAGTTATTATGCAAAGGTCTAATACTTTTCACAAAAACTTCAACCATGTAATGCTTAGTAAAGTTTGATTTTTAGCATGAATTAATCTGGGTTTTTGTTAGAATTATTAGGCTAACCATTCAATCACTATCTAATTCTAGTATCACATGCCAAATTTATATACCCCACCATGAAGTGGGGTTGGAAAAATATTGGGAGATGAAACTCAAGGTTAATGCTCCTCTAAAGATCTTGTGAGGAGATGATGTACTCATGTCCATAAGATAATGCAAAAAATAAATAAATGAAAATTTGTAAGAACTTTAGGGCCATTTTTGGGTCACCCAACTCATTCAGATATTGGGGAGATCATATGTGACTTTTATTCCATTCTAGACTCAACCAAATAAGGTAAGAAACAAGGCATTTTTTATCACCCAAGTTCCCTAAAGGGGACAGAGGATATCATAAACGTGAATTTCATTTTTCCATAAATAAATAATCTAATAAATTGAATCTAATTGAAAATAGTGAACAAACAAAAAGTAAAAGCTCTTAAGAGCTATAAGTGTCTATTTTTAAAACACCAAATAATATGTGAATTAAATTTTGGCCTTTTAGCTTTGTTATTTTCTCTTGTAAACTTTAAATATAGAAAGAAAAGTTTGTTAGGTAAATGTTAAGCATTAAAACATTAGTGTGTATGAAATTTTGAATATTGTAAACCTCCCTTTATTTAGTTAGTTTCAAAACAAAATGTTAGGGGGTTCAATTTATTTTAGGCAAAAGAGTTAACCAAAAAATAACTTTAACTTTCAAACTCTTGGGTTTTTTACATAAAGCAAAGTTGCCAATTTCTCAACATAGCAAAATCACTAATTTCTCAGCAATGTAAAATCACCAATTTCTTATGGAACCATAATAGACTAAAAATAATATATATTGAAGTCACCATTAGTCAGGCATAAAGTTACTAATTAATCCAAGCAAAGTCACTGATTAGGATTAAAAATAGAGCAAAATCACTGAAATCATGAGTAAAATTACATAGCAAAGTCACTAAAATGTAGGATCAAATTCACTATTTTATTCTTTAAAGCCACCATTTACATAAAGGATTATTTAAGATAGTTTGATGTCACCAATTTCATAATATATAAATGTCATAATTCTATGCAAAGTCACTATTTCTTTCAAAATAAAAAATCATTAAATAGAGGATAAAATAGGCAAATTCATCATTTAATAGGGTAAAGTCACCAATTAGTAACTAGATAAAATATCATGAAATTTGATCATAAAATTGAAAACTTGAAGTTGTGAGTGATCTTTAAAAAAAAAATTGAAGGTTAAATTTCACTCATTTGGCCCATATGGGGTGCATGGTCCCATCAAGCATGCCATTATGTAATATTAAGAAAATGAAAAGTTAAAATATCATTAGTTCCTTATTAGTGAATAAAAAGAGATTAGGAAATAAATAATGTAATATAAACTAAAAAAATCTTTCCTAAGTACTTGGTTTAGCTTAAAATAATTAATAAAATTACAAATATAAGATAAAAACACAATGCTATGTTACCTCCCTTGTCAAAACTACTACTCATTTGTTGGCATAGAGGATGTTCTTGTTCAATTTGTGGGAAATAGAGAGTTTGATCAATGCAATTTCCATTTTGGTAAAAATTATCTAAGACCGCATGTGGTTTTTTTTGTCTTGGCTTGGATTGATGTGAATCTTTTTGAATCAATTTGGTATTATTAAATTACTTAACGGCTTCATGAAATTATCACTACGGAATAACATTACACACAAGATATTATTGGATGAAAATGAAGGAATTTGTATTTATAGGTCTTAAAAATAAATCTAACCCTAGGGTGGTTGGGTTTATTCTTAACCTTGGTTGAGTCTAGAGTGACCTTAGTTAAATTTAGATTAACCCTGGGTTGGGTCAAAGCAATTATGAAGGCTTGGTAACTCATAGAAGATATTTATGAGGTTGTGACTCATATTTTATTTGAATTTTAGGAATTAATAAAATATATTATTAATTACTTTGACTTTGACCTCATCTTTATTAAAAAATTATTTTTTAAGAAAATGTAATTCCCTAGTTGAACTATGAGTTTTTAACTTAGTAGCTAATTGAAGTTTCTTTTTTAATTAATCATTTAGGGTTTTTATCATTTAGTAATTATTTTTTGGTTTTAAATTAATAAATTGAGAGGCCAATTTTTCAAATTTTTAGGTCATAATTTGACTGGGATTAAATTCAAGATAAGTTATCATTATGTACAGGGTAATACCCCAAAAATGGAATCCTCGACATAATTCTAGGTAGTTATATCCCATACATGGAATAATTTGGGAATACAACACACTTATGATTATTTTAAATTATTTTATATAAATCAATCTAAAGTCTAATTTAGACAAAGATGTGGCTAAAATGGGGTGATTACAATATCTACCTAGACATGTTACTCTTATATGCAACATGATCCACACAAAAATTATACAATTATTTTTTTCCTTTTGAGGTAAGGTAACTAATATTTTATACCACAAATCACCTTAAAATGGGGTGTATATCAATGGGGGCATGTCATAGAGGCATGAATTTCTCACATTTATAGTTTTAGATTTTAGTGGGGGTGTGTGGAAAAGTCACAATTTTCACACTTACTCAGTACTCAAAATTTTCAAACTACAGGGGTAGAATGTTATGGAAACATGTTCTAAAAACATAAAAAAGTTATTATATTTTACATATTTGATGGGGGAATGTCATTATAACATGTCTTACACACTTGTATAAATTTGAAATTATCCAAATTTCATAGTTATATGATTTAGATACACATATGTGGTAGCATTATATACATTGGTACCATTGTTATACATATGTTTCAACTTGATACATATACAAGGTGAATATACCATGAAAATGGCACCTTAAATTTCAAAATAAAAATTAATTTCATATTTAAAATATTCTATGGAATTTAGCATACACTAGAATGGACTTTTATAGAATTTTATTGAGTCAATCTATTGTAGTAGCTATTTTGGTTTTGGTAAGGTTGAGGTGATTAAATACCTTAATCTTACCAATTTTATAAGATGAATTGATCAAATCACCAACCTAACTAGGTTTATAGTGTGAGTTGACTTAAATTACTCATGCTCACCAAGATATAAATATGAGGGGATTTCATAGTTGATTTAACCTCAATTATTGGGTGGTAACTCATATTTTCTCTAAGGTTGGGGTTAAGTTGTCCTCCCATATTTATATATATGAAGTTTTAGGTTTTACATTTATCCTAATATCAATTTCAATGATTCATAATGAAACATATTTTCAAATCAAATTACTAAAAGGCAAGATGGTTGTATTGATATAAAAGTGTACTCCTAAATTAACTCTATTTACTTTAAAGACTTTCAAATTCTTTCAATTTTATATTATATTCATTGATTATATACTATAACATGCTCTTGGTTGTAGGTAAGTCACCAATAAAACACTCAAATTGGAATCATGCAAAGATAAGGTGTGTTATACATGCCCAAGTACACTTTTAATTAATTTAAACTAGAAATTTAATTTCTAGATCAAAGGGATGAATTTAGATACTAAATATAAACTATATAACACCTTAGTATTGTATATTTGGAAAATACTTTTTATGGTGTACCCTTTAGTTCCTAGACCTTCACACTACTAAAATGTTTGCATATGCTATCTCTTATGCTTATTGATTGTATCTTAGTCTGACCATATGTTATTTTGATAACCAAGCCTTCAATGTTTCTCAAAATGATATAAACCTAATTTTTATCATCCTCTACAAATTTTGGACCTATATCCATTTTTTAGATTCTCAAACAATTATATCCCAACTATATACCTATGTTAATGAAAGTGTATTATGACAAACTAAGTGTCCAATGTCCTAAAGTCATCAAATTTTCAATTTTAGTGTGTACTTATGATCATCCTAAGTTATTTAATGTGAGATATTTCTTGAAAGGATTGGTATATATGCATGATCAATCCTAATGTATTCCATATTTTCCAAGTTATAAGATAAGTCACTCTATTTACTTAATTATCACACATTGCATCCTTATGCACACATAATCCAAAATGTAGGGGATAAATAAATAATTCAAAGGCCCTATTCAAAGTATTTTCTATGTAGGTAGTATCCATTGATAGAGGGGTCCTTGGGGAAGATCAACACTATAAGTCAACTAACCTATGTTTCCAAAAGTCACTCTAAGGGTGAGGAAGCTAGGGTTTTAATCATTTGAAAAAGAGTGGTAGTTTGTGCATAAGATTTGAATACACCATATCAAAGGTAATAGAAAACCTAGAAGTTTTTAGGTGGTTTCATTTATATTTAGTTAATATCCCATACTATACACTTACATTCATGTTAGACATATGTGTCGATAAAACTGTCCAAATTTGATGCAAGTATCTGATGCTACATGGTGTAAATTTACATAATATAATGATTGATCCAAAATATAGATCTATTCCATTTCTAACCTATTTCAGCCTAAATTTACATGTGTAAAATAAACTAGCTAATTACTCTTGTTTTTAATTAATTATCATATCAATCAATATATGTAATTTTTATTTTAAACATATCTCAAAATTTAAATTCAAAATATTATTTATCTGAATTTGTAATTAATTTTCCTACAATAGATATATTTATCATCCTTATGCTTATTCATTTATATATTTTTAATCCTATACTATATTGACCCATCTTAATTTATGGTTAAACAAGTTAAATGGATTACGAATGTATCATTCATCAAATTTTTTTTGATAATGAATACATATCGAAGGAAAATGGATCTAATAGTGTACAATAGATATGGGAAGAAGATCGTGGATCTAAAAAGTTGGAAAAACTATTATTAGGAAAGAATGTAAATAAGAGACTTGGTATATTTAGACATGTATTCTCTAAATTATTATTTACTAGATTCATACCCATAATATATGAATAATTTATCCTATCCAAATAATTTTTTATGTCTTATGTGGGGGTTGATTATCAAATATAAATAATACACTTTGTTCTCCATAATAAAGAATCAATGAGAAAGTGGATTGAATCATACAAAGTGGAAAAAATGAAAGAATGATATGAATTAAAGAGAATACATGGGTGCAAGTTAATTACACCCAAATGTTTAAAAGAGAAACAATAGCCTGAAGAGTGCACAATTAACTGGTTATATGACTATCTTCAATACTTAAAGGAGAATGGTGACCCAATCAATGTAGATGAAAAATAATTAGGCATTATTGAAGGATATGAGGAATTTATAGGTATTATTTATGATTAATTTATAAATATTTTCCCAAACCATTTATTGTAACTATCATATTTTTTATTTCAACTATATTATCAAGTTAAGACATTCAATGGGATAGTGTTTCCTTATAATTATTCATAGGTTTAATTTACATTTTTTAATTTTATTAATAAAAAAATAAAAACCAAGGAATATTTTAGTGATGGATTGAATAAAAGGAATAGATGAATAATGAATACTATTGTAGACAAGAAGAAGAGTAAAAAAACTATCAACACCAATTCAAAGACCAAAGCTCATAAGGAATGGAGACTTTTGAAAGTTTTGAGGACACATATGACTAGTTGTTTCATTTGTGTTTTGATTTTATAGTCGTGATGAAATTATTCAAAATAGTTGTCGAAGATTTGTTGATATTTTTAGGGTATTTTGTTTATAGTGTAAGGCTATTTTATGATTTTGTTTACATTTATAATATAATTATTTATCCTTCATCTTTGTAAGGTTCTAAGATCCTATAAAACCCACTTTTTTAACATTATCCAATACATATATACTAATTATATACATCATTTTCTCAAAATTAAACTATTTTATTTAGAATGTAGAGAAGCTACTAAAATGGAAGTGGGTGATACATTGTAATCCTAGGGCACATCATGTATACAATTTTCAATATTTATGGGGCATGAATGACCACCCACAAGATATAAAATTTGATTAAGATGTTGAAATGAAAGAAGTTGGTGTTTTCCATGTAGAATATGAAATTATTAGTTAATAGGTTGGAATACTTATGAGTTATGAAGACTAAGAGGATGAAAGTGAAAACAATGATGAACAATTCTTTAGAAGTTGTGAAGACCTCAATCAATCCTAAAATGTGTATGAGGATGAGGATATTTTTTTGAAAAATGTAGATGATGAAAATGAAGAAGATAATATTAATAAAAATTCAATTTCTTATTCATCTCAAATTAAAAATGGTGGCATTGGTACATATGATGTAGATTATTATAATGACAATTAATTTGTAATTTTTTGGCCAAAATTAATGGAATACAAAGTTGTAAATATTTGTATGTAATAATACTTATTTTTGGTCTCTTTTATGTTGATTATTGTAGGATTTTGTCTTAGTGGATACTATTTGTTGTCAAAAGAAAATGTTTACATATTGAAATAAATACATTTATATTAGTATTGAATATAACAAATAGAACAAGAAATTAAAATTTTATTGCTTTTTCTCTTTTTTCTCATTTATAATAATTTTATCCTAAGATGAATTTTTGAATTATATTGACATGTCTTCAGTCACATATTTAACTATTGCAAGAAGAGAAATTTGGTGGCACTCTTGTTTTGGGTGACCAAACCTAAGATAAATTACTTCTCACATTTTACATACCCTTTAAATTATCTTCTTGACTATGTCACAACACCAAATTTGGATATATATATTGAAAGCCCCCATGGCCATGTATTTATTTCACAATTAGTTGTCTATGCAAGTTAATATTCATTTTTTTGACATCATAACCTATTGTGAACTCCATCACTATAATTAGTGCATGATATTCAACTTCACTAAAATTTGTCTTGTTTTTTTGGTTGAAATAATTTATTGTACACTTTATCAACCTCCCACATACTTCATATAATTCATAATCAATGGTTACCCATTTTGATTATTTGTCTAATATGCCATTGATGTATGCAGTCCACATATTCAATGCCATATGTAATATATCACTTAACTCTAAAAATAAAATTTTAAAGTATGTAATATATTGAAAAAAAACACCACCATATGAATTAAATAATTTAAATGAAATGAACACAACTCACCCTTGCATAAATAGTTTCACAACTAAAACAAAACACATTAAATAGGAAAACAAATAAATAATTTTATTGACACATTCATCCCCCAAAATAGTAGGTTTCAAATTTACATTTAAAATTTTTAATGATGTATAACATGAATCAATTACTTATAGGTTAGTGTAAAGTGTTTTTATCTCAATGTATTCATCAATTCAAATAATGTACTTCTTTAGATAATTGATTAGACTAGACTTTAAAAATTTGTACAATGTGACTCAATTATTTAAGGGTTAGTATCAAGTGTGTTCACTCCAATGTATCCATTAGTTCAAATTATATATTAGGTAATTTATTAGATTATAATAAAAATATATGTACAATTGGACTCAATTATTTAGGGGTTGTCAAGTGTGTTAATTTTAATGCATCCATTAGTTTAACTCATTTACTTCATCTTAGAATTGAATGAACTAGACCAAAAAAATGTGAAATGTGACTCATTTATTTATGGGTTATTGTCAAAATTATTCATTCAAATTTATCTATCAATTCCATTTATTTAATTATTCTATGAATTCATTGGACTATACTTAACCAATTTTGTTAGTTGTTTATATAAAAATAATAATTTATTTTTTAATAAAAAATATTTTATTGGGTAAACAACCTAGTTTTATAAGGATCCAAAAAATATAAAAGTGTTATACAAAAAGATACTAGGCCACCAAGGTTAAATAATAAAAATCTTTCTAGAAAGTCTCATAGATAGTGAAATAAAATAGCAAAAAAGAATATCAAGAGGGGGGACCCTATAGTGTTTCCTTTTCCTATTTAGATATATTCCCACATACTCCCTAATTTTTCTTAAAAACTTTTTCCCTCGTCCTATTTTTAAGCCTTTAGCACCATCTCCTAGAAGGATTATATGTGGCCTTTTTTGTCACTATACTTGCAGAGGGGTTTTCTTGATAGGGGTTAAGATGCTGATATCAGGTGGGGGTCTCTGTAACCTTTAGTGTCTTCTTAACAAGGGTCCAATTTATCTTGATGTAATTTACAAATTACTTAATAGTCAATTTTATTTGTTTGTGTAAGGCATTCCATTATTGGATAAGGCTAGCTAAGTTCAATATGGCTTCCTACACCCTATTGTTGAAATTGTCTAGCTATTCCTTATTATTTTCTAATTCATTATATAAAAGGAAATTTCCCTTTTTGGTGTCTTATTTAGAGATGCCCTCATATATAAATACTAGTTTGGGCTTGGGAACAAACAAATTTAGTGGAAGGTCTTCAAGTGCTGGTAGATGGGTAGTAAGATCATGAGGTGGGGTCCTCCTCCAAGGAGTCCTCCTCAGTAGAGAACCCCCTAGGGGGAACCCATTCCATTGAAATTTTTTACAATGTTTAACTAATAGTAGTATAGGCCCTTGATGCAAAATGGGGTTAGACTCATTAACTTGATGGGTAAGGGCAGTGCATTCCAATGACTTTAATAGGTAAAATGGAAGGCTAATATTATAACCATAGAAATGGTTTAATAAAAAAAAGTGATAGAGAAAAATTAAGATAGACTTACCCTCTATATTTAAGTAACACATCAGTTGGAGGCATACCTCTAGCCATTACCATGGGAGATCAGCTTAGGGGAAACCCTTCTTATTTGTTTTTATGAACTCATTCATGTGGAAAAATGTTGGAAGAGTTCTTGATTATAATTCTGATCTTTCTAATCCTTCACCCCTTCACACGTCATGCCCATAGACTTGCTTATTAATTCTTCCATGACTATAATATTAATTACCCACATCACCACCATACACTTATTCCATCTAGTGATGAAGTCCCTAGAAACATTAACATCATGCTTTGTAATATGTAACATTAGTTCCATGAGACCTACCCTGACATAAATTTTTCCAAACTTTTTTTTATCCACATACATTAGAACATGAGGTAGGCTCTAATATCTCTCTATCTCCACCCATTATCACTATGCCAGTGGACCTAGGATAGATGATTAGGAGGTTCTAAAATAGACTGATTTGAATAATTCAAATTAGGCTTGGGAAACATGTTACCTTCATTCTTAGGAAATAAATACACCTCACTCTTTCATAATGGTGGCTCATAATTTTTAAAACCCATCTCATAAAGAGAGATGTTCCTGTGTGTGTTAGATTGATAGCCCACCTAGCCTATTGTACTTTCATTTTGTATAAACAATTAGACACTATTGTGGATGCGGCCTCCATGATAGTTTATTAAAATTTGGATTTCTAATCCTATGTTAACAAGTAGATCCTCCACCCCATTGCCTTCATGATATGTATGCACAATTTGGACTTATGCCATGCCCCTCAAATATTTCTTAGAATTGTCCATGACATCTTTTATTGTGTAAGATGGGGTTATTTTTACATCTAGAGCATTTAGAATGTTTAAAGAGTCACCCTTCATGATTATTATCTATAATTTTAGTCTAGAGGCCAATTGTATACCCTAATAAGCTACCTTGGCTTTAGTAAGATGGTTTGATTGATTTCCCAAAGGCCTCACATATATAGTAATTAGTTCTCTTAGTGAATTACTTATGACTCCTTCCCCACTTATAGGTCTTGGGTTTCCTTTAGAAGCACCATCAAATTTCAATATATCCTAGCCTTTAGGTGGAGCCTTCTATTTTGTATATTTGCAAATAAGTGATTTTGAGGGGGAAATTAGTTTCTGAACCACTTCCTAGTTGTTAAAGATCAACTATACTGAAACAAGTCTAGGGTTTTTATTCATGAGAGGAAAAGCTTTCCAATTTTTTGTGCTAGCCTGGCAAAGATGGAGAAATGCCCCTTTAGGTTGATGCCTTTTATTTGAGAAAATGCTATCATTGTGGGATTTCCATACACACCATAACTAATGTGGAAGATTTAAGTACCACATGAATTCAAGGGATGGGAGATTCTAGGGTGGTTTCCATTACTTTATGAGATCAAGTACATTGTTTGATTTTACCCAAACCAAGTTGAATTTATTTAGTAACTAGTTAAATAATGTTGAATTGAAGGGTAGTTTAAAAATAGGTGGTGGACTGAGTCCTCTGCATTTTTGTTTAATAGGCATATATTGGGGACTATTAATCCTTTTTTATCTAGGATATCCACTATCAATATTTTATCTTGATCCACCATCCAAAAGAAGAAGTTGACTTTAAGAGTTAAATGTTTTATCCAAAGATCTTTCCAAAAGTTCCAATAACTTTCTAGGTTAATATTAGTGGTGTGTCTTGAGGACATCGAGTACATACCACTATTCTACATCCCATATAAAATGATTTTCCTTTAATAATATATGAATGTGGATCTAACTGATATAGGAATTAAGAGTCTGTATTGCCTTCACTTCTTTAGCTATGTACCCTTTAGTGAGGAGTATTTTCTAGCTTTTTGATCCTTCATTCACCACCTAGTATTCTTTTACTTTTGAACCCCATATTTGAATTAAGTTCCTATATAATTTATCCCATGTATGTTGTGATGATAGAGGGGTAGAGGAAAACTAGGCATCTTCCAATATATCAATTTTCTCTCCATTTTTAATTTTCCATTTGATGCCTTTCATAAGGTCTTTGAAGTTGGTAATGGAATTTCATAATCTGGATCCATTCTTAGGACCATATTCCCATACAATTCATCTAATTCTAACCCTTTTAGGTATTTAGATTTAATTATTCTTGCCCATTCACTATCTTCCTTCATCAGTGTCCAACCCATTTTCACTAGTAGAGCCATATTCATAGATTTTATGCTTCTAAGACCCATTCCTCCATTAGCTTTAGGAAGACAAGTTTTTTGTTAGGAGATAAGGTTGTACTTAAATATATCTTCAATACCCCTATATAATATTTTTTTTTAGGATTTGTTAAATTTTAGTAGACACCTTGGAGGGTACTCTAAAAATAGACATTTGATAAATGAGAATGATCTGGATCAAGGCTTTGAGCAACTATTACTTCCCTACCTATGTCAAAATTTTCCCTTCCACCCTAAAATATTCCTTTATATTCAATCAATGAGGAGGTTTTAAAGCTCAAAATCCATTTTTCCTTAAAACATCAAAATTCCTAAATGACTTGCTTGAAATTTTCCCACCTGGCATTTTGAAGTTCTACTAATTCTTTTCTACTAAATGAAAGGATTTTTAATGAAAAATAGAGAGCTCTTTTGGAAATTGATGCACTGATTCAAAATAGCTTCATATTTTTTTAGGATGAGTTTTAGGAATTTTGATTTCACCATAGAGGCTTCCTCAAGAATAATGGTATCATCTACAAATTATTAATGCATGATAGGCTTTATGTTAAGTACCACTGGAATTCCCTTTATCAATCCCTAAGTGTAGGCTTTCAATAGACTCCTTCCTAGCATTTATGCTACAATGATGAAGAGGTGTGGAGAGAGAGGGGGTCTCCCTAGCTTAGTCCTTTAGAAGAAGGAAAGAATCCTTTTAGAATTTCATTTATGATAATATAAAATTTAAGACTGGCTATGTAGTTTTAAATGATCTTCCTAATGTCTTCGTTAAATTATAGCCTTTCTATAATTAGCATGAGGAAGCACCAAGAGACATTATCGTAATATTTCATCATGTCTAACTTAAGGAAAATTACCTACCTTGAGGATATAGAGATGGAGTGAATGGCTTCATGAGTTAGGATGATACCATCCATTATTTGTCTACCAGCAACAAAGGCACCTTATTACTCCCTAACGACCTTATCTAATAGTTGTTGCATTTGCTTTACAAAGATTGAGGAGAAGATTTTATACATGGTATTAAAAATGTTGATAGGGTATAAGTCCTATAATTTTTTTGCATCTTGTTTTTTTAGGGATCAAAACTAATTTTTTTATTAATTTCTCTAAGGATGGTTTTGGATTGAAAAAATTCCCTAGCAGCCACCTCAACCTCATTATGAACAATGTCCCAAAATTTCTAGAAGAAAAATGGGGGGAACCCATTAGCTCTTGGGGCTTTAAAGCCTTCAATTACAAATATCACACTTTTTATCTCCTCTTCATAAGGGACTTCATTGAGGGAAACATTCTCAATGTTAGAGATGACTTTATCAAAGTCATTCAATGTGGTATCCACCAATTTTTCATCTAGGTGACCTTATTTTATGAGGATGTTTTAAAATAAATTAATTGCATGGATATAAATATCTTCCTTATCTCTGTTAATGAACCCATTTTCCATTTTTATTTAGGATATTTTATTGATGTTTTTGTGTCTCATTGCTAAATGATGGAAAAACTCGGTATTCATATCCCCCTCCTTTAGCTAGATACACCTATAATTTTGTCTCTTAGAAGCTTCCTCTCTCACTTTAAGGTTATGGAATTAACACAAGTTCTTTTTCCTTATTGTGAGTTTCTTCATATTTACCATCCATTGCATAGAGGTCTTCAATAGATGATAATTCCACCTCAAGTGCTCTTTTTAAGGAAGATGTCATCAAAAATTTCTTTATTCCAAATCTTTAGTTTCATTTTGAGGAAGCTTAGTTTTTTAGTCAGAATAAACATGTCAACACCCAAAAATGGTTCTTTACACCATTCGCTTAAGGATTCCATAAGATTAGGATGATGGAGCCACATGTTTTTGAATCTAAATAGACTATATTTAGGTTTTGAACTTTTATATCCTTCAAAGACTAAGGGGTTATGATTAGACCTAATAGGGGGAGGGAAAAGAGCCTACTAGAAAAGTGGATATCCTAGTTTAAATAAATTAAAACTCTCTCAAGCCAGACCTAAATCAAATTTTCACCCGTTCTTCTATTGGACCATGTGAATGGGTTATTATTTAGGTCCACATCTATTAATCCTAAATTTGTAATGAAATCATTAAAATCCATCATGATTTAAATGAATATTATATGCCCCCTTTTTTGTCCCGTAGATTAGTGGGGTATTGAAATCCCAAAACAACAATCCAATTCTAAATATTATAGGTCTTTTAGAAGGTTAGTAGGTTTTCCCATAGATTATTTCTAATAGATTTAGCATTTAGAGCAAAGACATTAGATAGGATCCATCTATTATTTCTATCTAAATCTATGAAAATGATAGAAATTTAGTCATTTTTCCTCCATAAAAGATCTCTTCCAAGGTTCTTTGGGTTCCAAACGACCACTAGGCCCCTAGAGGCACCTTTAGATTCCAAAGATAAAACATGGGAATTTATCTAATTTTCATATCACAAGATCTTAGAATAGATTCAAACATTTTATTTTCTTAGATGATAAGAATATAGGGGTCAACTCTTTTAATAATATTAAAAAGGGTCCTCTATTTTTTGGGGTTATTTAAACCCCTAGAATTCTTAGAAAGGATTTGCATTTCTTATCCCACTAGATTTTAAGGGTTTGCTAGGAACCCATAGCAATCTCTTTAGCCATTTCTAAATTCCTTGTGACCATTTTGGTTGACCTACCCACTGGTTTTAAGGTGACTCCAATGTTAGATTTTTTACTCCCTTTTTAAATTTTGGATTTTGTGGTAAACCCTTCATCTAGGATCAAATCTTGAGGAGGATATTTAGTCTTAGAACATTTTCCCCAATCTTTGTTGTGCTCTAGAGAATTTAGAAGGGGAGACAAAGGTGTATCTTTAAGAGGGGAAAATTGACATAGTCTAAGCTAGTAAAGAGGGAGTTTTTTTGAACCAGAGATTGAGTTGATTCAAAGGCTAGGGTAGGCTTAAGTGAATGATAAAAACCTAAAGAGTGAGAAGGAGGGGGATGAGGGGATAAGGGGATAAGGGACCATAGGGGAAAAATGGGGGAGGAGGCATCTGAGGTAAAATTAGGGGGCAAAGGAATTAGGGTAGGTTTGAGAGGGGAGAGGAGAGGAATAGGGGTGGGGGTAAGCCTAAGTCACATAGGTGAAGGATGATATAGATAGGAGGGGTGAAAAAATCTTGGTGAGAGGATGGGGAGAAGGAAGACAAGGGGGGAGAAGGATGGGGGTCAGAGGAAAGTTAGGGGAAAGGGAGGTGGGGGGAAGGGTATAGGGTTTGGGGAGAGTTACCCTGGGGGGATATTCTCACTCAGGGTCATCAAGTCAACAAACAAATCAAGAGGAGTAAATGAGTTATTACAAGGAATACCTTTTGAGCCATCAAATGATGAAACACTTAAAGAAGTTTTGAGAGAACCAATTTTGAGAGGTTACTCCACTTGTTGATCCTTCCTCGGCATCACCTTCCTAGTCCTCATATGCATAGGGGTGGAAGTATCCTAACATTTATTGGGACAATCCCTTAGTATATGGCTCAGAACATTGTAATGTGGGTAGATGATTACACTATTCTCATACATGATTTTTTACATCTATTTGCCATATTTTGACATAATTTTGATCTCATGCAGTAGGGGTTTATTCATAGGAAAAAAACATGTACACAAGATACAATCAATCTTAGATAGGAAAGAGTATTTGAGTTTATGTTTATGGGTTACCTTAGAGCCTTGGTGATACCAATGATAATCTATGGGTGAAAATATTTCAAGGATAGTTCATGAAGAAGGACCCATATTAGAACATCATCCATGGTGGTGTTATTGAGATTCAACCTAGCCTTCCACCTTTGGATAGCCATGCTCACCTTTCTCATGAGTCAGGGCCCTTCAGAGAGAACCTTAATATAATCCTCTTGCAAATAAAATTTTACTAGGAAGAAACCCCTTGCCAAAGTGACCACTTCTAAGTTTTCTTTGGGTTTCCACCTTAGTTTATACTAGTTACAAAAAGAGTCAATATTTTATCAGAAACCATTCACACTAGCTAGGATGGATTTGGCTAATTCCATGTCTTATTCCATCATAGGGTCAGGGATAGGGATGAAAACCTTATTTTTTGCCTCTTATAGGAAAATATAAAAGTTTGTAATATCCTAGCCCACTAGACTTTTGCCTTTTACCATATCTATCTAAGATAATTTAGGGGCATGTGGGTTATTCTTTTCCTAGGTAGAGTCAATCTTATTTGCCTACCTCTAGAAAAAAATTGACTCTTTTGTTCCTTTTTCCACCATTTCAGTCCCATGAGTGGAGTCACATGTGCCCACATCGACTTTAGAGATAGCATTATTGCCCAATAACTTCCCTTCTATCATCTGGTAGGGTCCACATGATCATTCTAGTTTTCCTACCCAAGCAGAAATTTAAATTGATGAAGATCATCTGAAGCATAACCTTACTCACTCTCCATCTCTATAAAAAAAATATAAGGTATAAGAAAAAAATATTTTAATATAAGTTTCAACTTTTCAATAATAATCAATGAGTTGGAATGTATTTTATTTTTTTATTATATATCATTTATAATATTTTCAACATTTGTTTATCAAAAAAATATTTTAATATTGGTGTAAATTAATCAATAATAATGGTAATGTGTTGTAAATGTTTTTTATGTGGATGATATAATGAATGAAACAACAGATGATGCAAATTTTTACATATTAACATCATTATTTGCATTATAGGAGACCATAAATTTTAAAATCCCTACCTAAAGTATGTGGTGAAATTAAAAAAATATTTGAACTACAATTTATACAATATACAAGCGTATTTTTAAGGTCTGATTATAATTAATTATGAGTTTTTTTTAATATTAGAGGAAAATAAAATGAATTTAAAAAAAAACTTAAATAGATAAAAAATGCAAGGGAGGAATAATATCAGTAAGGGGAGGAATAATATCTACAAGTGATATGCTAGTTATTTGATCATTTATTTACATTTTTTTAACATAATATAAAAGTGAATACTATATTTTTATAAAAATATTTTAAATTTATTTTACAACATAATTTTATAGATTTTTATTGAATACTTGTGTATTTCATTCCGTATTTACCTCAAATATATAATTTATTATGTTTGAAATAAAATATAGGAAATATAATGGATTATTTTTAAATATGAAAATGATTTTTTATTTTAAATTTGTAAATTTTATTCCTTAAATTTCACATTCAATATACATTGATTAAACTTGGAAAATTGTAGCATTTAATTATTTTTTTAGATTTATGATTTAAAATATTTAACTTGAATGTTTGTCTTTTTCCTTCAAGATAAATTTTGTGTTCTATAGTTTTTGTATAAAAACCTCCAAACTATTTAGAAATTATAGAAGAACCTTTTTAAATTTGAATATAGATAAAAGGGTTAAAAGGATTGTAGGATCATGTGATATAGTTTTACCGAGGTTAAAATCCAAACTAATAAGAGGTATTGGAATTATTTATAAGCACCATATACATTGTATAAGGGTAAAAAATATAGCAATTTGGTTGAATGAAAAAAGTGAGGTTTGGAGAAAAAATATGGATGCCAATTTTTATCTCACCAAATAGACGTGATTCATAATGTATTTTATCATGAGTGGATAACTCAACTAAATTAACCTATTTTTCCTAAAAATAAATACAATTCTACATTTTTTAGGATAAAAATAGATTATGGTGATGTCATTAATAATGATATGACATTTATTGGTGGTTGTTATATCCCTATCAAACCAACTTATTTTACTTAATCTAATAAAAAATAAGAAGATGACAGTTTAAAAAATGGGAAAAACTCTTATAATGGTAAGAGATTCAAATTTTTAAAAAAAATTAAAGACAAACCTAGAGAATAATGAAATAATTTTGGTAATCTACATTATATGAAGGATGGGAGGATTTTTTTTATAAAAAATTATGGAGAGAATGAAAATAAGAACAAGTAACAAAAATAAATTCCATTACCTAAAAACAACTTAAATGAAGATTCATAATAACCCAATTACTCATTGTATAGGGTAAAAATACCTACAAGTATTGTTAGTTGATTTTTTAATCTTACCTATTTATATTATTTTTTTCTAATTTTCTAATTATTATTTATAATTAATGTAATTTTATAATTATATTACTCAATATGTCTAACTAAATATTTTCTTTTGTATTTTACTAGTATAATATATTTTAACATAACACTAGAGAAGAGGATGAAGATTTAATCAAATAATATGACCTACAAAAATATACCATAATTTTTTTTTTAGGGTTTCTATTAGTATTTTTTAAGTGTTTACAATGTTTTTTTGTTTAACATTTATATTTTGTTTTATGTCCTGTTATTTTTTTCTTGTGTTTGGTGAATAATATCCCAAATTGATCCATAAAATAATCAAGTATAGGTGGTATTGAACAAAGTTTGGGTAACACTTTGAGATAAATGGAATTCAAGTAATAAATTAAACGCATATAGTCATATCATATAAATATCTCTATATTATAAATTTTGAAATCATTTTTTCTTCACTTTTAAAATTATTAATATATTATGTTTGACTTAATTTACATTTTATAATTAAATAAAATATGATTTACATTTAATTAATTAAATATTTCAGTTTTTTTATAAGGAACATCAAAATATCATTATGGACCTTAATGAGTAAGTTATTTTCACATGCATAAATATTACACTGTGCCCTAACTATAATATAATTTCAATTATATTAATACACACACAAAAAAAAAATTACTACATACATTTTAATTAATATTTTATTTTATTATGAATTTGAAAATGGTCTTAATATATTTGATGTTGCACTTATTTTGTAAGCAATGAGTTAAAACAAGGATAATAATGAGTAAAAAAATATAAAAATAGTGTTGATGATAATGATGATGCTGAAAAAGATGATGATGATGATGATGATGATGATGATGATGATGATGATGATAATGACTAAAAATTAATTTTTTAAATAAATTATTTAATTATGAAAATGATTAAGACTCCATAGATATTTTTAATCATGAAAATGATAATAATAAATTTTAGATTACTATGTAGACACTAAAAGTTGGTATGTGATACTTGAGAATGCTAGTATTGAATTAAATTCATCCTACATGACTTGTGAATACATACATAACTCTTATTTGTCATTTTTTCACATCATCATGTATTCTATATGTCTAACCTTCTAAAGTTTCTATTAGTGACTTACAAGAATTTCAATAGTATATGTGAAAGCAATTAATTATCAAGCCTAGACATCTCTAGATCATTAGATAAATACTCCTATCTCTTGGAAAATAAAATCATATTCAAATGGTACCATCTAAAGGTACCATATGAGTTTGATGATTTATTCCATTCCAAAAAATAGTCACATTTCAAATTAAGATCATTCCAATGGGTTAACCCATGCATTTTTAATATCGATGGCTTGATAAAGTATCTAAAGAGTCTCATATAATTAAAAAATAGGTATAATCCTATTGATCATATAGAAATTATCTATAAAACACTTACCAAACATACTCAAAAACTTGAAAATTCAAGAGGAATACCCTATTATTTATAATTTACCAATTAGTAACTAGAAGTAGGTCATATCCAAGTCTAAAACACTCAAGAGCTAAGCCAATGTTTCCAATTGCCAAGTATCAAGGGATAGATTACAAGTAACTTCCATTAAATGATAAATATTTCACATATTCACCTGATAGGGATAACTATATGTAGTTTGGCTTCCCTCTTTATAGTATTGGATATGTTGTGAGTGATCAACCATTCAATAGAGAGTGGTTGGGGTCAAATCAACTCACCTTTATTCCACTTCTACAAGTTTAAGTTTAAAATTACAAGTGGACCTAGGGTTTAAATTAAAGGAGATATAATTTTAGGAGTTTAATATATCATCAAACCTCAAGATCACACATAGATTTTAAGGACAAATAATCACACCTACTTGTATCAAAATAAATAGTTAAAATCAATATAGATAGAACTATTAGATTGGACTGGGAATATAATTATCAATGGTATTGACTCAAGGTTGATGTTTGTGTCTAGATTAACACAAATATATGGATGCTGATATGAGAAAAGCACAATTTATTCTTCCACCTTTCTATCCACCTTAAGATAATATTAGACCTGCATAATATATATAACCTCTAAGTATTCTATCATTTGTTATATTTTATATATTTGTCAAGTTATAATGAAAACTTAGTTTAAATATTTTACATTTATATTTATACTTCATTGTAATACATAATAATCTAAATTAATATGCATAGTTTCTATTTTATTAAGGTTAGCATTAATCCAAAATAAGGTAAAACACATTTGTGAAATGAAATATTATATCAAACATATCCAAACCCTAGGTTGACCTTGTAATTTTCTCCTTTATTTTAAGGGTTTTATATTTCTATATATAAATATAATTTTTTGATCTTTGATATTCTTTTATACATAAACTAAACATGGTTATAATAGATGTGCATAGTTTTGATTTCCTTACTCAAGCTATGATTGTAATTATTACATGTTGATTTACTTTGATATGAAAAATATATAATGAACATCTAATCTCATGTAACTAATATTTCCACAGTATTAAGGTGGAAATAACTAATGAAAAATCCTAATCCTTTTCCAATTCATATTTTTATGATAATCAATTTGGATTTCTTCTTATCACTACTAGGTGCCAAATGGCATGCATGATTCCATTTATTATTCCCTCTATTCATACTCTCCATGAAACTTATTTTATTTTTCAATCCTATATTTCTCATGAAACAAGTACCATGAATGTTAATCAAATGAATTAATTTTTATAGTTTCCTAATAGATTTGATGACATCCTTGGAAGATAATTTACTTTATTTCCTGACATAAACCTAAAAATGCATGATGAATTGTTATATGTAACAATATATGAGCATATAATTATTGATAAGTCTATCTCATCTAAGTAAAAATATGATCCCTTTAATGTTTTTAATCAAACTTTTGGAGTTACCAATTCCATTATGGGTGTTCAAAAAACTAACATCTTTATCATGTCTACATCTATACCCTTAGTTACACATGTCTTACCCACCCAAGGTATGGGAGAAACACAAGGGTTCCATTAGATTACCTTTCCTATTTATATATAAAAAACCTATGATAATTTTATAATGACTATTCATGTAACATCATCAACCTTTCCTACTATACAATCCCTTGAGTAGACTATTTTATCTTTGCAAGCCAAGGTGTTTCAGTTAAACTAATATGCCTCTAAAGCTTGTCATTATACATATTCACATAATTTTATTCATAATCCATTATTCCTAGATATTTAACCCTACCATTTACCTATGTAATTTTTAGATCCTAAACTTCCATTATATGATGGTAAAGGTGATCCATAGTAACACCTCTAATGTTTCTACACAACATTTTTGAATTATGCATCCAATGAAAAATTGTTGACCAAGATATTTACAAATAATATTAAGGTTTATTGTTTACAATGGTTTTATGATCTCCAATCTCAATCAATACATAGAACTAATTCATTTACTATTCAATTTCTTTCATAATTTTTTATAGTGAAAAAATATCTTATGCTAAATTACTAAACTCAAATAATGATCTAATTATCCATTCAGTGACTATATAATGCAAC
This sequence comes from Torreya grandis, assembly GCA_037957365.1. Taxonomy (NCBI): domain Eukaryota; kingdom Viridiplantae; phylum Streptophyta; class Pinopsida; order Cupressales; family Taxaceae; genus Torreya; species Torreya grandis. Next base: position 1,582,126 of record JARHVA010001440.1, on the reverse strand, counting down.
ATAAGACCATGATATCTAAGATGACTAATATGATGGTTGATAATGGGATTTAATATATATTCAAGAATTTTTTTCTTGCATTCCTCCATGATTTTATTATATTCAATAAATTTAATTCCTTTAATGAGCTGTACCATATAGTCAGAGATTGAGAAGTAAATCTCATATCTTTGAAAAAACTCAAGTAAACACCTAATGTTACAAATATTTCAACTTATAAGATTAAAAAAAACAATATACAAGGTTAAAAAAAATCATACTAATAATTAATCCAAAATAAGAATTAATGTAGTATCATAAACTACAAATCATATTCTTTTATTTCCCACACAAAATAGGTAGTTATCAAAATTACCTAAGCCTCTTTATGTGTGGTTGGAGAAGTTAATTTAATGTAACCTCATATAGCTTCTTCCACCACTAGAGGTTTATATGAGCTGACCATTACCTAAGGGATATGATAATAATTATTATTGTCACTACCATTAATGTTGTGGACATTATACAAACCAATGATAAAAGCTAAGGCACAAGATACAAGGTATCAATGATGATAATAATATTTATCTTAACTCACCCCTAGAGGATTCATAAACACAAACCAATGAAAATGAAACGTTACAAATATTTTATAATCCTATCTCAAATCACAAGGTAGCATAAACTAAGGATACTTGAAGTATATTATGCATATAATATTAATCCATATCCCTATATAATAGGATCACCCCTGGGACAATATTATTCATACATTGACATGTGTCATAGTATGAAAAACCATGATTACATTTGATGATAATGAGATTGTGGATGATGATTTTGATTTTAACTCCCTATTTGTAAGAGCTTATGTGGATTTATAACCTATTAATAGTGTCATGATATATAATTATTCAAGTGATAATTATTGTACATTGACATTTTTTACATTTTCCTAGATACACACATGAGGATTTGATAAAGAAAACAAATATAGTCAAAGGTTTTGATAGGAAAATACATAATCCCTTAGAACATATTGTGTTATCTCTTAAGATAGGTCCTAAAATATTATTTACTCCATGAATATTACTAAAATGTGCATGTGTCTTCGATATGTTATTGGGACTCAATTGGATACACAAGCTCCATGTAGTACCATCTTAATTGTATCAGTGTATCAATTATATACATTTAAATAAAATGGTGATGATTTTAGGTATTCCATATGAGTACCGTATTTCACCCCACACCATCACCACTAGAGTTGGTTGTTACATATATTGAGCATTATTCTCTAGATACAATTATTTTTTGTTATAGATAAAAGGAGGATTTTTCAATAGGGAGCCAACCCTATATAAGCAACAAGTAGAATTTTCCTAAAAATCCATTAAAAAAATAAAAAACTACCCAATATAACAAAAAGGCTACAAAATTAGATACAAAATAGCTATAATGAGAATAACCAACACCTAATAACTAATTTATCGTGGATCCTCTGAAGGCATCCTCCCAATTGATTAACATTATTTTTAGAACTCTTTCCATGTTATACACCCCTTCTGAAGCATGTTTAGTACCATTATCCAAACCCACTCCCTTGGCTTTCTTATCTGACCAGCTATTACCTTTCTCCTCTTGATTCATTCCATGGATAAATCTAAGAACATATATGCAAGTGATGAAATTTTCATTTATACCTTACTAAACCCTACTATAGTAGTTAGGTTATCTTTAGTAATTTCATTCTCTTTATCCAAATTGTTAACCTTATCCTTTAAAATTTTCACTTGAATAATGACCTCATTTAAATATTTATTTGGTGAATATAAATCTTATTTTATGTTAAAAAATATTAATGGTATATTTCATCAAGTTATGATCCTTCAATAACCATCTTAATAAGGACCTATAAATATCCAACTCATCTACCATCTCATTAATCTTATTTTTACCTTTAATCTTCTATGATATATCCTCAAACTATGTGTCCTCCTTACTCTTACCTTTATATTTATCCTCTACCTTGGACTTCTCCACATCCTTAGCCCTCTAAGCCTTAATAATATTTAGGATAGCCACTACATTTTTTATTTTATTATCCTGCGCCCCTAATGCTCATTGTTAGAGACCCCTAAAAAGTTAGTTTCAACACCCATTTGAATCTTATCATATTCAAAATTCTTCATAATCTTTGTAATTAATTTCTTTCCCTTAGAATAACTTATTATATTTTTCTTCATCCCCTCATTATCCAACTTCTAAGTGATCCCCTATCTAGGGTTACGAATGAGACCATTGTTGATGGATTTAAAATATTTATGGATCAAATATATAATTACCTAATTTAGAGGATGTTTTTATTACCCTTATTCACATCATTAACAACAATTTACAAATAATGAAATACATATAATGGTAGGATAATTAGACTGTGATGCCTAAAATAATTAATAAAAAAAAATAGGACATATGCACAACCTTATACCTACCCTCAAGTGTTATGAGTTTCATGATCTATTTTACAACTTCATCATAAGGGTGAGGAAAGCATTCTCTCAAAAAACCACTTTGAAATTCAACTAACTTCTCTCCTTCCATCAAAAAATGATCCTTGTCTTATTTTTAATCCCTATCGGTCTCAAAATATTTAACTTCCTCTATATTTAGTCATGTGACTTGTGTAATATTCTCTTTAGAAATTTCCATATAAACCCCTTTATATTCTATAATTATATCCTTCCATTTTCTCATAAAGCATCTATAGATATGTTGATCATATCCCTCATTACACTGAATAAAATTTGTTAAACCCCCTTTTTGAAGTATTCCCCATAATTCAACAAACTAGTAGTCATTGAAGGTTACATTATGCATAGGTCTCCACCCATTTTTCCAATGGTTATCTTGGCCCATGTTTGAAAGTGACTTCTAGTTAAGGTACTTATATTAAAATTGTAACTTCCCTTTAAATTATAAAAATGATTATCATGCTTCTCATAATGCTCCCTCATCTCAATCAGAAGGTTGATTGGGAAACTTTACCTTTACCTATAAATGAGTCTATAAATATTACAAGGTGCATGATAGCAGATCAAAAATATAATTTTAGAAATGATAAGATACCCAATCATCAATCATGTACCTAATATAAAAATAAGCAATGAAGGATATTAATTTTTATATTCATCGATCCATTATTAACAAACTTGATTTGAAGCCCCTGATGTAATTTTTTTAAAGATAAAAATAGATAGTTCATCCTTCCTAAACTATATCTTAACATGGCTAGAGGATACCCCCATATTGTAAAACCAATCTGTTATTTGATTACCTTCCCTATAGACATGTTGTATACAAAAATTATGAAAATAACTAATGATTAAATAATCATATTTCATCACATGACAAATGTTCCAATTTATTGTGTTATTCTTAGATAGGCAATTGACAATGTTGAGGGAATCATCTTCAATGACTATTTTATTCAATCTATTTTTTTTGACTAGTTGTAAACCCCATAAAGACACCATTTATTCTTCCTAATGGTTGGATTGAACACCCAATCTACCTACATAGGTAGCTACAAAATCTCCCTTATCATCACAAATAACACCTCTCCCTCTTGAGGAACCCAAGTTTCCTTTTAAATCCCCATAAAAGTTTAGTTTCACCCACCCTGGTGTTACAATATAGCCTACATATCTTATTTCATATAATGATATATGTTTTTCAGCATACTTTAATATTGCTTATCTATAATTTTATAACTATTTTTTTGATGGTACTACACGACTTATGTTATAATCTGATTTAGTTTATGGTTGTTTGGTTTTGGCAGATATTTGACTAAGTACTATAGTTGTAGTTTATGTTACAACAAGGTGACTTGGTTATTTTAGTTACAACATGGATTCTATTTTATTTATTATACTTTATACTATTTAATTTAGTCATATTATTATTATGCTACTATCATTTCATTCAAGTTTTATTGATGCTTGTTTATGGTTGAAGGTATAAGTAAATGAGTTAGGTTGGTAGTGGATTCTGATGGTTAGGTAAATAATGTGATGAGGCAATGAGCAATGGGGTGACACTAACATAGGTAAAATTAATATAATGCATAAGCCATTAATCATTAATAATTCACGAGTTTTTATTATCTCATCACTTGTTGTCATCTTTTATTATTTTTTTATATTTGGTTCTAATTGACTTACTCAAACTCATTATTTATTATGTGTGAACTTGCCTACTTGTTTCATTTTATCATTATTTTGTTTAGTTATTTTAATGTTCTTTGGTTGTAGGGTTTTTATTTATTTTTAATTAAGTTTTTAATTCCCTTGATGATATTATTTGACCCTCTTGTTAATTTTTGGTTTCCTAGGTGAAGGGACCCTAATTAAATGTTTTTATAAAATTTGATTTGGGTCATAATGGCCTAAGTAAGGGAGACGTGGGAAATTTTGACTCTTAAAAAATGTTATCAATACTAGATATCTTGGTTGGTAGAGTAAATTATTGGATGATTTCATTTTGGTGAATTTGGTTGATTTGGGGATTTGGATCTTTTTCCATAGCATTATATTTTTTGTTTTTACTGAGGGTAGTTGAGGATAGAGGTGTAGGAAAAAATATGGGGGAGAGAAAAAAACCTAGGAAGGAATAAGAATGGTGAAAACTGGTTGATGGGATTACAAAACCCTACCAAGAGAGCGCAGTGAGAAAGAACAACTTGTGGCTTGATTATAAAAAGAGGTTGGGCATGGTGAAAATCAATAAATATATTGGGAAGTAAGAAATAAAATTCATCCATTTCCTATAATGCAAATCAATTTCCATGTAAGTGTTTTTTTAAATTTGGAAAAATAAAATGAACCTCTATTTTGTGTTTTCAAGAAAAATAATTATTTTAAAGTTCATGATAAAGTCATAATACTTCCTAATAAACCTAAAAATACCCCAAATTGATTTAAATCAATGTAAAATCCTATTATTAACATATGGGTTATTCTTATTTTAGGTTACCAAACTATTTGAAAATTTTGGGTTTGTACTCCAACATTGAAATATCTATTTTTTATACAACTCCTTGCTAGGAATGTGGGTAGATTAAATATTTTTATTACTTGTATTTTTTCTTGGTCATTTTGGCATTAATATTAATCAAGACATTTTATGTTTCCAAAACTAGTGTTTTATTACTATGGCCACATTTTTAGAGGCATGGTAATATAAAATTGTTGGGTTTTATTTGGATAACTACTTATAACATTTTGGCTTACAAAATAGGGTTTTTTATTATGGCTATTTTTTATATGTTTCTTTTAAATTTTATGGGTTTTATAGTTATTATCTACTCATGACATTTTGGTTTTTAATGATTTTTCTTGTCAAAATGGTTGGGCCATATAATAAAAATTTGGGTACAATACCCTAGCCTATTGTGGCACTATTTTGGATGAATTTGTCTTCCTTGGTTGGTATTATATTTCATATATAAATTTGATGTGGTAGCATGAGTTTTTACATTAGTTGGTTTATGTCATCTACTTGCAAATTATTTTAAGAATTAAAATTTTCCATATTAAGGCCAATTATCATGATTTCATCACTAATATAGGTAATTAAATCACTATCTTATAGGTTATTATAGTATATTATAGGTTATTAGTTTTATCTTATTTTCATTAAACATTCACCCTATTCATCTATCTATCATTTTAGTCTATATAGTTTATCCATTTGTCGTACATAGTTGACCTATATAACTGTGTCATGTATACCCTATTTTATTTCCTATCTTATAAAACACTATCGATTGATTTGAATTTGTACCTTACTAGTTTATGCTTCTTCCCATCAATTTTTTAGCTTCTTTTTTTCATCATGAATTTCATTTTTGATGATAATATAGAAATGAATTAAACAAACATGATGAGTTTTACATACCCTAATATGTTATCTAAGACATAGGTTGTGGCACCCACCATGAATGAAAGCAATGTAAATGTTACCACTTGTACTACTAATTATGGGACTCCTACCCATTTATCCTCAATTGAAAACCATTTTTCTCACTAAAATATGAGCATGATTTAGAGTACACAACTAAAATTCTCTTTTTCATTAATGAATTTCATCAACAAAGAGGAAACAACCCTTCAACCATTTATAATCTCATGATCAGTACTCATATAGAATAACCTCATTCAATCTCCCCTACCTTTTATCATGGATTTGGGGGAACCACTTTCTTTGCATCTCAAACTTTTCCTTCTATCATATCTCCTTCATGCACGATGATATCATCTTATATGATTTATTCAACCTCCATGCCAAGTATTTATACCAACATGGTAGGTTCAACTTCTAGTGGGCCTATTTAAAAGACCCATCCCATTAACCATTCCAATAATGATTATTTGTATACCAACACTACTAATGCAACTAGTGTGGTACATGATACTACTTTATCCCACACATCATGCAACTCAAGTTATTAATACTAACACTAATACATCACATGTTATGTACACTAGTCAAAATGTTAACCAACTCCTATTACAAACACATAATAAAACACATACCTTTAAAACCAATAATGTAAATTATATAATGTAAATTCAAAATCATCTTATTCATCTTCAAAGCTAACCTCAATAGGTTTCATGGGGAGCATAAAATCTAAATTCCCCCCACCTTGCTTAGGTATTGCCATGGTAACCTTATCCCACAACCACCACTCATCAATAAAACCATTAAACATATACAAAATGAACCTCATGTACCTAAAATAACTATCAACATAAAAGGTATCACACCCAACATCACCTATAATGGATCCATCAATCCCACTTTACATTTAAAAACATTTGGTAACCTCTATAAAGATTGGGTTAAACTTAACACCTTTGACACTACTAAAATATTATATAAAATACTCTCATGAGATGATTTATATTTGTATTATCAATTACAAACCCAATCTATCACTATCCTCAAAGACTTGGTCAACTCATTATTCCAAGAATTTCAAACTAGTGATCTTCACAAGAATAACTTAGCCCACTTTATAAATAATAAATAACTTAAAACTGAAATATCATAAGCCTTTATCAAACAATATAAGAACTTTCTTAACAAAAGTGAGAATAATATGGTAAATTCCAACCTATTCCACTTATTCACTAATGATCTATACCCTAAATTACAATATAAAGTTAGGACTCTCTTCCTAAGAACCTTGGAAGAAGTTATTGACTAAGATAAACAATAAGACTTCTTTATGCATCAATTTAAACCATCTTCACCTATAATGGACACTCATATGATAATTAAAAATAAAAAATATGATGCAAATAGTGATGGTGTTATTGAAACCTATGGCATTATTCATACCATTCAAGCAATTTCTTGAAACAACATCATGGAGCATGCTCCCCAACAAACAACACTCTTACTCCTTCATTTTCTCAACCCAACCAAACTAATGTGCAAAAACCATTATCCTTAAAAAAAATTAAAAGCATCTTCCAAGACCTCTAACACAATATCTTGACCCCAATCATCCTATGAAATCATGGTATGATCCAAACAAATTTTGTTGGTTTCATGCAAGTTGGTGCCACTCTCATGAGACTTGTAGACAATTATGCAATATTTCTATGGATTTTATTCTTGGTCCAAACTTTGATCATGAAACCCATATTCAAAAGAAATAATAAGCATATGACATAAAATTTAAAGGCCATGAAACACAAAATAAAATCCAATCTCTAAACCAAGTTAATATGCATATTTGTATCTACAAAGATCCTCTTTCTGACCACAAAGATAATACCAAAAAACCTACTCCTAAAAAAATGTTTAAATTATTATAAACCTCACTAAAAATGAATAAAAATTGGTTAATATGACTAATATACAAAGAGTATTTTCTTTTACTAACTCAAATCAAACACGTACACATCACACATCTCAACCATTCCATGTCATTAAAGACACTTCCTCATCCCATATAATGGAGTTGGGGTAACAGGAAATTATAACCATTCAAACATCACCTCTAACCTCATAACTTGATTATACCTATCATAACATTTCTTCTCTTCCCCCAACATCCAAACAACAAAATAACATTCCCCAAACTTCCAATAGTATCTGTTCTACCCAACCACAAGAAATACTTCAACCAACCATAAAATAATCTAAATTAACTCAACCTATTTGTAATAAAATTAAACCAACTACACTATATCATTATACATTTAATTATACCTCTAACCCTCCTTCCTAGGAGCTTACAACACTATGCATCTATATATAACAATCATCCCATGGTTTATGATGAATGGGATCCCATTGTAGAACTTTCTCATATCCCATATCAAATACCTTCCTTATAACTAATGAGAACTTATCCCCATCACCAAAACCATCTAATGCAATTGTTGTTCAAAATAAATATCTCGCATCCTCCACCAGTAAGATGTGAATCTAACTTATCTAGATCCAAAGTTAGTATACTCCAATAATGTGAAGAGATGTCCATACATGTTGATGAAATAGTGGACATTTCTATTTCACTTAAGATCTCCATTATTTCTATGATTCTTTACGAGCTACTACTTCATGTAGATGATCCTCCTCTATTCATTAACATCAAAATAGGTGATATCCAAGTTAAGCATGCCTTAATTTATGAAGGCGTAGGTACTTGCATTGCCTCCCTTGATTTCATTAAGATACTTGGATATTATGAATGTAACCTCAAATCTACATGTAACACATGTCAAGGATATGATATAAGGTAAATTCCTCCTCTAGGTTGTGTTTGGATTCCCATTACCATTCCTTATGTTACCATCCATGTGAAAGTTACGATATTTAAATTTTTAAATGCTTACAAAATCTTATTTGGTTGACCTTGGACTCATCGTATGAGATAAGTCACCTCATACACATGCCAATGCATTAGATTCCCCCATAATGGATCTATTTACAAGATTCAAGGAGATACAAACCCTTGGGATTTCAAATAATTAAAATAACTTGGTGTATTTAAAATTCCTACCCTTGAACCTTTACCTAGGATCCCATTTACTTAATCCCACCTCTTCAACTATCCACTCAACTCCATTCAAGTTTAAAATTTTCACCCCAAATTAATTGGGAGCATAACACCTAAGCTCTTAGATTTTGATGATGATTAATTATATGAGATAATCCTCAAGATCAAAACATCTGATCTATCCCCTCACATAATCACCCAAATTTATCCTTATTTACAACCTTGATCCTATCAACCACCTACTAATGTTATACATGTTATCTTAATTAATAATAGATACTCTATCCACCATGCATCATCTGATAACAAATTCATTCCTACATGTACCATCAACTTGCATACACCTGACTATGATGATGGATATGCTTTAGATGACCCATTTTTAGCCAAATTTGTCTAAGCTATAAATTCCAAAGTTATTTGATATTTATTTTCTTTATTTAAATATTTTCATTAATCTTTTATCATTCCTTCCTTTGTAACACCTAATACTAGTCTTTTTACTATTTATCACAAGTTAGAGATGGAACACTCACATGGTATACCTAAATTCACAATAGAGACCCTCAAGAGTATGTTTATGGATCATTTCATGATAAGACCTTATTTCTTTTCTAGATACTAGGACCCTTATATTTTGCTTCCTCTAGAGATGTTATCTACTATTCATATACATTATGCATAGCCAACCTCACTTTCAAATGAGCCTAGTCTAGTTTATGCTCCATACTTACCTTTAGATGAACATTGGATAGTTTATATTCTATCCCCACCCTTCCTTGTTTATGTATATACTCCTTTAACACATCTTGATTTCATGCATGTTCAATGGGTAGGTCATCCTTATTTTTATATCCATAATTTTATGCTCATTAGATCAAAGATTTCTAATTATATCAGTTGCCCCAATTTTTCCTTCCACTTCTTCAGCTAGTAGGCCTTCAAAGTCTACTAATAGACATATATTTTTTTATTTTCATAGGACATATAACGACTCTTCCACTCATTTTGAAAAACTTAGGTAGTATATTGATGCATTGCACCTAGCCACTGCTCAAGCCAAAGATAAGGCTATAACTCATCTTAATATATTACAAGAGTATATCCCTAAATATGAGTAACTATACTATATTTTTTACTAGTGTGGTACATATCATAATTATCACTACCACATTCTCTTTTAGTATATTTTTTACTTCCCATAGTTGACACCCACACTGGTCATTCCTCCTTCCATAGGTTACACATGCAAGAGGGATTCTCCTTCTCCATAGGTAGCACCTCCTTATTTACCCACATTTATTATTCCTAATCAGGAATCCATTATATTCCTTGAGTATCATATGCATGAGATCCATCATGAGCATTACTCTTCTTCGTCTACACTTATCATTTCATTTGAGGAGATACAGAAGGAAGTATCTGCATAACTTTCTATGAAGATTGATGAGACTCTGGCTATCATTAGAATCAAACTTCATAGAGATGTTTCATATTTTATGGATAATATTTGTGGTCAAATATATTAGTATGTTTGAAAATATCATGTTGTTCTTTCACATTATTCTATTTTATGATTTAGATTGGATTTGTGATCTATTTTTATATCTCTTATACACTTGACTATTTATTAAAACTTGGTTGAACTTATTTATTTTACATGGATCATTATATTATGATTTATGTGTTTTATATTGTTTCATTTATGTTCACATTCTTATGTCTTATTATCTTCATTTTCATGAATGCACACTTATGATTATGAGTTAAATTTTCTCATAGATTCTTTTACAATGATTGTTTGTTATCTTATCTCATTCAAAAATTAGATAATAATTATTATGAATCGGTTATACAAACCTTTATTCCATTAGTATTCTATATTTACCATATGATCAGTTGGCAAACAATACTTTAAATTTTACTACTACTATCTAACGATCTACTTTGGATATCCTTTCTTCTTTTATTTCCTTTCACATACTAAGCATACATATGGTTGAACTTGAGATTACATGCTGGTTCATAGGTAAGCTAAAGTGTTTAGTCAATCATATCTTTGGTCACTTAACCTCCTTTAGACCAAAGTCTAAATATCAAATGTTGGTTATTCTAAATCTATAAGGAGGAGGACTCATAAAATCCATAAAAAAAATAAAATTCAAATCCTTTAAACAAAAATATGTGATTCAAAAAGGAAACATACAAATTTAAATGTCTAATCACACCAAAAGACATGATTCATATCACATCTTCTATTTCTAATTGACGTTCAAACTCCAAAATTGACCTCATGATAGAGCTAAGGTCCATTGGGGTGAGGTAGGTTAGTAGATTGGGATAGGAGAAAAAAATCTATAAGTGCTACCTAATTTCTCACACAATTATCTAATATTTATAGTATACCAACAAATTTTTAAGAGGTCTTGAGGAATGGGGAACATGTTGTGGGAAGGTAGGTCCATTTTAATTTTATTGTTCATATAAACTACATGAGTTGAATTTTTTACTCACCTATTTTCCTATACAACTTTGTGCTCATTATGAGTAGGTATCCATTGTATTTGTATGGTTAGACTCTTAATATCTCTCCTTTATACCTATTATGCCTCATGTTTACTAAGGTCTTATCATAAAATGCCTATGTTATGTTTTTATTATTTTCCCTCTTTCATTACAATAATCCTAATATTTCCCTTTGATAAATATTGTTTTATTAACTGATCATTTCCCCTAGGGTTTCCCTTTGTGAGTTATAGTGTAAGACCATGGATAAGACTAGGTTCTCCTTACAAACTACCATAATAAAACATTTTCTTAATTTTACCATTAGTATCATTCACCTCATTGGCATTACCCTTGTGATTTGTAGTGTAAGACCATGAATATGACCAGGCCCTCACAAATTAACACATAAAAAACATATTTTAAATCATTCCCATAGTTTTTCCCACCTCATTCATGTTCCATTCTTGAGTTACAATATAAAACCATGGATATGACCAGGCCCTCCTCATAAAATATTCCAATACCCAGTTCATACTAAAAGCAAGTCATAATAAAATTACATGCTTCAAGTTTGCTATTTTGTGTCACATTATGATATACATGTCATTGACATACATCCCATCTTGATTTAGTATGTTTTATGCTTATTTCATAAGCACTTCACTTTTATCTTCTTATTTTCCAATTGTGTGTATGATTACAATCATTTTAATAAATTTATCATAATTCCCAACTTGATTTAGTATGATTAGATTTGATTTTCATTTACATTTTATTTCTCTTCATACTTTCAAACTTGATTTAGTATGATTTATTTATTTTCTTATTTGTTTGTTTTTATACCATTGGTTTTCATGTGTAATCCAATTTATTACATGTTTTCGTACCTCCCAACATGATATCATATGACTTTTATTTTGTTTTAACTTGGTGAAAGTTTGTTATATGGTTTGAAACCACTTTATTAACATTTAATTTATCATTTTGGTTTATTATATTTATTAATATTTTATTTTTACACATTTCCCATTGTGATATAGTGTGTATTACATTTGTTTATATAAATTACAATTTTCCAAATCATTTTTACCTTTTATTTTTAACCATGCATGTGTATCACCTAATGATATAAAATAAAATTTACATCACATATTTATAATAGTATATACAAAAAAATAAAAATACATGTGTTATAAAGGAAATATATCCATACATCCATATATAAATACAACTATAAATCATATATCAATAAACTATCAATATCCATATATATATATATATATATATATATATATATATATATATATATATCATGATTTTGATACAATACAAATACAAAATATAATATCTAAAACTCTAAGGATATGTTCCATCCTATATATATTATGTCCTAGACACACTACCCATTGATACATGTGACTTACCCCTCTAAATGGTACATTATAAAGAGGCAATATGGGATCTCAAGTCAACAACTTGACCCTGTAGGTTGGCCACTTGTGTTTATACCTATCCAAGATGTATCATGGTAATCACGTGTGAATATCATTTCTATTATAAGGCTTGTTAATCATGTACCTCTCTATCTCCTACCCCTTTAGGTGGTTTTAAACCATCACCTTGCACCTATAGATGTCATGCATAATCTCCCACTAATCTAAACTAACTATCATGATCTAGGGAAAATAGTACCATAAGAAAAACTAAAGTGGTAGTGTCATAAGTTAAAAATACCCCATCTAAAAATATCATGGTGAAAAACCATAATCAAGTCTCCCCATCTGATCTCCTCTACAATAGTATTATCTACAAAACTAAAAACTAAATATACATTAGATCTCATGTATATATCTCAAATCATCTATCTATCATAAATAATGTTGAAATTTGTGATCTATATAAAACCCCTAAACTAAATCAAAACATTTCTCACTAGTGTAGGCATCACCAACCATGATCTCCCCATCTTCTCACCCACTAAGTACCTCCTCTATCAGCTACTTCCACACTAATACAAATCTATGTGTCACTACTTGATCCCATCATATTCCCCTCCTTAGTGGACATTATATAGACCAACTATGTATTGTAAATATTTTTGGATCCCCCTGTACAAACACTAGTGCCTATGTATGCTCATATTGATGGTGTATTCATCTTTGATGAGCTCATAGTGGACATTATCACCTCTCTTGTGATCCCACATGTTGAGGTCAACGTACCCCGATTTCTAAAAAATGGGGACCCTTGTGTCAAATTATGCAAATTTGTACCTTAAAATTGAAAATTCACTTGATTAGAATATATATAGCATGTTTTTACATTATTCATAACTCTCATTTATATTGATGAAAATGTTGTCAGATGATCATGGTTTCACCCCTTCCAATGTTGCTAAAAATCATGGCTTGTGTTTCTATATTGTAGGTTCAATAGACTCATTTGGGAACAAACGTGCATAGGGTTTTTTGCTTTAATGTTAAATTTATGTTTTATTAACCTTTGATCTATAAATATTAATTATATTTGTTTTTAGTCATATTAAAACCTTAGTTTAATGTTTTAAACCTAGGTCCCCTTCAAATTAAATTCAAAATTGCATGGGAACAAATTATGTAGGAACATTGTTATTAAGCCATGGACTTAGTTCTATTTTTACCCTAAGGTTTAGTCATGTTTATTAACATAACCAAGACCTTAGTATAATTTTTTTTACGTTTGGTCTCTTTATCTTCGCAAGCCCCCTTGGTCTTTCTAGTTTTCACATGGTCTAACTAACCACCAAGACCTTTCATTATGTCTATAGAATTTAGCCTAAATTGTGACTATATGTTATGTGTTTGATTATTTGTGGGGTCACCTTTATTATGTTTCTAACTTAGTGATGCATATGTTACTTGTATTTAATCTCAACCTTGTCCTTTTGACCAAACTCACTAGGTTCTTTGACCTTTCCTAGTAACCTTATTTTCTCTATTTTCTTGATTGTATATAAAAATTAAAATTATTTATGAGAAACCAAAATTATTTCTATAGACCCTTTTTTTTTACCAATTTTGGTGGCCTAACTCCTTGTCTAGGTCCACTTTCTCTCTTTTAGGCATAGTCCAACCATAACCTTCAAAATTCATACTACATAGGCTATACACACTTAAATCAGTTGGATAACTTAAAATTTAGTCAAATTACAAAATTTTGTTGATTTTTGGTGGTTGGAATGCAAGATTTGCAAGAAACCCTAAATTAGGACTTTTAGGTACTTGTACTAACCTAAGAGCAAATAAAATTCCACTATATAAATTTAAAAAGATTTAAAAGATATGTGTGAAGTTTCATAGGTCTGTCCTGACCTTTCTCAAGTTTTCCAATCAATGGATGCACACTTTCAATCTATTATCATAGGTTTCCAAGGAAAATTACACTTGACTATGTAGGAAAATGGTGCATCTATAGGTCTATGTACATGTAAAGATGAATAGAATATATAAAAATCAATAAAAATTAAAAAGTGAACTTTAAACATGTTTAATAAAATTACTAACACATTTTTCAAGCATTTTCAAATCAAAACAAGGGTCTATCTACTCATGGAGTAATCCTACAGTCTAATCAACAATTACTTCTCATAGGGGTTAGGGGTCTGTTTGTGCAAATATTTGAGCAACTAGTTATATATTAGATATTTAGTGATCATTAACATAAAAAAATAACAATAACCTTTGGGAGCATAAATCAATATAATTTATTCCTTAACAACAAAATACAGTCTACACATCAAAATAACAACTTTCAAAATAGGGTTCTGTATATGAATATATATGCACACTAGATGGTTTGATCACTATTCCTTGAAAAATATAGTCAAAAAATATTTTATAAAATCCTTCAATTTTTTTTTTAACAATTATCCAATTCCATTTGATCATCAATCTTGAAAACAACAGTCTACAACTAATCTTAATAACCCAAGATATGGGTCTGTATTCCACTTTCTTGAACATGGACCTTCTTTTTTCTATTCCTTAGAGTATGGTATATTAAAAAAAAATTAATTAACATCCTTTACTATAAAATATATTATTTTTCATAGAACATAATTGGTGTAACCACTTCTTAAAATCTTTCAATGGTTACATGACAAGTTTTAAAAGGTGACCAAGCACCAAAGTTGATTTTCAAGGCATTTGTCACTTTAGACCCTTATCAATGGTTTAAGGGGTCTATAATGACATTTTAAACATGTTAATAAACTCATTAAATATTTTCACTCACCCTTGTAGGTCCTTAAAGAAACCAAAATTCAAATTTTGTATACAACTAGTTTGGGGGGGGAAATCTTAAATTTGAAATTTGAACTACCTAGATGCATTCCTAGACTAATAATTTGAATTATAAGAATTCTTTGGGAATTTTAAATCCATAAAAACAATAATATAACCTAAATTAATTAGAACAATCCAAATTTTGTCAAAAAGGTTCCATAAGAGTGATGCTCCTACATCATACTCCTAGGGAAACAAAAAAGAACTCATGTATTGTTGTCCATAAGTGCTTCTAGAGTACTCTGTCACTTATTTATGTCATGCTAAATCATCCACAATGAATATTATACTGGGTTATTCTTCCATTTGACTAGATACTTGAACTACTATTTGTCTCTATTCCTCTTGATCACCTTCTTGTCCAATATGCACTCCATCTCTTTTATGTTGTCCTTAGGCAACTGTGTTGCCCAATCTAGGCCTGTTGTAGATGCATCATATGCTATGTTTCATTATTCATCTCCTTATTTTTAAGGGTACAAGTATACAACATTAAAAATAGGTTAAATTCCTACCCCACTAAGAAACTCCAATTCATATGCATTGTTTGCAAACTTTCTAAGAATCTTGCAAGGACCTATCTTTTTCATCTTTAGTTTGTTGTATTCACCCCTTGGGTACCTTTACTTCCTAAGATGAGCTAAGACTAATTCTATAGCCTATATATTCACTTCTCTTCTACTCAAATTTCTTATTTCTTATACTTTTCAACACTAAACTCTAAATGCTTTCTTACCTATTCACATACCTCTTCATTGCCATTGCAAACTCTTCACCTTCAACACTTCTCTTGTCCATATGGTTGCTGTTTTTGACCTGAAATTCACCTCTAGAATACATGCCATAAATTACTTGGAATGGAATCATACCAATGCTCCTATTAGTAGAATCATTATAATCAAACTCTAATTGAGGCAACACAAGATACCACTGCTTGAGATGGTCCTTGGATAAGCACCTCAAAATTTTTCCTAAAATTCTATTCACAACCTCAATTTACCCATATTTTTTAGGGTGGTAATATAAAATTAAACTCAAATTTGGGTCTATATTCTTCCATAATGTTCTCTAGAAGTGTCCAAGAAAGATGGTGTCTCTATCAAAAATAGTGTTCATAGCCAGTCCATGAAGTCTCACTACCTCTTTGAAAAACAAATTAGCCACATGTGTGGCATTATTAATGGTTATAAATTGTATGAAGTGTGCCACTTTAGAAAATTCCATCACAAATTCCATACTATGTATTCCCAAGGCCTATTTTAAATTGGTAGGGGCTAATATAAACTTATATTAGTGCTCTCACCCTTTGCCAATCAACAAATCTTGCACATTTCCAAATACATCCTTAATTTTTATTACATTATAGGCAAATAATTGTGCCTAGTGAGTAACTCCAATGTCTTTTCAATCCAAAAATGGCCTCACATGCTTCCACTATGCTTCTCTTGGATCAAATTTCCACTTATAGAGATTTTTCGCACACACAACTATACTCCTTTGAATAGAAGTCCATATTGAAGTACATAATCCAACCATGGCTCATTTTATAGTGTATTTGGGTGCTTTCATGCATGGTATACTTCCTTTAATTATTCATCATACTCATATAAATCTTTGAGTGCCTCACTACATATACTTTTTAACTAAATCTCATGCACCAATAAGACTCTCCTGTTGAATGCATCTACAACCTTGTTGCTTTGTCCTTGTTTATGATTGATGGTGAAGGTAAACTTTTGCATGTACTCCACCCATTTCACATGTCTTTGGTTCATCTTTGGCTGGTTAGAGATGAAATAAAGTACATGATTATTCATGTATAATATGAACTCCTTTTACAAGAGATAATTCCTCCATTTCTACAAGCTTGCGCCATTGCATAAAACTCCAAGTCATAAGATGAGTAATTTTTCTTGGCATCATTCAAATTATTAATAAAATAAGCTATATATCTTCCCTATTGGCTTAGGATAGCCCCTATGGCTACACCACTTGCATCACACTCTATTTGGAACACTTTGTTGAAGTCTAGCAATATTAGTATTAGTTGCTCCATGATTCTTTGATTTAAGTAGTGGAAGATCTTCTCCACCTTCTCATTCCACAAAAAATGTTTCTTATCTACCTTAATGGTGTCAACTATGGGATCACATATTCCAATAAAATTCCTTATGAACTTCCTATAGAAACTTGTAAGATCATGAAAACTTCTTGCCTTTCATGTTGTCCTAAGTATTGGCCACTCCATGATTGCCTTCACCTTGTTCTTATAAATTTTTATCATGCATTATGATATGAAAAATCCAAGGTACAAAAACTCTAAATTCATTAAATCACACTTATTGATGTTGATTAATAACCTCTCTTCTTGCAGCCTCCTCATAACTAACTTCAAATTATGAAGATGTTCCTCCTTACTTTAGATGTATATTGGTATGTCCTCCAATTATACTACTAAAAACTTTCCTA
Organism: Torreya grandis; assembly: GCA_037957365.1. Classification (NCBI taxonomy): domain Eukaryota; kingdom Viridiplantae; phylum Streptophyta; class Pinopsida; order Cupressales; family Taxaceae; genus Torreya; species Torreya grandis. The sequence goes on along the minus strand of JARHVA010001440.1, from coordinate 1,563,766 downwards.
TTAAATCTTTTATTACCTCATTTATTAATATCTTAAAAGTGTTAGGTACATTGGTCAAACCAAATGGCATGACTAGCCACTAATACAAGCCTTCATTTGTCTTGAAAGTAGTCTTCCACTCATCACCTTACCTAATTATTATCTGGTAATATCTACTCTTTATGTCAATATTGGAAAAGTATCTTGATCCACTCAAAAAATCCATCAAATCCTCCTTCTTTGGATGTGGAAATCTATATCTTACAGTGATCTTGTTTATGGCCCTAGAATCAGTACACATTATCCACTCACCTTCCTTATTTAGAACCAACACTATGGGCACTTCACAAGGACTCAAGTTTTCTTTGATTATCCATTTGTAAATAAACTCCCAGACTTATATTTTGATCTCAACATTCTCTTCTTGGGTCATCTTTTAGGCAACCTTGTTTGGTATACTTGCACAAAGTATAAAGTATATGTAATGTGTTATACTCCTCATAGGTGGTAGTGTGTTGGGTATCTCATAAACAACTATGTATGCATACATCTAACATTTATTAGATATCTTGGGGTAGATAATCTATCTTAGTGTCTTCCATAACATTCCTAGGCTTGACTACTAGAGCAAAGCCTATCTCTTCTTCATGTATGGCATTCAAAAATTGTTTACCACTTACTAGCATCACATGTGAGCCAACTTGTTGATCACTCTCCTCATCCTTGAAGGGAAAAAAAGTGTGAATAAATCCATGCTTGATAAAATTTCACATGTTCCTTCTTCCATCATGAGTGGTTTTCCTATCATATTACCAAAGCCTCCCAAGAAGCACATGGTACACATCCATTAGGATGACATCACAAATAACCTTATCTTTATAACTTCCAATTTGGAACTCTACCCAATTTTTTTCACTCACTAAGACTTTTTTTACCTTATTTAACCATGAGACCATGAATGGATTAGGGTGAGGTAATTTATTAAACCAAATCTTATTAGTCATTTTTAATGAAATAAGGTTATCCATGCTTCCTAAATCAATGGCCATTTTGTAACACTTACCTTAGCATTTGTAAGATGTCTTGAAGAGAGTATTCGTTTTTGGTGGCTCCTTCTCCTTGAGTGTCTTTATTATCACCCTCTTCATGAGAAATGATTCTCCCATTTTAGGCTCTTCCATGTGTGATCGAGAGAAAAAAAATCTCTTACTCACCTCCTTATGAAATCTAATTTCTCCCTTCATTTTTTGGGATTATTACTATCTGGTCCTATAGGTGCTCTTATGAATTATTTATAAAAAACTTATTTCACTTGAAACACTTCCCTATAAATCCAATTGATCCTCTACCCCTTGATGAATAACCACCTCAGTTAAAAGGTCTCCTACATCTAAATCCACCTCTAGAATTAGTGGACTATTCTTATGAATTGATTGACTCACCTTGATGACTTCTTTTTGAGAAATTTCTACCCCCTTGATATCCTCTACCTCTAAAATTTCAACCTTTCCTCTATTCTACTGATTATGTTTTATATTCAACTTATCTTTAGCCTTGAGTACAAATTAGTAGAAATCTACTAGTGTTCTTAGGCTAACAAGTGATAGTTCATCTTATAGGTTGTACCTTAGGCCATTAAAATACCTTAAATATTATATTTATCTTCCTTAACATGTAATTACTTTATTTTAATATTATATAACTCTTATGTATATGTCTTCACTATTATTTCCTTTTGCTTTAAATTTTACAATTGTTTAAATAAGTTTATCTCATAGTCACCTAGCAAGAATTTGCCTTTGAGCTTGGCAACCATTCTATCCCAAGAATTTATATTGTTCTTCCCCTTCTTTCTTCTCTCATATAGTGTTAATTCCCACCATGATGAAGCATACCCCTTCAATTTGGTTCTTTCAAACTTGACCTTCTTCTCATTAGGTAGCTCTTCATACTCAAAATACTTGTCTAACTTGTTCACCTAATCCTTAAGTTCTTATCCATAAATACCACCTACATAGGTGGGAAATTAAAACTTTGGTTTGTATCCTTGACCCATGATCACCTTAAAAAATTTCTCTATACCCTAATCTTTAGGTCCTTCAACTATCTCTTCTCCCTCTTCTACCTCATGATCTTGTGGTTCATCTTCCCTATCATTCAAGTCCCCTATTATGGAATCCACTTCTTTGGTTTATTTATAAAAAAATAAACTTATAATACAATTTGAATCTAATGTCCATCAAATCTACCAACATAGAATCTTGATTCCCTTGTTTCCTTGTAGAACCTCCTCTATTTCTCCTAGGTGGCATTTTGATCCTTGTTCAGGTAATCTATCATACAAGTACTTATTATTCTATTTTCCAAAGGATCTTATCTCTCCCACTTTTTCTTAGGTATCTAAACTTGGATCTAATACCAAAATAATGTATATGTTCCTTGGATTTAATTTCAACCTTTTCCTTTTATCCAAACTTACTAGGTTCTTTAACCTTTCCTAGTAGCCCTAGTTTCCCTATTTTTTTGATTATACAAAAAAATACAAAGATTTAGGAGAAAAAAATTTAGTTATAGATACCCTCTATGGATACCCACCTATGTGCCAATTTTGGTGGCCTAAAGTCTTATTTAGGTCTACTTTCTCTCTTTTAAGCCTACTCAATTAACCCTTTCTAGACCTAATCCAAACATAACCTTAAAATCCATACTACACAACCCATACACACTTGGAACTATGTGAGTTAGTTATATCACTTAAAATTTAGTCAAATTAAAAAATCTGGTTGATTTTTTATGGTTGGAATGTAAGATATGTAAGAAACCCTAAATTATGGCTTTTAGGTGCATGTACTAACCCAAGAGCCAAGAAAATTCCACCATGGATGTTTCCAAAGCTTTCAAAGATATATGTGAGGTTTCCAAAGTTTATCCTAACCTTGTTAAAGTTTTACAATGAATGGGTTCCCACTTTCAATCTGTTATCATAGGTTTCCAAGGAAAATTACACTTGATTGTGCAAGCAAATGGTGCATCTACAATCCTTCAAGAATGTTTAGAACAATTATCCAATTCTATTTAAACATAAATATTGAAAACAAAAATCTACAACAAAGTTTAAAAAATCAAGATAGGGGTATGTATTCCACTTTCTTGAACAAGGACCTTCTTTTTTCTATTCCTTTGAGTATGGTCTCTTCCAAAAATTGCATTAACCTCTTTTCCTCTAAAATCTCTTCATTTTAATATAACATAACTAGTGTAACCTCTTCTTGAAATCTTTCAATGGTTACATGATAATTTTAAAAAGGTGACTAAGAACTAAAGTTGGTTTTCTAGGCACATGTCACTTTAGACCCTTGTCAATGGTTCAAGGGGTCTATAATTACATTTTAAACATGTTCATTAACTTATTAAAGATTATCACTCACCCCTTCAGGTCCTAAAATGAACTAAATTTCAAATTTTACATACAACCAATTTTGGTGGGAAAATTGTAAATTTGAAATTTGCGCTACCTAGATGTATTATCAAACTACTAATTTAAATTCTAAGAATTCTTGGGGAATTTTCAAGACATCCAAAGCATCATCTAACCTACATGAATGTAAAAAATCCAAAATTTTTCAAAAAGTTTCCCTAAGAGTGATGCTCTTACATCAATTAGCTTAAGACTTTAACCTAAATCTTTATTCATATTTATAAATATGAATGAAAGCATTAGTCTGAGAATTTAAATTAAATTTATGTTCTTTGAGTGCTAACTTAAACATCATCTTTATTTTTAAGAACAATTATTTACATTTAATCAAACAATCAAAATCTAATAGTGAAAGCTTAAAGTCAGAAACACTAAGACAAGTGATAAAATGACAAGTGTCATAATGTCAACCAAAGAACACTAAGTAGCCAATGGCATTTGACCCTATAGATCAAGATCTAATGGTCCATGTTTGCTTAGAAGAAGATGATCAGACAGTGTGAGATGTACACTAAAAATTCAAGATGAATATGGAGGCAACACATGGTATAGATTCAGGCCACTAAATCAATGGTCTATGGATGAGCATACATATTCATATCAATAGTCTATAGATCAAGAGGTAAAATTAAGTAGATCAATATCAATAGAGCATGATTGATCCATGCAATCAAGATCAATGGTACGTAGAAAATGTTAAAAATTCAAGATGAATGCAAAAGGGACAAGTGTCATAACCATGGGGAATATAGCGAGTATAAAATGGCATTCAATTTATTGAATCAAGATCAATGATATATGATGATCCATGCAAGGATGATCAAATAGTGTAAAATCAAGCAAGAATTTTCAAAAGATAATGGTCACTTTTTAAATATTAATGAGCAAGATGCCACAATGATGCCACAACAGATCCACATAAGCTTGATATGCTAAGTTAGATATTTTGGGGACCCAAGAAATAAAAAGTTATAAATACAAGGATCTAAACATAATATAAGTCATGAAGCTAGCATAAGTTTAAATAATTACCACCATTAAAGTAATGTAAAGAACCTTCAAAAAAACCCTAGCGCATCTAGAATCCCTAGTTTGACCCTGTGATCATCACAATCAAGCCAAGAAAGATATGATCATCTCCTATGTAAGTATAATATGATCCATAATAAGAAATTTAGATAAAAATTACAACCATGAAATCCTATAAAAGTGTATTCAGAGATGTAGAACTCTATTTGACCTCAGATATAGAAGAAAGAGCTTTCGAAGACATGCAATTTGATGCCATAACTTTGAATACTGGGGAAAACAACTAGACAATCTTGTTTTGAAACATTGAAAACTAGTAGCCCATCACAAGAGAAGAGGAGATTAAAATGTTAGCAAGAATGCTTTACTATGACATACTTGCCATTCAAATGATGAGTCTCCATTATGCTACAACAAAACCCAATGTACTACATTGTATAGACATTCTCTCTCCTATTTTTAGAAATGGTAAAATTGATAAGGGCATATTAATCAATGATAATATTCCTAAAAATATATCTTAAATCTTTGTTATAGCATTTTAAAACTATTAAAAACTTCCTAAACCCCAAATAGAGCAAACCAAAATTAACAATTGAGATAAGGAAAGTGACTTAAATACCATCCTTTCCCTATGGTTATATTCTATAAATTAGGTATTTTTAGATTTTGATGGAAATAATCCCATTGGTCAATTTAGACCTAGGATAAGAATGATCATGACTTTGATGAATAGGTTATGTGTAAATTTAACCACCACATATGTGGATAAAATTTGAGTGCTCTTAGTATATTTTATGGTTGAGAAACAACTTACCCCTTCCCTTGGGGAAGTGGTCAACACTTGTTCAAGTAGGTAGATATTTGTAATCAAGAAGAAAACTATGAACCAATTCTACATGATGTTATACCTCTTATATTCCTTGCTTACTACCAAAAAGACCTGAACCTGAGGGAATGGACACTTGATGGGACATATATAGTCTCCCAATACTATTTAAAGTTACACATATTCAAATACAGGGACCACATCTACTTCATTTGTGATTGTGTTTATCTATCTCTAACTGAGGACACAAATGGGAATCCAATGCCAAGAGGCATCCCCTTGACCAAAAATTCAATTGAGGCCATGGGAGACATCTAGTTGTATCTATATTGCACAATAATTAGGGTTGAGGGAACACAATACACTCCCTTCAAATTACCAGTCCATGTGACAATAAAATTAACTAAGTAGGATGTGGCTTACCAAATGTGCAATGGGATAAATGGTTTGTACAAAACCAAGAGTAAAATATTGCTTCATATCCTCCCCTTAACCATTGGAAGGATTGTTTTTGCATAATGGGACAACATTGAGGTTTCTTCCAAGCATAGGACCTCCTTCAATCTCCAACTAGATGAACTAAGATAGTGTGATCTATAGGGAAAGGTAAAAGAACACTTGAAGGCAAATGGAATAAATTTACCTTATGATCATCAACTTGGTGATTTTGACCCCATATATATAAAATCATCTTCATTCTCTGAGGTTACCTTTAGGTTGAAAAATCACAACATCAAACTAGAGTCTAGACTATAGAGGGAGCAAAAAGGGGATGATGATAGATGGAAATTATACCTAAGGTAGTACCATTTTCTAAGTGGTGCACCTTTTAGACCTCCACTATCCCAATTATAAACAAATTCTACACCTTAGGCACAATTTGAGTGAAGGCCAAAGGAGAGAAGGCCTAATGAAATTGCATCTTATTTAAATCAAGTAGAGGAGAAAGGATCACCAATGGAAGAGGTTCATATGGTAGTACTAGACCCTAGTGAAATAATTAAAGATTATTTAAAAATATAATCATTATCTTATCAATCTGAGGATAAAGAAATGGAGGAAACTAAAGAAGAAAAGGGGAAGGAAGTGTTGGACCTAGTTCTTGTAGACATCCCCAAAATAAAATCTAAATTATCCACTATTCTAGTGATGGATAAGAATACCAAGGTAACCTTCACTCATCCTTTGATTGAAGTTAATCTCTCTAGTGAGGAAAATTTGATTTAGGGTCCAACCATTCCTAAATGATTCACCTATGGTAAATTACAAAAGGTACCTACCATGCACCATCCTTGGGCATTGATGCAATCAATGAATATTCTAGTGCATGAGGAAATCAAGACATGGATAGTTACGTTATAAAAGGAGGAAGAGAAAATAATTGTTAATCTAAGAGAATCAAGTGGAGCACAGATGGAGACCCAGTTCCCCAAGTGATAAAATCTTTAGTTGGTATTAAATTTGACCCAACCATTACCATTTTTTAGAGAGTAACTAAGAAGAAGGCCATGGTTGGTGGAAAAGACTTCACTTTATAGAAAGTGGAGCCTTTTGTTGGATTAACTCTATTTGGGGGATAAAAACTTGGAAAAGACATAATATTTGAGGAAAATGTCATTAAACTAGCCTAGGATCAAATAGATTAGTTGTAGATAATGATCAAGGAAATGTTTTTTAAAAACAAGAATTTGAAATAAAAATCCATCTTATTAATCCAAAAACACATATTTAATAAATTTGAGGACACCATCGTTTATTTATTCAAATCTTTATAATCAGTCAAGATTAGGTAGGTTGCAATAAACAAAGTACTAAGGTTATAGGCCAAGTTGGCCAATTGTATGCTTCAAGATAATAAGTAAAGGATTTGATCAAGGTCTTGACTAAAAATCAAATACTTAAATTCAAGACATTTAGCTTAGCCCATATTAATATGGCTATGGATATATTAATTGATAAGATCAAAGACCTGAGCAACTATTCCAAGTAATTGGAGGCTATTTATAAGAACCTTAAATATTAGTAAGATAAAATGTTGCACATATTGGATAGATTCATTAAAGATCCTACCATACTTAGTCCTTTGGGTCCAATAAATGATGAGGATTTCAAGCTCATAACTACTCAATTCACATAAGAAGTAAGGAATCAAAGACAAGGGAAAATAAGGGTTGATAATAAGAAGTTCATGGGCCTACTTTTATCATCAAAGGAGAAAATAAAAAATTCTAGGAGCATCAAACAAGATTTGGAAAGGGTTGAGAGGTATCTCAAGGGCCTAAAATATCAATAAAAATAATTTTTCATGAGACCTATCATTGATCTCTTGATTATCAATGAAAAACATTATAGAATGAATATCCTATAGGGGAAGCAAGAGAATACAATAACACAAGGGTCTACAAGTTAGTTAAGATAGGAATATTCTTTTGTAATTGAGCTTGTATACTTTTTAAAATAAAATACTCTATTGTAAAGTCATGTGCAACTTGTAAAGCACATTGCCTATAGCTTATTCATCTAGAATGTCTAGAAGTTTCTCAAAAGATTGTAAAAGAACATTTGTCCTTAAATGTTGACATGACTAACTGGCATACCTTATAAAAGGTATTTATAAAGAGGTATTTCCCATTTTTAAAAGGGGGAGAGGGAGTTATTAGAGCCAAAATCTAATTGTAACTTTTGAGAAATTAATATAAGCAAGGAAGTATACAAATTTTTTACAAATTTTCTTGTGTCTTTTATTATCCTGGCTTCTCTCTTACTTTTTTATTCTAATTTCTAGATTTGAATAGTTCTTATGAATTCCTAGTGTGTAAATTTGAATTTTGAGTTTTTAACTTATGCCAATGCTAGGTTAATTGAAATTTCTTGAGTTCATTTCATTTCTTTACTCTTCTTACATATGGGAAAGTACTATTTTCTTGTAGGGGTAAATTTTTAAAGTGAACTTGGTTCTTATTTACATTATTTCTTACATTCGTTAGAAGCTTTCCTAATGTGTGATAGGATTTGAGATTACACTTCTTCATGTCATACATTGGTTAAGTGCATGCCTGGATGATATTTGAACTTTGTCACGATGTTTGAAATAACGATCAATAACATTTCTTCTATGCCTTACCTTTCCTTTTTCTCCTTTTCTAACCATATCACTCTAGATTAGTCTTCATTGTAAATATACATCTTAGATTAGTTCTTAGATTAATCTTGATCATACTTCAAAGTTCTTAGCATAACATACTTCATATTTTTTATGGATTAGTTATTTATCCATGATGGCTCCAAACCACCAAACACTATAAATATTGTGAAACAATCAACTTTCTTTGCCTCTATTTCATCAATAGATAATATGATTATCACAACCTATAACTCATGCACTGAATTTCTAGAATCCTAAAATGACAAGTGTTTTCCAATAGTTTGGGCACCTATGATACATATTCAAGAATCAACAGGAGGGTATTTTCTATTTTTAGGAGGGACTTTAGTTAGATCTTTATAGATTTAAATTATCATTGCTCATTCTTGTGAATTATGTTTAAAGATTGGTGTAATCTTTGTACAAATGTGTCATTATTTTCTCAATTATGTAAAGATCATTTATCTTTATGGTCTTAGACTAGCATTTATTATTGTTTAGACAAAGATCCATATTATTTGGAGATCCATGTATAATTTTGGTAAGGATAGCTTAAGATATATGAATCCAAGGCATTTGAGGTTAGTAATAGCAGTTTGTTCAAATATTGATAGATTTTTTTATAAATTTGAGTTTATTTAGCTTAAACGTATAAATATTATTCATGCTAACATGTTTGGACATGTCTTTGAGCTAATTTAATTAAATATTAATGTCATGTTTCATCCTTTATACACATTTGTAAAAAATATGCTTAATGTGTGGGTTTGATCATTATTCTTTACAAAGATGAGACTTACACATCATATTGAGAATAGGATTTAGAGCTAGAGATACAACAAGATCCTCATCAAGGTATGCCATGGTTATGTGGGTATTCTATCAATGTACCTAGTTAGGTACATGACTTACCAAGAAATATTGAAAGGTATTTACCTTCATTTATTCCTAATAATGTTGTCACAATTGAAGAATATGTTAAATATTTTAAAGCTACTTTGAGATTGTTAAATGTAGTTCATGAAGATGTAGCATGTGGAATATTTCCATTTACTTTCAAATATGTTGCATATGAATGGTTCCTTAATTTTATAGAAAATTATAACTAGTTAGAATATTTTAACAGGATCTTTATTGATCAATTTGGTAAAATCATTAGTCCTTGTGTTCTATACTAGTAATTCACCATAGTGAGAAGGGATAAAAATGAGCCCATAAGAGCCTTTAATGCTAAGTTCCATAAGATGTTTAGTAGGACCATATCTCCTTATAGACTTAATGAGGCTTTAGCTTTAGAAATATATAAGGATGGATTGGATCTCATGACTTATATGTTATAAAGAGAGTTGTTGGGCCCATGAATACTTCATATTTATCTTATGCTAAGGTTATGATCATTAATGGCCATATACAACCCCAAGAACAATTGGCATATTCCACTCCTAATGTCAACCCCAATTTCCTAGCACTAAATGTCATTCTTAATGCCAATCAGAATGTGTCTACCTTTAATCAAACATAAATCTTGAACCAATTGCCCTTAAGCCATGCCCGTCCTGGTAAAATTTTTGGGTTATTGAATAATGCTACAAATGGATTTCATCCATAGGAGAAGAGTAATTTAATGCCAAACACTAGTGATAACAATCAAGTTCCTAACTTAGAATAACCAAATAATGAGAATGAATCTATCCTTAAGATGGTTCAATAATTGATCACTAATTTACTTTAGTTTTCAAAAGCAAGTGGGAAATACTGGGGGAAACTTCAACAAAAACTATGCTTGTCAAAGGTCTAATAGGCCTACATATAAGTTTCATGATAAAAATAATAATAGGTCTTCTAAGAAATTATATGAAATGAACCTTTGTGATATAGGTCTAGCTGATCATTTTAATGTCTTTGAAGCATATCAAAATGAAAAAGATACATCTAAGACTATGTTGAATCAAGATAATGTTATAAGGACATATGGATTTATAAGGACATCTAAATCCTTCATGGCAAAGGATTTTTATTTTCCATCCAAAGAAGAAAATTAACCTAAAGATGATCTAGAAGAAGGAATAGCCATTCAATATGAGCATGCCCATGAATAATATTAGATACAAGCTAACCAATCTTTAGAAGATAGTTGTGAGGATAATTTGTATGAGGTCATTGCTGAAATTGAACCTAAAGAAACTGACAAATGGTAACATTTATACTAATATTTTTTGAAATAAATTGAGGTATTCTAAGATAATGTCATTCTAGAAAGCCCAAATCAAGATGAGGTGGGACTCAATTGGGCAGAAGAGATGCCATTTTTCATAGATGAGGATGAAGCAAGTGTAGAAGATCAAGAACTTTCATATAAACCCATAAAAAGGTTTCAAGTACATGATCAACCTTATTTAAATGGTAAGGTTATAAATTAATTTCATGCCCTTTCAATTGATCATGATGAGGTAGCCTTTTGGGATAATTTAAAAAGTTTTTATGTAAAGATTGATAGTCCATACGCACCTCAAGCTGAACTTAATGAAGACATCAGTCTAAGAATGATAGATGAGATTTTATTATTAAATGAGGATGATATAAATCACTATCAATCTATGAATGAAGAATACTTATCACTCTTGATGCAAGATAGAAGTATATGGGAAGAAGATTATTGGGTTTTATATCCATATCGTCAATCTATGTAATGGAGAATGGAAATGAGGTATCAAGATGCATCACATAGAAGACATGAACATACAAGTGATAATATTCATGAGAAAATGCCATCTAATGGAAGAAATCATGATTTAAGGTTTTATGGTAGGCTAAATAACTTTTTCATTTGACCCTAGAGGTAAGTTTTTTGTAAAGTTAGTGTAGGGTTTAGTTTGGTTTCTTTCCTTCCCATCCCTTGTTTGTTTATATTTGTTTTCTTGTTTTCTTTGCTTTCTATTTATTTTCTTTCTATTTGATGTGTTTAATTCCTCTACCCTATTCCTTGCCTTTAATAAGTCCTTTTGGACAACCCTCAGCTCAAAATGAGTTTATATGCTAAAAATGAAATTCTTAGTTTAGAAATGTAGGTATGTTCTCCTAGCATTAGTTGATCATGGATTATTGGAATATGAGCTTAATGTTATAATTTGAAGACACTAGTAAAGAGTAATAGTTAGGAAAATTGTTCCATGAGATTTTGAGCATTGTTCTAATCTAATATTAGTTTTAAGAAGGAATTCATATGTAGGATAAAATCTTAAAATATTGGAACACAATCATGTTTACACTTAAAAAAAATTATTACCTGAGATAATGTATGAAAGTAACGATGATTGTCTAAAGATAAAACATTAGATCAAATCCTTGAACCTATCTAACTTGGTTCCCAACCTTTGTAGAGAGTCAAAATGACCTAAAGAAATACAAAATAAGGTTTTATTACAAAATTCAAAAGCTTTCTAAGTAGAATTTATTTTGGTAATCTCCACTAGGGATATGGACACCTAGTTGGAAAGGGAGAAAAGCCTTGAGCAAAGCCAAAGGTATATCTATCAAGGCTATAGATGCCTGGATGGCAATAGAGCAATGCCAAAGCCTTCCCTGATCTAAAGCATGGTTCTTAATAAATATCCAAACATGCTAAAATTTAATGTTAATGATCAAAGCCATGAAATATGGAAGTTGTTTCCCCAAATTCCATGGAAAAGAGTAAGTGGAATCAAAGCACACACATAACATGACTAGGTCTTGATGTTTTATCCCAATTCTTCATGTACAAGGCTTATTTCAACCATGAATTGATCTAAATAATGGTTACTAATCAAGTGGAATAACTAAATTAATTATTAGTATGAACCAGAGTCTTTATATTCTAACATATTGCTATGTTTCCCCTATAAGTTGTCATTTATTTAGGTCAACATACCCTAATTTTTGAAAAATGGGGACTGTTGTGTCAAATTGTGCAAATTTATACCTTAAAATTGAAAATTAACTTCATCAAAATATATCTATCATGTTTTCATATTGTTCATAACTACCATTTAGATTAATGTACATGTTGTCAGATGATCATGGTTTCACCCCTTCTAATATTGCTAAAAATTATGGCTTGTGTTTCAGTATTACAGGCTCAATGGAATCTCATTTGGGATTGAACATGCTTAGGTTTTTTTTATTCAATGTTAAATTTATATTTTATTAACCTTTGATCTATCAAATATTAATTATATTTATTTTTAGTCATATCAACACCTTAGTGTAATGTTTTAAACCTAGGCCCCTTTTGAATTAAATTCAAAATTATGCAGGAACAAATTATGTGGGAAAATTTTTATTATACCATGGACTTAGTTCTATTTTTATCCTAAACTTTATTCATGTTTATTAACATAACCAAGACCTAAGTCTAAATTTTTTACATTTGGTCTCTTTATCTTCCTGAACTCCCTTGGTCCCTTTTGTTTCCACATGGTCTAACTAACCACTGAGACATTTCATTATGTCTATAAACTTAGCCTAAAGGTCTTGTACTAAGATTATATTCTATGTATTTGATTATTCACAAGGTCCTCTTTGTTATGTTTCTAACTTAGCTTAAGACTTTATCCTAAAGATTTATTCATATTTATAATTATGACTGAAAACATTAGAAATTTATGTTCCTCGAGCACTAACTTAAACATCATTTTTATTTTCAGGATCAATGAACCATGTTAACTCAAATGATCAAGATCCCATGATGCAAGATAAAATTCAAAGACTCTGACCCTAAGCTAAAGCTTGAGCATCTTCAAGAGATCAATGATACGTGTTTGCTTAGGCTAGATTGATCCAATGATATGTATCAACTCAAAAATTCAATGGAGCCCTGAGACAAGTGAGAAAGTGACAAGTGTCACAATCTAACTAAAGAAGATTGAGTAGACAATGGTATTCAACCCTGTGGATCAATATATAATGGACTACATTTACTAAGATGAAGATGATCAAATAATGCAAGATGAACATTGAAAAGTCAATATAAATGTGTAGGTAAAATGTGGTATAGCTGCAGGCCACTAAATTAAATCTTGAGCATCTTTTCAAGATCAATAGTCTATGGATGAGCGTACACATTCAAATCAATGATCGGTAGATTAGGAGGTACAATTAAGTATATCAAGATCAATAGAGTGTATTTGATCCATGCAATCAAGATTAATGATATGTAGCAAATATTGAAAAGTCAAGATGAATGTATAAGGGTCAAGGGTCATAACCATGGGGAATGTAGTGAGTAGATAATGGTGTTCAAGTTCACAATTTAATATCAATGTTCCATGATGATCCATTTAAGCATGATCCAATGATGTGAAATTAAGCAAGATTTTTTAAAATACAAAAATCAATTTTTAAATATTAATAAGCAGGATGTCATGGTGATGCCACATTGGATCCACATAAGCTTGATGTGCCAAGTTAGATATTTTGGGTACCCAAAAAATTCAAAGGTATAAATTAAAGGATATAAACACAATCTAAGTCATGAATCTCACGTAATATCAAATAATTACAACCATTAAATAACTATAAGGAACCTTTAAAAAATCCCTAACACATCTAAAAGCCCTAGTTTAACCTTGTGATCATCAAAATCAAGCCAAGAAAGATTGGATCATCACCTTTACAAGTATAATTTGATCCATGATTGAATTACAAACCACTATAAATCAATTTATAGAAACTTACAGCCATGGAATCCTAGAAAAGTGTCTCCATAGAATATGTATAACTCTATTTAACCTTAGATGTAGAAGGAAGAGTTTTTAATGACACATAATTTAATGCCATAACTTTGAATACTGGAGAAAACAATTGGTATAGATTGTTTTGGATCATTAAAAACCAATTAACCATAATAATAAAATAGGAGAAGAATGTGTCAACAAGAAGGCTCTACTATGACATAGTTGTTATTCAAATGATGGGTCTCCATTATGTGCAACAAAACTTGAGGTACTACTTTTTATAGACATTCTCTCTCCTATTTTTAGAGATGGTAAAATTGATAAGGCCATGTTAATAAATGATAATATTCCTAAAAATATATATTATATTTCTATCATAGCATTTTAAAACTATTACAAACTACCTAAACCCCAAATAGACCAAACCACAATTAACAATTTGGCTAAGGAAAATGACTTAAAGACCATCCTTGCCCTATGGTTATATTCTAGAAATTAGGTATTTTAAGATTTCATTGACAACATTCCCATTGGTCAATTTAGACTTAGGATAAGAATGATCATGACTTTGATGAATAGGTTATGTGTAAATTCAACCACCACATATGTGGACAAAATCTGGGTGCCCTTAGTATATTTTTTGGTTAAGAAACAACTCACCCCTCCCATTGGAGAAGTGGTCAATAATTATTTAAGTAGGTATATATTTATAATCAAGAAGAAAACTAGGAACTAGTTCTACATGATTCCATACCTCCTGGATGCCTTGCTTGCTACCACAAAGATCCCCAACCTAAGGGAATGGTCACTTGATAGGACATAAAAAATATCCCAATACTATTCAAAGTTACACATATGTAAATACATGGACCACATCCAATTCATTTATGACTATGTTTATCCATCCCTAATCAAGGCCATAATTTGGAATCCAATGCTAAGATTTATCCCCTTTACTAAAAATTTAATTGATTATATGAGAGACATTTGGTTGTATCTAAATTGCATAATCATCAGGGTTAAGGGAACACAATGCACTCCCTTTAGATTACCAATCTATGTGTCAATCAATTTAGTTGAGCAGGAGGTGGCTTACTCAATGTCCAATGGGATAGATGGTCTATGTCAAATTGAGATGATGGGACGACTTCATAGCCTCCCCTTAACCATTAGAAGGATTGTTTTTTCACAATAGGACAACATTGGGGTTATTTCCAAACATATGACCTCCTTCAATCTCTAAATGGATGAACTAAGACAATGAGATCCATAGGGAAATTTCAAATAACACTCAAAGGTCAAGGGAATAAATTTACCCTATGATCATCAACCTAGTGCTTTTAACCCCATAAATATAAAGGCATATTCATTCTCTAAGGTCACCTTTAGGTTGAAAAAGCACAACATCAAACCAGAGTCTAGAATGTAGAGGGAGAAAAAATGGGATGATGATAGATGGTAATTGGGCCTAAGGTAGTACCATTTTTTGAGTAGTGCACCTTTTAGACCTCCACCAATCTAGTTATAGATAAATTCTAGACCTGAGGCACAACTTGAGCAAAGGGTAGAGGAGAGAAGGCCTAATCAAATTGCATCTTCTTCAACTCAAATAGAGGAGCAAGGATCAATAGTGGAGGAGATTTATATGGTAGCACTAGACCTTGGTGAAATAATTGAAGTTGCTTTAAAAATACTATCCTTAGCCTCTCAGCCTGAGGATGAAGAAATGGAGGAAGCTAAAGAAGAAAAGGGGAAGGAAGTGTTGGACCTAGTTCTTATAGACATCCCCAAAAGAAAATTTTAATTAGCCATTATTTCAGTGAAGGGTAAGAAGACCAAGGTGACCTTCACTCATCCTTTGAGTGAAGTTAATCTCTTCAATGAGGAAAACTTAATTTAGGGTCCAACCATTCTTGAATGGTTCATCTATGGAAAATTGTAAAAGGTACCTACCATGCACCATCCTTGGGAATTGATGTAAACAATGAATATTCTAGTGCATGATGAAGTCAATCCATGGATAGTTATGTTACATAAGGAGAAAGAGAAAATAATGGCTAATATAAGAGAATCAAGTGGAGCACATATGGAGAATAAAGTGGAGCACAGATAGATTCAAGCAATTTGAGGACACTGTGGCTGATTTATTCAAATATTTAAAATCAATCAAGACCAGGAAAGATGAAATAAACAAACAAAGTACTAATTATATAGGCCAAGTTGGCCAAAGGTAAGATTTGAGCAACCAAGTAAATGATCTGATTAAGGTATTAACTAAAAATCAAATCCCTAAATTCAAGATAGTCAACTTGGCCCACCTTAATATGGCTATGGCTATATTAATTGATAAGATCAAGGCCTTGAGCAGCTAGTTTAAGAAGTTGGAAGATATTTTTAAGGACCTTTAATAGTAGGAAGATAAAATGTTGCACATATTTAATATCTTGATAAAAGATCCTACCACATGTAGTCCCTTGTGTCTAATAATTGATGAGGATTTCAAGCTCAAAGCTACTCAATTTATGTAAAAAGTAAGGAATCAAGGACAAGGGAAAGTAGGGGTTGATAATAAGAAGGTCATGGTCCTACTTTTATTATTGAAAGAGAATATAAGAAATGTCATGGGCATTGAACAAGATTTATAAATGGTTGAGAGGGATCTGAATGACCTAGAAGATCAATAACAAGAATTGCTCATGAGACCTATCATTGATCTTTAGCTTATCAATGAACAACATTATAGAATGAAGATCCTACAGGGGAAGCAAGAGACTATGATAGTAAAAGGGTCTCAAATTTAGTTAATATAGGAATATTATTTTTTAATTGAGCTTGTAAACTTTTAAAAAGAGAATATTCTTTTGTAAAGGCATGTGTAACTTGTAAATCACATTACTTATAGCTTAGTCATTTAGAATGTTTATAAGTTTCTCAAAAGATTGTAAAAGGGTAGTTGTCCTTAAATGTTAACATGAATAACAAGAATACCTTATGAAATGTCTTTATAAAGAGGTATTTCCTATTGTAAAAAAGGGGAGGGGTAGTTCTTTGAGCCAAAATCTAATTATAACTTTTGACCAATTAATATAAGGAATTTTACAAAGTTTGTCCAAATTTTCTTGTGTCTTGTGTTATTTTATCTTCTCTCTCGCTTGTTTGTTCTTATTTATAGATTTAAATAGTTCTTATGAATTTTTGGCATGTACATTTGAATGCAGAGATATTAACTTGTGTCAATGCTAGGTTAATGTAATGTTCTTGAGTTCATTTCATTTCCTTATTCTTATTACATTTGGGCTAGTACTATTTGCTTGTAGGGGTAAACATTTAAAGTAAACTTGGTTATTTTTTGCATTATTTCATACATTCCTTAGATATTTGGTTGATGTGTGATAGCATTTGAGCTTACGCTACTTTATGTCATACATAGGTTAAGTGAATGCCTGAATGATATTCGAACTTTGTCATGATGTTCATAATGAAGATCAGCAACATTTCTTCTCTACCTTACCTTTCCTTTTTCTCCTTTTCTAACTAGATCACTCTAGCTTAGTCTTCATTTTAAATATCCATCTTATATTAGTTCTTACATTAGTATTGATCATAATTCATAGTATTAGCATATCATACTTCATATTTTTCATATATTAGCTATTTGGCCATGGTGGCTCCCAACCACCAAACATTATAAATATTATGAAACAATACACTTGATTTTAATCTATTTCATCAATAGATAATAGGATTATCATGACTTAAAACTCATGTGTTAAATTCCTAGAATTTTAAAATGAGAAGTATTATTGAACACTCTAGGCACATGCGATACATATTCAGGCATCAACACCGCATCTCCTACATCCATATCTATGGAATCATCTCCTTTAGGCATTTTTGCCTTATATTTTCATTCTTTAATAGCCCATGGCCTATCTCATTGAGGCCTAATCACATATATATTGATAAGTATCCATGTGTCTCATTGCCCTCTTGACTCTCTAGCATGACATGCCCAATAAGTAGTCACTACTAGAGGGGCCAATGGATGTGGTAGCCATAAATATATATTTACATAAGACATTAACGAGGCCCCACCCATGAATTATATTAGTTCATGATCCATACAAATACCAAAATAATAATAATCAACCAAGATAATTGTATCACAACAATGTGAGTATAAGGCTACCACACTATCTACCCTTATGTGACAATATAAAAAGTTAGAAAATAGGGTATAACATGTGCTACATGGTATTTCCTATACATAAAAATCCATGATAACCTATCATCAACCACATATGTCAACCCGACCAGATGATGCATATGGAATTTATCATAGATCCATGCACTTAGTAGAATGATAAGGTTCATCATCTTCTACCCTTGGCTCAGCATCCAATACATATCATGCATATATTGGAACCAAATGATAATACCAAAATAATACAAGGCACCATAATCAAGTATAGGCTAGTATAAATCTATCATGTAGATTAGTACCTTATCATATAAATTGTGACACAACACTTGTGCTACCACAAGCCATATCATAGCCTTATGAATATCCTAAATATCCATGATATAAAAATCAAATAAGCTAACACATAGACTAGGATAGATCATATTCAAACATTTCACTCACTAGGATAAGGCTCATATCTCATCCTATGACTCTAGTGTATCACATATCATTAGCCTTCCATCAATAGGAAGTATAAGAAATGCATAGACATTCTCTAGGGTGATTGTCACCTCTATAGTATCCCCCTCCACCTTTTATCATAAAGTGTTGGTAAATTGTTCCTATGAACATGAAATTGAGATCAAAACTTAGTGGGATCCTTCTCATCTCCATGATTCCTATAAAACCTAATGCAAATATTTGATCTCGATACTCATCTAACAAATACTCAAATAAATCTAATAGCCCAGACACATCCACTAGGCAACAAAATCCTTAACATCTCTAAAAAATATCAAATAGTAGATAATGTATTATATTTTGAAGTCATAATAATAAAATAAATTCTTCAATATTCTCAAAAAATTAAAAATTAACTAATTTATTAGCTGGTTTGTTCTATTTATTTATTTCCCCTATTTCCCACACCATTAGCCTATTTAATACTAAATCAGCCCTATCATAGTCTTACCATACTATATTGACCTTCTATTACATAGTTAACCCATTCTTCCATATGTTATTAGGCTATTTAATATTGAATCATCCTTTCCTAGTTTTAACATACTATACCAGCCTTCTACTACATAGTCAACCTCATTCAATAGACTATATGGCCACATAGTATGAACTACATTAGACAAAAGGTAATGTGTTTTTCATTTCCTTATTTTTTACTAGATCAGCCCACTACTACATTATCAACCATCTCCAACGATACTACATAATCTCATGGCTACATAGTTGGACCCTTAGATTTTTCTTACCTTATAAATTGATTTGATAGGGTCAACTCCATTCTTAGTCTATGGTGATTTTTTAATAATTTACCATAAATGCCTTAGGCATTTATTAGTCTGATCTTTTCCTACCCATTACCCCATTCTACCTCTAGTCTACCTAGAAAAATTTAAGGTCAATTTTGGTGTCTACATTTCATCTAACATCTAATTTTATATATTATCTCAATTTCATTTAAAATTTCTCAAACATTTGAAATCAATGTTTCCCTTACCTTCACTACACCTGTTCCAGCTACTATGTGTCCTCCATGTCATAATTTTTGTCTCCTCACCATGGTCTCTATCTAAGCTCAAACTAGGTATCTTAGAGAAATATTATTTTAGAATAATAAAATAACAAATGAATTAATTTTAACCCTATTTATATTTAATATTTAAAATTATTTACCTATCAATTATTTATAATCAGATTCTATTTTTCAAACATAACCTTGTTTCTACTAGATCTTTTTTCAAAATGTAAGATGTTCTAGAATCTTGCCATTGTAGAGAATCTTTTCACATATTACATGTATATTTTTCAAAAAAAAATGATTTTCTCTAATTTTTATAGGTTCATTTAATGTTCCCTACATTGCAAACCTTCACAATTCTTTCACTTCCTTCCTCTTATACAAACTAAGGTGAGTAATTGTATATATTTTTCAATTTTATCATTTCATTTATGTTATTCACTTATTACTATAATTTATTTAGCTTTAGAATTTTATGTTACTATATTATTTTACTGAAGTACCATCCCATGTTATACCTACATGAAACATGATGAGATTTGAGTGGGAAATATGTACACACATAATATTTTCAAAATTTATCAATTAATGATGCTTTCTCTCTTGCAAGAACCTATCAAGTCTCAATTTATCTAAGTTCACACCTTCAAGGGTATACTAGAAAAGGGGTGGGTAGACCATTGGTGCTTCACAAGATTATTATCCCTTATACCACCACTTGATATCAACACAAAACATCTCATATACACTTACCTAAGCTTTACCTCCTCTTTTACACACTCCTCCAAGTTACTCACCACCTTACACAACCCTTATCTAAGACAAAAATGTTTTTTGATATTAATCAAGCAGGGTCAACCTAGGCCAAACATGTACTTAAATTATATTATCACATTACAAGACTCTATTAGCCTTGGCTAACCTAGTCCAGGACCTAACTTACTTTTATCAATTAAGGATACATGGTTAAATTAGGTCAAAACTATTGGCTAAACCTTTATAAGGGTTTAGGATTAGATTTAGCTATATATACACATTACTTCCACCATTTACAGAGAGATAAGAATAAGAACATCATATATTTCACATATACTTATTCAACATTCTACTTGAGGAACATTATATAGGGTTTTAATACTACACTTAGAGATATGGATCTTGTCTTTTAGAGAAGTATTTTTGATTTATAGATAATTTGTGTAGCATATAGATGACTTATCTTTGTTATCCTTACATACCATAAAAATGTATTTCAAAACACCTTGGCTAAGGGAGATATTGAGGCTTAATAGGTTCCTATTCCAAGGTAAATATTCCTAACTTTGTTCTTCCTTTGTTAAATTAGATATTTTTATGTTTATTATATTATATTATTCTCTCTCCATGCATTATGATTTCTTATAAATTGGCTTACGTATAGATCTTATATGCATGTTTAATTTTATGTTTATTAGCCCCAAGCTTTGGTGAGCACTAGGTTAAATTTTAATTTACTTGGTATTTACTTTGTGAATATAAAAAATATGGGACCTATCTAGGGTTATTGTCTATTTTTTCTTGACTAAAGGCCTTGTAACCCTCTCTAGTGATATAATTATGGTAAGGGACCACTGAGTTAGGTCTATCAGATCCAACTTGGTCATGACCCTGATTGTCTAAATGTACCAACAAGTAGAGGTATAAGCATGATCTATCTTATATGAGATAGGATCAATTTATAGATCAACTACATTTTACCTTTTTTACATCATTTTCCTAGAGTCTTTAAAAACCTCTACTTTGGTGTTATGTAGTAAGATATCCCTAAGTTAGGTTTAGCATATATGAATTGGTCATGTCTTAATATAAATGACTTTACAATGAAACATTTGGTAAGATTACCTTATCTCAACTTGGAATACATTAAATAGGATAAATTTTAGATCCATACTAATTCATTTCATACACATAACATAATAATAATTATAGTGGTGACTCCCATTATCACAAAATAGGGGTCTCAATATGGGATATTACATATTGTGATTTCACCAAGTGGCATCAAAACCAAAGATACCACCATTTAGCTTTTAGAGAAATTAAATTAAGTTTTTTTCATGAGTTTGAAAGCACTGTAAGTAAATAAGAGTCATGTGAGACAAAATTTAAGTCAATTTAAATTTGTGAAAGAGAATCTTGTATTATATCAAAAAGGATTTTTTTGTAGGTAAGCTATAAGTCTTACAAGGAGATAGAGAGTTATGTGAACCTGTGAGAGACTCTTATTTGAGTCTAATGCAAGATATGATCCAAAAATTAGAATTTTTGATTGAAATATATTGTAAGAACATGGAAATAACATAGTAATAATGATTTATCTGAGAAGAGATGTTTTATTACTTAAGATTACAAATACAAACATATGCTTATCTCTGGGAAGAGATGTCTCATTTCCATTTCAGGTTACATCTTAATTTATACGCATTATTAAGTTAGGATAATGTGGAATGTCACCAATCTTGAGGTAGATTAAGTGGTTTGAATTACATGATTTACAACAATACATAATTTGAGGAATTACTATTTTTAGACTACACTACTAAAATTGAAATTTGGGGCACTTCAATTGGGTTTTTAGGTGTCAAACCCCACTAAGAAAATATCCATTCCATCTCATCAAGTTATTCTCATTCTTATATTTCCAATGGTTCAAATAGGGAGTCAATCAAATCTATGGTGAAAAAACTATAGTTCTTGGAAGTTCCATCATCAATTAGATTAAAATCATTGCCTGAAATGTCACCTAAATTGTTGCCCAGATTAGGCTATGAAATAGAGTCCTACTTGATTTAGTTATAATTTATTAAAGATAAGATTAAAAATTAATGAGAATAATTTTTTTGTAGGCATGTGAGAAGTCTTGAAAGTGTAAAAAAAGTAATAGAGACTCTTCTTTGAGTCTGTTTTAGGTTTTTAAAGAGAATATTTCTTGAGTCAATTACATTTTTTGAAAGAGATTATTGTTTATGGAGAATAAATGGCACACAAAGGTATAAGATCACCAATATTATAATTATTGGAAAATTATTTGAAGAAAATACAAGAGCATATGGATATTTTGAAGAGAGGTCAGGATAAAAGAGTTGTCCTAGTGATGAGAAAGATAACAAACCCACAGTTGTGTTGGCACATGTATATAATAAACCTAAATTTAAAGTGCCTATGTTTTTAGGTAAAGAGAGCCAAAAATATATTTTAAAATGGATAGTGTCACTAAAATATTATTTTAAAGTGAAAAATTTTAAATACCCCAAGAGGGTAAAAATTTTAAATGCATGATTATGTGGCATTGAAATTGTGTATTAGATATTTATTCAAGAGAAAATCCAAAAAAAAGAGAAGGAAAGGTGGAGAGATGGGAACAATTTGTTTCCAAGTTGATGAATCATTCAATACATCCTAAAGCATATAAATAATGGTTTAATAAGATTCTAATATTTAGGTTTGAGCATGAATAAATGAATATTGACCTATAATGTAATGAGTGAGTGAGTGAGCAAAGTTTCAATGTGTACAACTCAAATCTATTTCAAATAGTAGAAAGAGAGAGGATAAAATACAAGTGGTTGTCCTAGATGATGATGTGAAGTATGAAGAGAAGCATATTTATGTGAGAGCCAATAGAAGGGTTAAGTTTTTATGTGGATAAACCTTGATGATTAATATAGGATCTACATAGCTTATGAGGGATGCATTCCTCATTGATAAGGATGCATGAGAATAAATTTAAGCAATAGTGTTTTAATTAATAATAAGGAAATATATGGGAGATTTTAAATCCCATGATGTTTCTAACCTTGAAATAGTTGAATGTGTAGATGAAATTATTTCAGGAGATGAAAAGAATGGGTAGGAAGTAGAGATCCTAATGAGAGAGGAAAACAAAAATCAGTATGATGAAAATAAAAATATACTAACTATTAATTCCCATGGAATAGAATATTATTACCAAAATAAACAACTGAGGAGATGCAAAAGGGAATCCACGTGTCATAGTTGGTTATGGATAGAGAATAAATTGAAGTGGAAGTGAACTATATTCATCTAAAGCAAAGGATGGAGAGTATCATATAGATAAAAAAATGTAAAAGATGTATTTTATGATGTATAATATGTTATATGTGTAGGTATGGCCCAAACTAGTGTATAAAATGGGGCTCTTATGAGTCATGAAGGATAAATGGCATTATTTTTTTTTATCACAATATATTAGATGTACAAAAGGAAGTGATCCAGATAATAATAAATTAGCTTGGACATGATAATGAGGACAAAATATATATTTTTAACAACATGGAGAAGATAATAAAAGATAAATGAGGAGAGCTCAATCATATTAGAGCTAATGAAAAGATCATGTGAAGTGAATAATACAAAGAAGAGATATCACAAGGATAATTGAGCATTATAATAAGTAGAAGGCAGAGTGGAATAATATTTGAGGAGACCAAGACTATTATAAATCAATCAAATAGTGTTAATATGGAGGAATAACATATGGGGGTTATTAATTATCATGTTTTAAAATCAATTAACAATTATAGTTAGTGTGTAGGTGTAGATATGGAGAGAAATAAGGTATTCAAAGAGGCCTCCCAAGGTGAAGAGGTGATGCTAGAAGTGTAAAATTATAAAATCAAATAAGAAAGTGAGAAGGAGTAGTTGATTCATACTTTATCCATAAAATTGGATAATAAAATAAATAAGTATAGTCTTTTTAATAATTTTGGAAGCAATCAGTCACAAGTGAGATGATGGTGCTAATAGGAGAGATGATATCCATGAGGAAAGAAGATTTAAAAATAAAGAAGTGTGATAGCAGGAAGAATCTAAGAACATGTTAGATAATAAATGAAAAAATTAACAAATTATTTTAGAGGATATGGTCAGATGATAGTGGTGGGTTAAATCCCACAACATAACAAAAAAGGCAAGACATAACATCTTGTTGGAGGTGGGTGGACATAAGTGTGTTTAATCCCACATGTAGAGGGAAAAAGAAGAATAAAATTATTTGGTGGAGATTGATAGACTATGCCCAAATCATGAGTAAAAATAATATAAGAATTTTATGGAGGTGGGTGAAATATGGTGGGTTTGATCCAGCACAAGGGAAAATAATGAGTAAAGAAAAAAATAATAGAGCCAATTTAAATCTAACAAGAAGCTAGAAATCGAAGTAAAAAGGAGAAAAATAAATAATATAATTGGTGTGTTAAATTGTAATGTCATGGTCATAAATATAAATTTTAAAAAGAGTGTGATTTCCACTTATTCAATCCACATTAGTAGGATCTCACAT
Organism: Torreya grandis; assembly: GCA_037957365.1. Taxonomy (NCBI): domain Eukaryota; kingdom Viridiplantae; phylum Streptophyta; class Pinopsida; order Cupressales; family Taxaceae; genus Torreya; species Torreya grandis. The sequence goes on along the minus strand of JARHVA010001440.1, from coordinate 1,538,534 downwards.
TTTAATTACCTCATGTGTTTAATGCTAGAGATTCTAAGGTGTGTGCATAATCTTGAAACATTAAAAGTAGGTAAGAAGTTTGGTTAGTTAGTAAAAGAGAGTAAGAGAAAATTTATTAATTTAATGGAGTCCTTAGGCTAATTTAATAGGTCTCAAATTTCATTTCATTTCATTTAATTTTTATTTCCATGAATATCATATTAAAAATGGGCCACACTAGGTCCTTAGTCACAAGTTCATGATGACCTTAGTGTTTTTAACAATAATGGAGCCATATAGGACTTAGTATAATGGAGGAAACATAATGAAATAAAAATTTGTGGCTAAGTATTTTTTATAACATATAACACAACAAACTAAACATCTTTCTATGTTTGAAATAATATTTTAATATGCCTAGATATTTTTTAGGAAGTCTGCATAGAGTCCACTATGATTATGGAGTATGTAGTCTTGGAAAAGCTCCATAGAGTTCTCAAATTTTTCATATGGAGTGGAGTTTTTAGATTCATGAAACATAATAATAGATATGAAACCTTTTTTCACCCCATAGATTCCTTACAAAAACCATAATGATTTCATGGAGTCCATGTTTCCATGAAAATATGATAGGTTTCACAATTGCATTAAGGTTTTCATGGATTTAAATATTTATGAATTCAAATCCCCACAAAGTGTTTAGACTTGATAAATTCCCATGATATCATATAGTTTCATATCCTCAAATTAAATACACTAAATCTATGATAAAAAAAAAATATAGCAATCTAATAAACTCCTCAAGGACTCTTAGATTCACAACCTCAGTAGTACCCCATAGAGTCATAGGGAATTCATAGAATCCATAAAGTTAATGTGAGTCCATGTATAATTATAGTAAATATTCAAATGGAAGACATGAAACCCATTTAAAATTTGAATAATGAACCCATGGGATACATAAAGATCACAAAGTTAGTGGAATTTTCATTACCTATAAGCCAAGGGATTGTGACATGTCACAATCCCATCAATTTTTAGTGGATCAATTTATAGGGATATACACTCAAAGTGAAAAACATAAGGAAGTTCAAGAGGCCATAATTTACACCAAAAAACACTATATTAATAATTTTTGGTCTCATTGTAAATATATTTATGAGAGCTACTCATTAATAGTGGCCATGATTCAGATAATCATCAATGTGGGTAACTATTTATACAAGAAATATGAATAATTAATGTTACAATTAAAATACATCTCATTATAGATGGTCACAATTAGTTAGTTTTATAATAATAATTTGGATATTAACTCTAATGAATATAAAATGAGTTGAAGGGTAAAAAATGTTATAATTGACTTGTAACTTGAAAAATGAAAGTAAAGTATTGAAATGGGCAAAGATCAAATGATTGAAATAATTTAATTATGGAAATAACAAAGAAGAGAGTAATAAATATTTTATTATATATGCTATGTTAATTGTGTGTGATTTAAATATGGATTAAAATGACAAACTTATATTGATTATGTGTATGCAACTAAAATAATAACTGTCACAGTTAAGGGTATGAATCAACTAGAAACAATCAGTATCTACTATCACTATTGATTCTCATGGGTTAATATTGACCTATGCATGAAAATATTAAATTGATGGTAAATTCATTTTCATCTCTGTGTAGATGACCTAAAAATGACCTTTTCAAAGTTGAAACCCCTTTAAGGGTTGTGATAGTTGAAAACCTATAAAACTAAATGGGGAGTGTAATGGATTGAGTTAACCCCAATCACCCTTGTGATGATTGAATATTTCCTATGTATCCATAGTACTCTAAAGATGGAATCCATACCATCTAGTTATCCCACCTAGAGTGCTTAATGTGATACTATTCCTTTTCTACATGTATGCATCTAGATATCACTTGTATACTTTATAGTGCTTTTCATATTCATATATAATAGATTTATGACTTGGGTAAGTGTTTATTAAAGTGAATATAATTTAATTTTAAAATAATCGTGAATATTTTATTAGTGTGTAATAGTATAAGTGTGCCCAAATGGTTAAATTTCCAATTTGTAGAATAAGGGCCTTAGATGTGCATTTATATAAATCTAAAAGGGTGAAACCCGTCTTAATATCCTAAAAATATAGACCAAACTATAAGTAAGGGTTTAAATCTAAAAAAGAGACATTTTTAAGAGGGGGGAAAGATCAACCCATAAAGGTCGAGATTGACTGGTGATCCTAACCCATATGGGTCAATTCTGACATGGAGAAAGTAAAGAATTTTAAATGTCCATATATATTATTAGAGAGGTTTTTAGTTATTTAGAATATTTAAGTAGGTGTAAAATAATAACTTATAAGGGATGGGCCCATACAATTACTTAGGATATAGAGAGCTAGATAAATAGGACCAATTGAAATTATGAAGTCAATTAAGGTGAATGTGGTCTAAAACTAAAATTATCAAGTATTCATGACCAAATTTAAGTATCTACAATTACATATAAGTTGAAACACCAAAATACATGGAAAAAATATGGGATCCATATAAGCCAAGACTAGAAAAGGAGAATATGATCACAATTAGAGGATGAATGATTGTGTAAGAGGACTATAACATAAATAAATATACACCACCACAATGAAGGGTAATAAGGGCCATAAAAGAGATTAAAACACAAAGTGAGAGAGTTGTAGATAGTGAAACCCATTTGTATAATTGTAATCCCAAAGAGTATTAAGGATAGAGAAGGTATTCATAGAATATATATGCTATTAAATATTTATTTCAAATAATAAATATGGAATGGATTTTTTTTCCACTATGTGATTTTGGTTGCATGACTAAGGGAATTTCTTCACTAGGACCTCCTAACATGACTACACTAGATATAAATTATATTTGTATAAATAAATAAATAATCACATGATTTTATATCTTTAACAAAATATTTTCTCAATTGATTAAAGGGGGAGAAAGTTTCACCAAATATTATAAAAATATGTCTATAAATTATCATGTTTTTCAAGGTATTTTGATATCATTTAATGTGAACACTTGTTTTTCCTAAGATCATTAAACTTTTACTTTATTTACTATTTTGTATTTTAGTAGGTGGATCTCATTAAAGGAGATATATGAAGATAATATTACAATGTGGAGAAAGAGAATCATAGAAACTATTTTAATTTTTGAAAGTGAACTCCCCATAAAATATATGGACATAACGGTGTATTTTTTAATCCATTTGGTGGATAATATAGAGACAATCAAGGTTGTAAGAACAAGAAATATATTTTTCCTAGAGAAATACATGAACATATTGATGGTTTTTTTTAAGTGATATAAAAATGGTTCTATAAATACAATAAATTATATAGCACCTCAATATTATATTTTTGGTAGTACTTCTCACTGATGCACCCTTCAGTTCGTATATTTTCTCACTACTAAAAGGCTCACATTTTTCATCTCTTGTGTCTATTTATTATCTCTTAGGATAAAAATATGTTATTATAATAGGCATTATATGTTGCTTAAAATTATATAAATATTGATTATTATCATCCTCTCTAATTTTTATACCTATACCTATTTTCTAGCTTCTTTGACACTTGTGTCCAAACTAGACATATATGCCAACACAAGTGTCCTATGACAAATAAGTGTCTAGTGCCTTAAAGACTTAAAATTTGAAATTATAACATGTTTTTATGGCCATACTAAGTTATTTTATATGAGATATTACCTAAAAGGATTGGTATATATGCATGATCAATCCCCATTCATTCTTCACCTAGCAAAGACCTAAGAACTCATAAGATAACTTACCAAAATCAAAAATCAAGTTTTAAAGTGATAAAATATTCCCTATTCTTTCATATTTAAATATTATTTATATGGATAACCCATATAAATGTATAAAGTACTTAAGGATCATCCCATGATCCATATTCAACAAGTTACAAGATAAGTCACTTTATATACTTGTTTATCACACATTTCATCCTTGTACACACACAAGACAACATGTAGGGGAGAAATACATAGTTATAAATCCCTCTTTATATTATTTTATATATAGGTATCATCCATTTACATAGGGATCATTGGGTCATCTCGATACCGTGAGGCCAATAACACATTTTTACCATAGTCACTCCAAGGGTGAGGAGCTATGATTTTGATCATTTGACAAAGAGTGAAAACTTGTACATGATATTTTAACACATGAAATAAAAGGAAAAAAAACATATAAGGTTTTATGTGGTTATATCTAGATCCAATAAATATTACATATTGGACACCTACATCTACGTTAGATAGGTACATCAATACAACAATCCAGATTTGATGTAAGCATCTAAGGCCACAAATTAAAAGTTTATATAATCTAATGATTGATACACAATATATATTTAGTATATTCCATAATTTTTCAACCTATATATACATTTTAACAATAAACTATATAATTACTTTTATTTTCAATTCATTGCAATAATAATCAATAGTTATACTTTTTATTTTTAGCATATCTCAACATTTAAATTTAGAATATTATTTTATTTATGTTTAAAATTAATTTTGCTACTATATATCTATTTATCACCCTTTTTCTTATTAATTTATATATTCTTAACCCTATACTATATTTATTCATATCTATTTAGGGTTAAACATTTGGTGAACTTGAGCTATGATTTAACTTGTCACATAAGTGTTTCATAATCTATCTCTTCACATTTTTACCTAATTTTTATTTAATTTATTTCCTTACTAATGGATTTTATATATATATATATATATATATGGATGTAATTATTAAACTATAAAAATCTATATCAAGAAAGAATTAAAAATTGATTAATATGTTGTCTTTTTCCCAACTCCCAAGCACGATGTCCTAGATCTTTGAATGGTGGTAGATACCATCCCTCTACCAGGTCCATGCCACCACCTTCACAACAGATGAGTTGAAAAATATTAATAAATATAGAAAAAAAATTCCATTACCTTCTACAACCAAATTAGTTAAACATGATCAAAATGTTTCTTCATTCAATTATGCTACCTTTTTTCAAATGCATAAGGATATCCTGGATGATTTATAACCTAGTCAAAAAGTATATTTTATTACAAGCACATTAATTATAACACCTATCATTATAACATGTCATAACAATATCCCTCTCATTTAGGGTAATTATTCTCTTTTCCATTCATTTGATATTGAAAATTTTCAAAAGGTAAATAAAGACATCATGGATTCTTTGCCCAATAACATTAAACCAACATGAAGAAGGGTGCATTACAAAATTAAAGTGGAAAAAGACCCCAATCTTACAAAAGAAGCTCCTTTATGAAATAAACCTCAATTTCTAATTGTTATATCTTTACAAAAGGTGGATTAATTATAAAAGGATACATTAAAGGTTCCAAGATTTCAAGATCCATTACCATTACCATCATATCCTAAACTCATTTATTAAAAACTTAAACTTATTATTTATGAGGATGATAAGACCAATATTCCTAAATTGAAAAGAAGTGATGGATTAGAAAAAATGATAACACCTTTTCCAAACACCACCATTCCTAGTGATGATACCATGTCCATGATGATTGCTATTGGAGAGATACAAATAAAAGTTTATATAATTAAAATGAAAATGGCACACCAAAATTCCAATGCAAATATTAATCCATTCCATAATCAACCAATTTCATAAGGTATACTTGACTATCCTTATTCATCAAGTTTTAAACTATAATAATTATCACTTTTTACTCTTCATAAAGGTCCCTTTGATCAAATTGTTAAGTATGTACATTTTTTTAATCACTGGGATAAAGATGATAAAATATTGATAAAATCATTTCATATGGTATCATTGATGAAGCTCAAAATTGGTTCTATAGCTTACCTAAAGGGTCATTAACAACTTTTGAAAAATTAGAGGATGTATTATTTTTGGATATAAACATACAAAAGGTGCCTAGACATACATTAAAACATTTGTGTAATTTCAAATATCATGATGACTAATCCCTTAAAGATTATCATATTCAATTTAAAATTACATCATATGCCTTAGCATTTAGACCCTCAAATTTAGAATTTAAATTAATCTTTAGTCGAGGTCTTATTTCCCCATTAAGGGGAAGAGCATTATATAAACAATATGAATCATTCACCTACTTATAAAAAATAGGAATCATTCACTTGCTTATATGTGTCATTCATACTCATGCATACAAATAAAATTAAAATATATCCTTCCAAATACAAATTTTTTATTCCACATATAAATGAGGAACATATGGTACCAAATGGACATTATGAGAAAATGAGTGATGTTCCTCACATTTATATGGGATATTTACAATCATTAATAAATATGTGACCAATATAAGATACACATCCAAAAAAACCTCCTCAATTTACACAAACAAAAAACCATCCACACTAACAAAACCTAATGATCAAATTATTCATTGGAGGTGCTTAATTTTGGCATAACCATGTTGGATCCTACACAAGAAAAAAATAATTTCAATGTAATATGGTTAAAACAACCTGGATTTGATTTGAAATACTTAGAAAATAAAGGAGGTTGGAAAGAATCCTTCGGAAACATAACAATACCAATTATTTTGTTCCTAAAGTTATTCAAACAAGGGTTTGGGCTTTACTAAAAAAATATCAATATGCAATCATAATAAGAGCCCTTTGGTTATACTAGATGAAAGAAAAAATGACCAAAATCAATAAATAATATCATTTTATTATGAGGGAAAGTTTATCCATACTTCACATGATGGCCTTCATTCTTATACTTCACAAGTAAATCGTGAGGAAAAACAAGCCATGAATTTTTTTAAAATATTAAACCATGATCCAAATAATTAAAATGACCCAAACTAAGGTTAAAAGATTCTAATATTCCAAAAATACCAAAATAAAAATAAAAAAATACAAAAATAATTCAACATTTACATGTTCTACTATCTCTTTGGCATTTATGTCGTTAGTTTCGTGTTGGTAGATAAATATCATCTATTTCTATATACACATATTTTGAGTGTGATACATGCATACCCAAAAACATGATTTATGCACTTTTAGATGTTGGACCTTCACTCTACACATGTCATATGGACATTGGGATCATCCATTTCCTTGATCAAGATACACCCATGTTACATTATTCTATGATCATTTTTCATTATAATTTTTGAGATTAATTATTTACACATTCCTTTATTGATTTTTATATATTTCACAATGTACTTGATATTGTTGGGATGGAATCCAAAGTTAGTTAGATCATGTATTAGTCTATAAAACATAAAACAAGCATAAAGAACATAACTCATAAATTTAAATCCCTCAATGGGGTTTTGCAAATGAAAACTAAGAGCTATTGAAAGAAGGAATATACCAACAAACCTTCCCAAGAGCATCCCTCCTCCTAATGTGGCTCAAAATTTTATTTACACTTGATTTGGTACTCTAAGTCTTTAGTAATGATGAGTGGTTTTCTCCTCCATCATCTCTCAATGCACTAATGAACTAGGCTCATGAAATTGATCAATGTTATGCCCATAGTTGAAGTTATCCTATTGAAAATTAATCATAATAACACTACACAAAATTAACTTGTGAAGATAATTTTTCATAATAAGTCTACACCAAAGATGATTAAAAATAATAGTGAAAACCCTTGTATTTATATATTTTTGGAAATGATCAGAATCAACCATGACCATCCATATTGAGATCGAAATGTGTGGCCATTAATAAATTAAATTTTGGAGGCTCAATACATAAATATACCCATTAATATTTATAATAAAGGGGCATTAAAGAGGCATGGTAGGGCTTAAACTAGATATTTGTTTCATTTATGGCTTATGTATGCCACCCCATAGATGATGTCACCTAATGATGTATCTATTCGGAATGGATTTCCAAGTTAATATATCTTCAATAACTTCTATGGATTTTCCACTTAAGATTTTAATTTGATTTAATTTACTTAAGTGAGGTTAAATAAATTTTATGCAATTCTTTAGAAATTGGTTTCCCACTTAATCAAACTGGTCAAAATGTCAAGTTATTGGGTCATAATTTGACTAGAGTATAATTAGAAGGTGTCAGTTGTGTATAGACCAATATCCCATTTAGGACATTATTGACATGAAATAAAACATGCTCATGTTGTATGCTTTTGAATTAAAATAATATAATGGTTTAGAGCATCAAATTACATTTTTACCATTTTTACTTGAAATGATTTGAGAAAAGTTAATAATCACATAAAATGCACTACCCCATTCAATGATACATTAGCCTAAATCAGCACTTGTATATAATAATCTTTAACCATTTATTGTGTTTATGTGATTCTGGCCCAAAATTATGTGGTTGAGTGAATTTTGAGTAAGATTGATAATTTCAACACAATGGTGTTAAAAAATGGATGTCTACATTTTCCCTTATTTGAGAAGGCATGATGAGACATTCAGGAAAAGCAACATCTTTTAAAAGAAAAGATTTTTAAAGAAGAATTTGGAAGTAAAATGACCCATGATTCCCCCTTGAGAGGACATATGCGGATGAAAAAAGGGATATACTCTTTAAAAGAGAGAGAAGGAGCAAGATTAACCCATGGATGAGATTAAATCCATGTTGAGATAATGCTTGCACATGTTGATTCTCAATTATCAAAATATAATAGTCCCCAAGGTGGGTAAATGAGAAGGATATAATCTGAAAATATAAGCAACACATTTTAAACACACCCACCAGAGGGTGAAAGCTACAAGATTAGGAAACGGTTGATCCTGAGACAAGTTTCACACTTTAAAATATGCCAAAATGAGGGTAAAAGATGTAGAGCTTAGAATTATAAGAAATAAGAGAGTGGTTCTCCAAAGAAAGGAAATAATAATATACCCTAGTAGAGTGGATTTGATTAGTTGATAAAGCAATTTTGCCCTAGTAGGGCTGAGTTTGATCACTGATAATTATTTTTTCCTCAGTAGGGTTGATTTGATTTGATGATTGGTCTAAATGTTGTGCCCAAGTAGGGAAAATTGGCAATCATATCTCAAGGGTATAATATAATTCATAGATTAAATATGAGTGGGCATAAACATTGATGCAAAGATATAATGATTAAAGAATCCATAAGAAACCCAACATATGAGGATGCACAAAGAGATGAAAGAGATGATTGAAATAATGAGGGTGGTCAAGCTAACCTGAGATACATCATATATCTAAGCATTACCTGCATAGTCTAGATGAACCTCAAGCTAATTTAGTTCTCCCAAAAGTTGGAAAAAATGGAATGAGGAATGGATAATAGAATAAAAATATACCATTATTTGATTAAACTCATAGTGTATGCCAATATATGCATGTCTTGCTTAGAGTCTTATGTGTAAACCATTGGTGTTAATTCATTGGTGCATTGAGAGCTGATATTCAAGACCACATTGAATTTTGGACTTGAAATCCAAAGCACTGATTTTTAATATATCAAAACAAAATTATTCATCATAAGTATGAACAACTTATAATAACATTGTATTTTTATTGCGATGAGCTGGTTCAAATGTGAATATTGATAACTAAGGGTAATTATAAAAATTACCTATACTAGAGTTATAATTATTTACATGTAAAAAAAATAAACAAAAACAAAAATAAAAATAATACATAAATGTAACCTAACTTAAAATCCATATATGAACAATCAAGACTTAAGTAGGAACAAGAATGTATAAAATAAAAAGCAAGAACAAACTAATAAATAACATGAAAGTGAGATATAAATAATCAAGATCCGTGTACATTAGGAAGTACATGGAAAACAAAACAAAATACAAACAAAATAAAGGGAGAGATAATAAATCACAAAAAAGCAATAATAAAAGTATAATAAACCTACACAAATAAGAGTTAGTCACAATTTTAGGGGAAAAAAAGAAAAGCCAAACTATTCATGTAAGTGTAATAGAGGTATTACTCTCTATGATAGGGTGATATCTACTATAATAAAATAACAATACTAGAATAATAGAACAAGAACAAAGAGACAAAGTTTCCCCCTAGTGATAGAGAAATAACAAAAAAAAATAGGGGGAAAAGAAGAAAAGGAAGGTGGTGGTCAAGCTGACTCTAGATGTATGAGACAAGTGGACGTTACCTATATATTTCTATGAATGTGAGATTGAACTTGAACTTCAAGCCAAATATAGTTCTCCTAGGAAATGGGATAGAAAAAGTGATGAGAAGAAAAATGTGATTGATGTTTGTAGAATAAATAAGGAAATGAGCTCACAAAATGTTTTTAACATTTAAATGATTCCTTGTAACACAGTAAAAGCATATGGAAAAGGGGGACTGAGTTGACTTCAACATGAATTGAGTATGGACTACATAGTCTCATTAGGAGCTCAAGTCATAGTAATTTTTCCCACACAAAATGTGGTGAAAAACTGACTAGGTCACAATAAGTTCACAAAATTTGGGCCAAATGATAATAATAATTATGGCAAGGTGATGTGGTAATGCATGATAAAAAAGCATTGTTCCTCATTTGCCCAAATGAGGTTATAATTAGGAAATAATGTCATAATACTGAGTTACCCACATGTGGTTATAATAAATGATACCAAATGAAATACTAATTTTCCCATAGGTGGCTATAATCAGCGGTACTAGATTAAATGTAAATGAAAGATAACTTGTCAGATCAACCATCATACTACTTCCATAAACTATCATTTAAACACAAAATTTTAAAACTAGCAAAACTAGATCAGAATCCCTTCATAGAAAGTGTGGGAATAATTAAAGAAACTAATATTGAAATGGGTTGTGTAGGATGACCAACAACATGCTTTAGTCAATATTAAAGACATGGTATAATAAATGGTATACGGCATGACATAAATAAAATTATAAGATGACACTTGGATATAATGGAAACAAAGTTTCTCCCAAGTGATTATTGATCATAAAATGATAAGATAATGGGTTTAATTTTTTTGTAAAACATTGAGATCATTCAAACTTAAAAATTGTTCATAAAATGTCAAGAGTGTGGCTAAGGTGATCGAGCTGACCTTAATAGAAATTGAGTGCTACCTACATAGTCTCAAAATACCTAAAGTCAATGTAGTTCAAACATGAGGTAAATGGGACCCGATGGTATAATATGCCTAAAATGAAATGGTCTATAGGGTTACCCCCAAGAGATGAGGAAAAGGAAATCAAAGGGTAAGTGGCAAATTAAAAATGGTTCTTATACTCGTACCGATGTGGATATATAAATCCTAGTCAACATATGAGACAACCAAAAAAATCAATCATAAAAATTTCTATCCCACACCCTTTTCGAATAGTTACTCTTGTTGATGTCAAGATGCACATCCTAGTCAACATGTGAGATAGCTAGGATAATCATAAAAAAATTTAACCAACACTTCATCTAAATAACTGCTCTATTAAGAACCTACTATATATTTGGACTTAAATAATGTTGTGGTGATCCTCATTGGTCATTCATTCTATTTCCTTCAAACGTTGAGATAAGATGTGTTTATACACTTTGTAAAGTAAAGTGTAGCCAAAGATGGTAAATAATGTTAGGCACAAGATAAATGGTATACTTTGGTAATGAAAATGTGGATGATAATGTATTTTATAATGATTAGGAAACAAATGAAGATTAGGATTTTTAGTCACACATAATGTTTTTGATTATGGATTTGACATGATTTTAGTTGTGGTGGGGCCAAAGACTTCTGAATATGCTCTTGATAGGACCACCATATTTTTATATTATTTGATCTTCATAGTATCTACCATTTGATTAGGATATATATTTGAAGCTATATTGATTTAATCTTTGATAAAGTCTTCATCAAGCCATGAATGACTTTGTGCTCAACTATTGGCTACTCAATGAGGTTTTTATCAATGAATTTATCTTAATTATCCCATAGTAGCTCTAAGAAGGTTTCACTAAGGAACATTGGATTTTGACTTTCATTATCTTTTAGTGCCTCTAAAAAAGTTTCACTAGGAGATTGTTCTTAATCTAAATAAATGTGGTCTTGGCCCCTTGAAATTTTGCAACTGATATGTCACCATGGAGGGAGTTTAACAAAGTATGATTCTACCAATATCAATCATCACTTGTGGGAGGTAGAATGTTAATATAATGTCTATGTTTGGTGGTAGTAATGTAATGATGAAGGGAATCAAAATCCTTGTAAAAGATACTAGGAGAACTTGTGTTGATGCTGAAGTAATCATCTTAAAAAATTGTAGAAGGATCACAAATATGTTCAAATTGATCTATAAGGCAAATGGAACTAATGTTTTAGCAACTAGGACTATATTCTAATTCTTAAGTTAAGTCCAATTCAAGGGACTCTAAATCCAATATTGAGATTGATAGTGATTCTACTTATGATATTAAATTTGATGTTGATTCAAAAATAGAACCTAACTCTGATTCTAATTCTTCATCTGGTATGGATTCTACTATAAAGATTTTTTGTCAAATGTTTGGTGTTGGATAAATAATGGCCTATAATGGAATAATGTGCTTTATAAAAATTGATTCATCTAAGAAGGGTTCAACATAAACTGGCTCATCTAGGTAAAGCCCCTCAAAGAGATGGAATAGCTCAAGGGATGACTCCACAGAGATTGGATTATCAAAGTGAGATTAATTAATGTGGGGGAAAATGTTGAGAGATAATTCTATAAATATTGGATTTTCAAAAGGATGGGGCTCTTTAAAAATAAGACAATGGTCAAGATAATGATTTATCCAAAGGTGGTTATAGTTATTAATAAGTAACTCAAAAAATATTGGGTCATTAGAGTAAGACACCTCAACAATAGGTATAATATCGAAGGTTGATTCATCACAGGTTAATTCATCACAAATGGTTATTTCAAAAATAAAATCATGGCCTTGGTGTACAATTGGTTTCAAACTATCAACTTTGAACACATTTTGGTCCTCAAAATATGGTTCTTGAAGAGGTAATGTTTGGATTTATTTTGGATTGAGGACCAACACATATTTTTTAAAGTGGGGAACAATTAGAACTAGGTCAATAATGGTTTATGTTTCAATAATAATATTTCCAAAAATTAGACTATCAAATAAGGGATCAATAAATACCTACTCATCAAGTTGACACCCCTCAACAATAGGTTCAACAAATACTGGTGATGAGCCTAGAATGGTAATGACTGGGCATTACAAAGTTCATTTGTTCACACAAGACAAATGAGGGTAGACTAAAATGGTAACCTTCAAGAATTTTATATCTTGATTTATCACACAAGCCGAAGGAGGATAACCTAAAATGGTAACCTTCGAGCATTACTAAGATTGTTGGCTCACTCAAGCTGAAGGGAAATAACCTAAAATGGTAATCTTTGAGTGTTGTGGAGCTTGTTGGCTTGAGTAAGCCAAAGGACAATAGCCTAAAATTGTAACCTTAGAGTCTTATGGAGCTTGGTGTCTCACGTAAGCCAAAGGGGAAGGATGGGGATGATGTATAAAAATTAGAATGGATTGGTTTGGTGTTTAAATACCAATCCCAAAGAGGGAGATATCCCAAAAAATGATGGAGTTCTAATGTCCATCATAAAAATGTGATTCCTCATAATTAGGGATATAAGAGACCCCACTATGAGTATACCTTTTCATCATGTCTATAAGTATATTCTCTACATTTTCTAATATGTGAAAATGTGTTTTTCAAACATTAAAAAGGTGTGTTTTGATTTGATCCAAATAAGTGACAAGATACAAAGAAACTATAATAAAGAAAAGTGGCGTAATAACACACAATTAAAATAAATGGTTAAAAAATTACTCAACTTTGGTGGGTTGAAATCATCAAACTAGAAGAGGGTATGATAACTTTGAAACCCAAAGTTCAAGATAACACAAAAAACATAGGTCAAAGATACACTAATACCATAAAAGCAAGGTATAATTTTGATGAGTTGTGATTATAAAATTAGAATAGAGTCTTTCCGATGAGGAAGATAATAATGCAAACTAAGAATTTCAAGATTTGAAAACACACAAGAAATCCTATGTATAAAACTAAAACCAAATGGGTATCACAATGCTACCACATAGTAATAGGAAGTATAATGGTTCTAGAACTAAGTGCATGAGCTAATGAAAGATAACCTAATTTAACAATGATAAAAAAGGATGATGAGTTTATATAATGGCCTTCAACCTAAATGAAAAATCATACCCAAGTTAACTCAAAACTAATGCAAATGGAAAACCAATTAACACCTTGGCTTAGAACTTAGAGAGGTGAGATTCTAAATTTGAATTAAAATGAAGGACTTGGAGTTTTTTTCAAAAATGGTTGAGTCTCAAATGGGAAGAATAAAAATGTTGTTTAGGAAAGATAAACACAATGTTTCAAATGAGTATTTGAACAAGGAAAAAAGAGGTCTTGATTTGGTCAACATAAAGCCTCCTTGTTCAAATAAAATGGTGGATAACAAAGGTGTTTGGTTGTGACATGTTTTACTTTTCAAACAAGTTTTAGACTTAATAAAAGCAAGCAAGTAAAGGATAAAATGACAAAATACAACTAAGTATAACATCCAAAGTCCTAAAACTGACAAGGTTGCATCATATCATTGAATTCCATCTATATACATGTTCTTGAGATGATTTTATGTGTTAATCCAAAAATAAAAGCACATGAATAAGTAAGGTTTTTCCACCCCTCCTCCCAGGAGATTTTACAGTGACATGGAACTTTAGGCTACTCACCTTGCATCAATAATATGTTCGTGACAAGTGAGTTTGTTCTAGAACTAAATTTTTATATGTCTAGATGGTTATAATTGTGGCTAACACTAGAGATGCCTCATTTCAATTAGATCTATATCAATTGGCTTATTATGACATGGGTTTTTATTTTTCACACCCCTATAATTATTGTTTTATTAGTTTAGTACGATGTCTAAATTACCCCTATGATCCAAGTTAGAGTGCCACTAACAGAGTTTGCTTAACCACTTAAGTAATTATCCCAGTGAGTCACCCTCAATTTGTATACCCCACCATGGAGTGGGATTAAAATGATGTTGAGAGATGAATTTCTAGGTCAATGTTTCTCTAAAGAACCTATGAGGAAGCTATGAACTCCTGCTCACAAGCCAAGTTTTATAAAATTAATGACAAAATAAAAATACTTTAAGGTTGTGTTTAGATCACCTAAATTGTATGGATTTGGGGAGATCTTTAAAAACTTTATTTTCATGCCTTTAGACAAGGTAAAAATGCAAAGAAAGAGAAGTTTTGGTCACCCAAGTTCCCTAAAGGGGATTGGGGGAGAACATACATGCATCCATCATTTTGTGAAAAATAAACAAGTATAAAAGGTCTATCATAAAATAAATAATTATGAATGTTTATTTTAATGTACCAAAGTGAATTTTTTGTGAAATTTTTGGCCCCTTAGCCTTAGTTGAAAAATTGTAAAACTTTCACAAAACAACTAAGCATAAATAACCTAGATTCTTTGTAAGCATCAAATGAAAGTATTAAAGACTTAACCATTTTCAAATATGGTACTTTTTCTATCTTTTGATCTAAAATTCTTATAGGGTTTATGTCTACCTTGAAGCACAAATATCAATGAGAAATTAAGATCTAAAAACTTGCTCTCGAGTTTCTCTATTTTCTTGGCATAAAGATCAATGTTGATCCATAGGGATTGATGTTGGTTATAATAAAATTGTTGTCAATCAACTGGAACTGATGCCAATTACCTGTAGGAAAAACACAATTTTCACAAAAATAGTTGGTTAGAAAAATAAGCATAAAAACAAAATAAGTCTCTGGATCCTGTAATAAAACAATCAGATAGAGGGTATGCAAGTTTTAAACAATCAAAATAACCACTTAAAAATTCAAGAAAAAAAACCAAAAAATCCACCTTCCATCATGTTCTACCCTTCATATAGGGACTAATGCTAGTTACAAAATGACCGATGTTAGTTAGAGTAAATCGATGCCAATCATTGTGTCAATTATGTGTCTTTAAAAGAATAAAAACATATGAAAATAAAGACAAACCTTGATTTTTAGAAACTTTTAAGCATGTTTTAGAAGATCTAAGAGTGCCAAATTAGTCTACTTATTTTTATGGGATGTGTGGTCCTATCTAGTTTACCAAGATGTAGAGATGGAATCCAAAGTGAGTTAGATCATGCATTAGTCAATAAAACATAAAATAAGCATAAAAACCATAACTCACAAATATAACTCCCTCAATGGGGTTTTACAAATGAAAATTAAGAGCTATTGAAATAAGGAATATAGGAACAAAGCTTCCCAAGATCATCCCTCCTCCAAAAGTGGCTCAAAACATGATTTTCCCCTTGATTTGGTGGTCCAAGTATTTAGCAATGATGAGTGGGCTACTCCTCCATCATCTCTCAATGCACCAATGCAACTAGTCTCATGAAATTGATCAATGTTATACCAATAGTTGAAGCTATCCTATTGAAAATTAAACATAATAACACTACAAAAAAATAATTATGCATAATAAGTTTACATGAAATAATCTTAAATATATGAGTGAGAACCTTTGTATTTATATATTTTTTGAAATGATCAAAATCAACCATGACTGTCCATCTTGAGATAAGATGTGTGGCCATAAATTAGTTCAATTTTGGAGGCTCAATACATAAATATCCCCATTAATATTTGGAATAAAGTGGCATTAAAGAGGCATGGGAGGGCTTAAACTAGATATTTATTTCATTTATGGATTATGGATGCCACCCCATAGATTATGTCACTTGATGATGCAAATATTAGGAATGAGTTTCAATTAATAGGTCTTCAATAACTTCCATGGATTTTCTACTTAAGTTTTTAATTTGGTTTAATTTTATTAAGTGAGGTTAATTAAATTTTATGCAATTCTTTGCAAATTGGTTTCCCTCTAAATCAAATTGGTTGAAAAGTAAAGTTACTAGGTCATAATTTGACTAGAGTATAAATACAATAAAGTGTCAATTGCGTACATACCACTATCCCATTTAGGACATTATTGACATGAAATAATATATGCACATGTCATGTGCTTTTGAATTAGAATAATTCAGTGGTTCATAGCATCAAATTTGGATTTTTCCATTTTGACTCAAAATGATTTGATAAAAGTTAATAATCACACAAAATGCATTGCCTCATTTAGGGATACATTATCCTCCTTCAACATTTGTATATGACAATATTGAACCATTTAGTGTGTTTAAGTGATTTTGGTCCCAAATTGTGAATTTGAGTGAATTTTAAGTAAGATTGATAATTTTAACATAATGGTGTTAGGAATTGGATGTCTAAAAATATGATATGTAATTAATGTTTTTACTAACACATATATCTAAGGACTAGTATGATATGTTTATGTTATTTTCTTAAGTTCTATGATTTACATTTATGCACTTCCTTGAGTGTCTTTTCTTACTTTATATTATCTTACTTGTCAAATAGTTTCAATATGCTCCATTATTTATGGCCCCCATGCCTTTGTTCTCTTTTAAATTTAAATATGCCATTTCTTATTTTATATACATTTGAATATGCTATTGCTTTCCTTGTGGACATTTGAATAAATCATGTCCCTTCGATTGTGTGATATTTAAACATGCCCCTTGTTTGAGGTCTCCTTGGACCATTATATTTTTATTTTATTTTGAGTGTTATTGTGTGTGCACTTAATTTCTTGTTGACCTTTTATTGTTACTATCTATACATTTCCATGATTCAAACCATGCATCTTATGATTTTATGTGATCACATACTATGTATCTCATTGTTATATTTTAAATCTTAAGAATCAGAAGAGCTAAAATATTGTTAGTT
Source organism: Torreya grandis (assembly GCA_037957365.1). NCBI lineage: Eukaryota > Viridiplantae > Streptophyta > Pinopsida > Cupressales > Taxaceae > Torreya > Torreya grandis. The sequence goes on along the minus strand of JARHVA010001440.1, from coordinate 1,520,565 downwards.
GTTTGTTATAGAATCAAAAGAGAATTCAAGTAAAAAATGTAATAAACACTAAACCACTCTTTCAAAAGTACTTTTTTGAGCTTAATAAAATTAACAAAACTACTAATATAAAAACACAAAACTATGTTTCCTCCCTTATCAAAAATAGTTCTCATTTTTTGGCATAGAGGATATTTTTTCTCAGCTCATGGGTAATAGACACTTTGATCAATGCAATTTCTATTTTGGAATAACTTTTTTAAGACCAAATGTCGATTTGATTTACTTTCATTGGATTGGTGTGAATATTATTTAATCAATTTGGCATTATAACATTACTTGAGGGCTTCTTGAAAGTATTTCTTCAGAATAGCCTTACACACAAAACCTTCTTGGATGAGAGTGAGGGAGATTGTATTTATCATTCTTAAAAATAAATCTAACCCTAAGGTGGCTATGTTTATTTTTACCTTGGTTGATTCTAAATTAACCTTGGTCAAGTTTAGATTAACCCTAGGTTGGGTCAAAGCAATTATGAATGATTGATAACTCACAAAAGATATTTATGAGCCATGACAACTCAGAGAATATATTTATGAGGGTGTGACTGACATTTTCTTTGAATTTTAAGGATTAATAAAATATATTATTAATTATTTTGACTTTGACTTCATCTTTATTGAAACTTTCATTTTTTTATAAAATGTAATTCCCTAATTGAACTTGGAATTTTTATTTAAGCAGATAATTGAATTTACTTTTTAATTAATCATACTTAGGGTTTTTGGAATTTATGATTTATTTTATTATTTTTCATTAATAAATTGAAAGGTTAATATGTCAATTTTCTAGTTCATAATTTTACTGGGGTTGAATTCAAGATAAATTATTATTGTGTATAGGGTAATACCCTAAATAAGAAAGACACAACATAATTCTAGGTAGTTATGTCTTATGCATAGAATAATATGGGAAATTGAGTGACGTAGAGGCTTAATTGACATGATTTTGTAGAAATTAATCTGAAGTCTACTTTAGACATAGATGCGGTTGAAATGAGGTGTTTATATTTTGCCCCTGTTTGAGAAAGCATTGCAAGACACAAGAATAATAACATATTTTCAAAGAATATAAAATATGTTAAGGAGAAAAATAAAATAATAATTAAGGAATGATGTTACAAACAAATTTTGGGAAGCCTATGATTCCTACTCTATAGAGTGGATGGCACATATGATTGATGGATAATCCCTCAAAAAGAAGAAAGAAGAATAATGAAATTAACCCATGGATGAGATTAATCCAATTGAGAAAATGCTTGCATGTGTTGACTAAAATATATATTTGCCTAAAGTTGGTTATAATCAATAACAAAGGCTTAAACATTGATTTTACTAAAGGTAGTTATAATTAGTGGCATAGGTATACACCCCAACAAGGTAGATGGGTCAAAATAATGATTTACCCAAAGGTGGTTATAATTATTTATATGACCTAGATTGAATAATGATTTTTCTCCAATAAGACAAATTTTATTGTGATAAATTATTTATGCCCCAGTAGGGTAGATTGTCAATCATAACTCAAGGATATAACCTATCACACAAAATTAAAGATGAGTGGGTAGAAATGTAGGTGCAATGGTCCAATGAATTTTTAAAGATTAAAGAAGCCAAATATAACTAGGCACACAAGGATGCACAAAGTGATGAAAGAGATGATTGGAAGATAATAATGGGGATGGAATAATAATGGTGGCCAAGCTGACTCAAGATACGTCATGTATCCAAGAAATGCTTACATAGTCTAAATAGACCTCAATCTACTGTAGTTTTTTGAGAAGTAGGATAAAAATGAATGAATAATAATAATTAATAAATGTGGAAGATTTGATTATACCTACCAATATAGAGATGCTCATTCTTATTAGCATTGATAAAAACAAAATGGTGAATGAGTTTATTTGATCAAGGATCAAGGGATAAATGTTAATTTGACACAATGGGGCTAATATATCTCATGTAATGAACCTGTAATCATGGATTGATGGTGAAATGGTATAGAGGATAAGTATGAATTTAGGCTACTTGCTAGTATAAATATGCATGTCCTAATTAGTAGGTATTATCATTCATTTATGGTCTAACTAATATGCATTTAAGTGATATTTGGGATGTGCAAATTGTGAATAAAGAGAATTATTGTCTAATTAATTGTTTGTAAGATCCAATGGCTTAGTTTGTGTTGTAACACATGATACTATTCCCCATGATATAAAATACCATAATGACCAAGCCATAATGTACATAAAGATTGACTCCCAATCCAATAGATAATTGAAAATAATGCACCAATGATGATAAGCATGATGATAATTTTGATGTTTGAATATGGATGGACTAAAGTACAATGGATAAGTAATACATCAATGAACATATATACACTAAGTTAATGCATAATAATGAAAGTAAATAAATAATCAAGCAAATAAACACAAAGCTTGAAAATAAAAGTAACATAACGCATCTTGTTGTTAACCACATAAATATATATGTGTGAAGGCTCAACAAAATGATAAATGGATGGTGCCCCCATCTAAGGCTATATGCAAGGGAATAACATACAGGTATAACATATCCTAGTATAAGCTACATGATTTGGTTTTTTTGCCCCAACAAGGTGAAAGGTATGAGATTGGCCTAAAAGTGTGAATTGGGTAGTGCCCCTAAGAAAGGATACATGTAAAGGGAAGGTCACACCCCCAATGGTAGTGGAATGGATTGGAACCAACAATGTATTTTCCCCAATAGGGTGGATTGAGTATTGGTGACTAAGTTCAAGACATGACAAATGTTTTTGGATTTTGGGGATTTATATCTCTCTTAAGAGATTGTAAGCCATTTTCAAAATGTTCAAGTTTTTGAAATTTTTTGAATGGTTTTTTAAATTTTTAGGGCATCTTAACTCATTATATATTGAAACTATATAACTCATAATATGATGAGAGCATGGGGAAAACCAAAGGTGTAAAAGTGAATCAATTTTAAATACATAATGTACACAAAAGTGACTCACAAAAATGTGAGATCATTGGCTTAGGTTTCTCACAAAATGGCTAGAGTATTACTTAAATTGCTCACAAAAAATGAGTGTTAGCCTAGGTTTAATTAATGCATCTATTCCAAATTCAGAATACAATCAAAAGGGACTTTAAAAATGGTGAGAGTGTTATCTTAGGTTACTCATAAAATGATGAGCATGGAAAAAGGGGTGATTGAGATGACCTCAATGTAAATTGAGCACTACCGACATATTTTTGAATGGCCTCAAGTCAATGTAGTTCAAAAGTATGGAAATGTATGAAAGGATGGTAAGGCAAGGAAAATTTAAAGGCAAGGTAAATGGAAAAATAAGGTAAATGGTAAGGCAACGTAAATGGTAGGGTATGAAACAAGGGAAAGGGTAAGTCAAGGAAAATGGCAAGGTAAATGGTAAGGTATAGTAAATTATTCTATTATTACTATTGATGTGGAGATACATGTCTTTTTCATCATATGATATAACTAAAATAGTCAATTATTTAAATTTATAGCCCATGCCCCTCTTGAGTAGCTGATCTATCAAGAATCTACTGATGATTTGGAATCAAATAATGGTATTTTGATCTTCATTGCTCATTGATTCTATTTCCTCCAAACTTCTATCCAAGATGTCTTTTTATCTTATATTAAGGAAAGTTCATCCATGCATGGTAAATAAAGATAAAAATTACCTAATATGTCTAATTTGAAATGTAATATAAGTATTGAATGAATAAATGTATCATAATGGATTGTAAAATGGCTGGGTAACAAATAAAGATTGGGATTTTAACGCACACACAAAGTTGTTGATTTCATATTCAACATAATTTTAGTTATGTTGGGACCAAATAATTTTGAATATACTATCAATAATGCCATTATATTTTTATATTATTTGGGTCTAAGAGATGATGCCATATGATTATGTTGTAGATTGGAAGCTATACTGATGTTATCTTCAATAATGTTTTCATCAAGCAATGAATAACTGTTATGCTTAACTATTGGTGGATCTAAGAGGTTTTAACCAATAAATTTGTCTTGATTATACCATATCATCTCTAAAAGAGTTTCCCTAAGGAACATTGACTTTTAAATTTGATTATCTTCTAGCACCTCAAATAAGGTTTCAATAAAAGATGCTGATTTTGAACTTTGATTACCCCCTAATGCCTCCAAAAAGGTTTCACTAAGAGATTATTATTATTTTACATGAATGTGGTCTTGATCCACATGATATTTAATAATTGATATGCCTTCATGGGTGTAGTTCAACAATACATGATTCTATTGGTCCCAATTGACACTTGTGGGAGGTGGAATGTAAATATAATGGATAAATTGGTTGGTGTTACGGAAGATGGAATGATGATGGAATGGTAAGAGGAAACACAATCCTCATATAAGATACTAGGATGGTAACTTGTGTTGATGTTGAAGTAATTATCCTCAAAAAATATGGAATGATCAAAAATATATTTAAGTTGGTCTTTAAGATGTGTAACCAATGTTGTAACATCCATGAATGTATTCTAATTCTCTATTTGAGTCTGCTCAAAGGACTCTGAATCTAATGTTGAGACTGACATTGATTATACTTCTAATGTTGAATTTTATATTAGTTCAAACATAAAACTTGTCTTTGATGTTTATTATTTTTATGGTATTGTGTAAAATATGTTATGTTGAATGTTTGGTATTGGATGAGTAATGGCACATGGTTGGATATTAGGATCTTCAGAAATAGGCTCAGCTAAGAAAGACTCCAAAAAGACTATCGTGTCAAAGTGAGTCTCATCTAAAATAAGGGACTGGTCAGAGGGTAACTGCATAAAGACTAGCTTGTCAAGGTGAGGTTCTTCAAATAAAGGGAAAGGGTTAATAGGCAACTCCATAGAGATTGGTTTGTCAAAGTGAGTCTCCTCAAAGATAGGGAAATGGTTTAAAGGTGACTCAAAATAATTTAAATCAATATAAATAGGTGTTTCAACAAAAGCATCATGTATTGGTTAGTTGTCTCAACTTGGGCTTATACTTAGTTATAAAATCTCAAATTTGGACACATTTTGGTCTTAATATGATGGCTCTTTGAGAGGCAATGATTGGATCTATTGTGACTCAAAGACCATCTTATATTTTATAAAGTGGGGGAAGTTTGTTAATGGATGAGTAATGGCCTATGATTCAAAAATGGACTCTTTGGAAATGGACTCATCTAATATGGGATCAACAAAGACTAGTTGTGGGTCTAGGATGGTAACCATAATACACCTAGTTGTGTTTGCATAAATTTATTAAGATAATGAAGTAATATAATTGGAATAAAAAGGGGAATGTACTATAATGGTAATCCTTGGGTATGGAAAAGCTTGGCTACTAATATAGGCCAAAGGAGGAGGGCCTAGAATGGTAATCCTTGGGTATTGTGGAGATTGGTTGTTAATGCAAGCCAAAGGAGGAGGGCCTAGAATGGTAATACTTGGGCACTATAGAGCTTGGTTTCTAGTTAAAGACAAAGGAAGATGGATTGAAATGGTAATCATTTGGTGTTTTGGAGCTTGGTTTCTAACATAGGCTAAATGAGGAGGGCTTGTAATGGTAATCCTTGGGCATTGTAGGGCTTAGTAGCTAATGCAAGCCAAAGGAGAAGGCTCTAAAATGGTAATCCTTGGGCACTATATAACATGGTTTATAAAATAGGCTAAATTATTAGGGCTTAAAATTTTAATCTTTGGGAATTATGGAGTTTGTTTGCTAACGTAGGCCAAAGGAGAAGGACCTAGAATGGTAATTCTTGGGCATTGTAGAGATTAATTACTAATATAAGCCAAAGGAGGAGGGCTTGGAATGGTAATCCTTTGGAATTGTAGAGATTTATTTCTAATTCAATACAAAAGAATAGGGCTTAGGATGGTAGTACTTTGGTGCTATGGAGATTGGTTGCTAACATAGGCCAAAGGAGGATTACTGGTATAATTAGGGGATTGGGTACTATTATCATTGAAAGGGAAAACTTGGTAATTTAATTGGCCCAAATAATGGTGATATCATAATATGATAATTGACATGTTTGGTTTGTAAATTATACTAAAGAGGGTAGTCTTTATCTATAAAAATGGTGTTGAACTATCTTAATTATGAAATGAACTTGGTTTAGGTCTAGGTCAGATTTAGCTTGATTAACATGGTCTAAAATGGGTAAAAAATGACCTTGATTAGATTATAATGTTAGTTAAAATAAAAACCATGGTTTTATTGGATTATTTTCAATTATGTCATTATGATGTCATGGAGGTTTTCTAGTGAGTGGATGAAGTGCCTTGATAGTCTAAGTGATAATGACAAAGTATGTAATGTGTTTGTCCTAGTATGGTTGAAGGAATCTTGGTTGATCTTAAGTTTTGGCATGGTTTGAGATGTATAGGATTTATTTTTAAGTATTTATCATGTAAAATGTGTCCTATCAATGGTTAAGGATTATTTTAGAGCTTGTGCGCATAAGTGGAATTCATCTAGTAGTCCATAGTTTTCATCTAGATAGTTTGGGTCTAGTGGCATAAAATCTAAGTAGGTAATTTATCGACATCACCATTATCACATGTGGATGATCCAAGGGGATTTATTAATATTTTTAGATAAAATTAGTCCCTAGTTATTATACACTAAATATCAAGTCATGTGCCTAAGCACATTCAAATATATGTGGGTACAAAGTTGGGCTCTTAGGCATTTTGATAGTGTTTTCCCATAGCCAAATTGGCAATGTGGTAAGAAGAGCTGAGTAAGAATTTTGATGTAGTCATATCTCACAAATGTGGATGTTTCAAAACAAGATGATCATATAGATTTGTGCTTAGTTTATTTTAACTAATTTTTAGGTCAAGCACCGAAGCATGGTTAAAGATATGCATGTTCAAAGTTGGCCTTCTAAATAGGTTTTTGACATAGTTGGCTATATGGTAGAAAATTTTGAATGAGAATTTTAATTTCATTATATCTCACATGTGTGAGGGTTCTAAAAGTATTTTTTCACATGGTTGTATTTTCCTATGTGAGGAGATCATATGGTCCAAATTTGAGAACATGAAAGTGAGCAAGGTAAAAGATATGACTGTGTAAATTTGGTCTTCTAGGCAGATAAGAAAGGTTCACATAGTCAAATTTTTCACAAGTTAAAGTTTGAGAAACATTTATCAAGTGTGTTTCTCTAAGAAGTCAGGAATCAATGAGCTGGTGCTAAGTGTTCAATGTTTAACACTGAAAAGAGATAAATATCAAGCTTCTTCCAAGGATCAATAGTGAGCAAATGATCATACAAATAGATATAAATGGTGTGTATTAAATTAAAGAGGTCAAAGTGAGATATTTAGAATTTTAAAATATCAATCCACATATAGGAGATTGATGGAGTGCATGAGGTCAAAATTTCTAGATTGCACAAGATAAGGTCAACATGTTCAAGGTTTATTATTTGGCATTGGTGGATTGTGTGTTAAAGTTCAAGATTCATAAAATAAGATCAATGGTGTATGTTTAATTTGAGAATTAAGTACATGATATGTTATCATGGTGTTCAAGTTTTGACTATGACCATTTTTATTTGAATATTAGAATTTACAAAAGAAAAATTTAGTGCTCAATATTTTGACCATATCTTTCAATCTAGATAGAATTCTTTGATGGTATAAAAATAAATCTTGTATAAGACTCCAAGTTAAATCTATAAACATATATTTTAAGATTTTAATGTGTGTACATACATATTTATGAAGGTTCAAATTTAATTATGGGTTCGTGCATGGACTGTAAGTTACCCAATAAGATTATTCAAGCTTGTTTTGATATTATTTAGATATATATTGATGCATTGGATATTTGGGAGTGTTTTATAATACATGAGGATTATTTTTATGCATTATTAAGGTTTTAACAATCATATGAAGTATGAACAAAGGTTTATAAGTCAACTATGTACTCATTCATGGTGGTTGTATGGACAAAATGTTGTTTGAGTAAATTATGGTTAAGTAGAAGGGTAATAAGTTAGTTGTTGGCACTTAATGGGGACATATATATCATATATAATGGGTCTATGCATTTGAAATTTCTCCTATGTTCCTGTTTTGTTTGTTTATGTGCTAAATGGGTGAACAGGTCTTGATGAGACCTATAAGAGCTACAAGGCCTTATTAAAAGGTGTAGCTACTTAAGTGTGATCCATAGATGATATGTCTAACCTATGAATAATAAATTAATATATATTTTTATATGATTGATGCATTAAGGGCTAAGGCATGCCTAATGGCTGACCAAGGTGTTAATTATCAAGTATGCTCTATAAATAGTAAAACCAAAGATGATGGTTTATAGACATAAGCGAGAAACTTGGTAGAGATTTGAGAGAGGCTTATATGTGTGAATTATAAAGAGGAGAGGTAGAGTGACCTATGGATGAGTTCAAGATCAAAATAAATTGAGGACTATTTATATGACATGTAGGTCATAATTCTTTTAGAAGAATAGTGCTCTTGTTATTTGAGTATGAGTGAAGGTGAAAAGTGATAATCAAAGGTTCATCATCAGGTGTTGAAGACATCATTTCATAGGTGGATTTATTCATAGGTTTTGGTTTGGTATCTCAACATCTAAGGGGGTTATATCCTCCTTACAAGGTGAAACTTGCTAAAATTTTGGTTGTTACTATAGCTCAACTAGATAGGTGTTGTATCACTTATGGGATTGTAGTTCCTTGATCATTTACACCTGATCTAATTTTTTTATTTCTATTATAGGATAGTAGTCCAATTATAGGTTCTAGTGGGTTTTCTCCCCCAAGAAGGTTTCCCACATAAGTCATGTGTTATGTGATTGATATTGCATTGTCTCTCTTGCTCATTTATATGAATGATGTGTATGCTTCATGAATGCTTGTGGAAATTGATTAAGTATTTATAAATATTGAAAATGAAGTTGGATTATTTGGGCTCACTGATTCACCCCCCTCTCAGTGATTGTACCTCTAATAATTGGTATTAGAGTAGGTCCTTCATATAAAGTTTAACCACTTGAAGTTGATCAAAGGTACAATGGTTGACAAATAGGTTATGGCTTGTCTTTAAGCTAATCTAGTTTGTGATTTATCAAAAGTTAATAGTGTGATGACACAACTACAAAATCTAGAGGCAAAAGTCAAGAATATTTAGGTCATGATGAATAAATATCTCAATCAAAGAATAAAACAATTAGAAAGTAAAGTCATGATTACTCAGATGTAATCTTATCCAAGGATAAAAGGGATTCCATCTCTAATAAAAGGATCAATAATGAACATTCATGGATCAGTAAAGACCAAGAAAAAAGGAGGTCAAATATGAACAATGTATTTAATGGGTATTGCTCCTCCTATAATCATTTTAGTCATAGATATAGATACCACACTCTCTCACCAAAGATCAAAAAATATATTATATGTTACAACTATAACCAACAAGGTCATATAGCTGAAAACTACAAAAAAATATTTTTGGAAAAAGGATATACAAGTCATTGACACTATCAAATGGTTCAAAGAGACTAGTTATAAAGAAGAAAAGAAGAAAAATCCAAGTAGATCACCAAAGGAAGAGTCATTAGTTGTTTAAGAAGACTTTCATACTCAAGAAGATGATAACAAGACGTGGTTCATAGACAGTGGATGCTCAAATCATATGACAGTAGACAAGAGCAAGTTTATCTCTCTCAAAAATACCAACTCACATGTAGTTAGATTTGGTGACAACAAATCTACTAACATAGTTGATAAATTTACAATGATTTTGGACAATGGTAATATTAGGATTGAGAATTTATTATATGTATAAGGTTTGAAACACAATATTTTACGTGTGAGCCAAATGTGTAAACAAGGAAATGTTATAATTTTTCATGATGATGTATGTGAAATAAGAAAGGTAAAATCTGGCAGAATTAATTTCAAATATTCATAAAATGAATAACATGTATGTATTCCTTAAATCCAAGAAGGATGAATTATTCATAAGTCAATTAAAAGAAAGATGGCTTTGGCATAGAAGGCTTGGACATAAATTTTGATAATATGATAAAAATTAGTTCAAAGGGGTTGGTAAGGCATATGCCTAAGATTTATAAGATTCCTCATTCTCTTTTCAAAGCATGTCTTCATGGGAAGAAAACTAAAATAAGATACAAAACAAAGGAATTATCCATGATAGATCCATTGGAGTTGATCCACATTGATCTATGTGGACCTATGAGAACTCAAAGTATTCAAGGTAATAACTACTTCATGCTTCTTATTGATGATTTTACTAGGATGATTTGGATATTATTTTTTAAAGAAAAATTAGAATCTTTTACAAATTTTGTGGCATTCAAAGATCTTATGGAAAATGATAAAGGCTTAAAGATTAAGTGTGTGAGATCAGATAGAGGATGTGATTTTTGGCCTCATAACTTTAATGATAAGATAATATTCTACTACTAGAACACCATAACAGAATGGTGTGGTTGAAAGGAATAATAGGACTATTGTTGAAATGGGTAGAACCATGATTCAAGATGCAAAATTATTAGATGACTATTGGGAAAAGGTAGCCAACACTTCTGTTTACATCCTAAATAGGTGTCAAACTAGAGTAAATGGGAATAAGACTCCTTATGAGTTATGGAAGAATAGATTAGCTAATGTCAAACATTTCAAAGTGTTTGGGATCAAGTGCTTCATCAAAAGAGATGAAGAGAATCTTGGAAAATTCAATTCAAGGTTTGATGAGGGCATCTTCTTAGGTTACTCTTCTATCATTACTGCCTATAGGTGCTTCAACAAGAGACTTCACAAGATTGTTGAAATTTCAAATGTAAGGGTAGATGAGACAAGTAGAGTTAAGAAGATAAAAGAGTAAATAAGTGACTCAATTTAGAATTATCTTAAAAACAATGATGAGTTATCCATCCAAATAGATGATGAAAATGAAGAGGAGGAAGAAAGAAAAGATTCTAAAGCTCCATCTAGAAGAATTTAGAAATATCATCCAATCTCTTAGATTATTGGAAATTTTGATGTAAGGTTGCAAACTAGAATGAGAATGTTGATCAATGAAAGTCAACAAGACTCATTTCTATTATCCATGATTGAACCCAAAACATTTATGGAAGCTAGCAAACATGAAAGTTAGAATGATGCAATAAATGAAGAAATTGATCAAATAGAAATGAATGAAATGTGGGACTTAGTTCCTAGACTAAAAGATAAAAATGTGATAGGTAACAAATAGGTTTTTGAAAAAAAGATGAATGAGAAAGAAGTCACAAGGAACAAGGGTAGATTAGTATGTAAAGGATATGATTAGGTTGAAGTAAAAGATTTTGATGAGACTTTTGCTCATGTGGCAAGGATGGAAGCAATTAGACTCTTTTTGGTATATGCATGTTTCAAAGGTTTTAAGGTATATTAAATGGATATGAAATATGCATTATTGAATAGAAAGTTAGAATAATAAGTCTAGATTGAGTTACCTGAAGGATACTTCATGTGAATTAATCAAGATTTTGTGTGTAAATTGAAGAGGACTCTATATGGTCTTTAATAAACTCCAAAAGCTTGGTATGACAATCTAGATAAGTATCTTTTGAGTCAAGGTTTTAAAAAGGGGTAGATGATAGTAGTTTGTACATTAAGATAGAAGGTAATCATCAATTAATAGTTGTTGTATATGTTCATGACAGTTTTTGGATCTAAAAATGATAAAATGAGTAGAGAATTTGTAGATATTACGAAGACTAAGTGTGAAATGTCAATGTTGGGAGAACTATCTTTCTTCTTAAGATTATAGATTAATAAATATGATGAAGGAATATTCATTTCATAAGCTAAATACATCAAGTATATGTTAAACAATTTTGACATGATGGAATGTAAGCCAATGGGTAATCCAATGATCATAGGATGAAAGTTAATAAAATTAGATGACTCACCAAAATTTGATCAAAATTTGTATAGATCCATGATTGGAAGTATTTTTTACTCTATTGCATCTAGGCCTGACATCATGCAAGCATTAGGGCTTGTAGGAAGGTTTCAAGTTAACCCTAGAGAATTTCACTTAAAAGCAGTCAAAAGGATCTTGAGATATCTCAAAGGCACTAGAGACTATGGTTAATGGTATCCTAGGAGTAGATAATTCTCTTTGCAATCATATATTGATGTTTATTTGGAAAGATGTGTGGATGATAAGAGAAATATTAGTGGTGGGGTATTCTTCATGGGAGAATGTTTGGTATCTTGGCTAAGAAAAAAGCAATCCTCAATGTCTCTATCAAATTTAGAAGCTAAGTATATAATAATTACCTCTTATTTCAAAAAAGTCATGTGGATGAAAAAAACTTTAGAGGATTATAATGTAAGACAAAATAGACCTTGTCTTATTTATTGTGATAATATTAGTGCAATTAATATCTTAAAGAATCTTGTTATGCATTCAAAAACTAAACACATTCCTATTATATGTCATTTATTGAGATAACAAGTGATTAATCAATGTGTTAATTTGGAGCATGTGCCTACAAAATAGCAACTTGAAAACATTATGGCTAAACCATTGTCAAAATCTACTTTTGAGTATCTAAGACAAAGCTTGGGTGGCATTTCATTCTCTATGAACCATTAAAAGGTATTTAGTTAAGGGAGAGTAACATGTTCATGAGCTTAATCCAAACGTTTGTGAATGAGATATATTATAGTGTTATAATGGGTATTTTTAGGTGGCTTAATAAGATTTGGTGAGTAACATGAAGTTCTATTGATGGCTCTTGTGGTAGCTTGAGAGAGAATGCTAGTAAGCAAGTGTGGTGGTTCTTCATGGTGTATGAAGATCTGAAGATGATTATGTGATGCAATGGCTCATAATTCATAAGGGTAGTCTCTCCCAAATTTTTCTTGGTGACTTCCATTATATTTCAATATTTTTGTGTGTTATTTCTTCATTGGTTGCAGTGTTTGGTTGAAAAGAGTGTTGGCATGGAGCAAGAGGAAGTTGTCAAGGCAAGTAGAAGTATAATCAAGGTAAGGGGGAGTTTTTAAGTTTTTATCATATTTATAAGGTGGTACCCACTTTTTGGTGCTATTTTTAGGTCCTTAGGATCATATTTTTCCTAATTTGTCATTGTGTCAAAGGGGGAGAAAGTTCCTATTGTGAGAGTGCTTGAAGAGAGAGAAAGAAGGTGAGTTGTATATTGCTCTATATGATGATTTTTGAAATCAATGACAAAGGGAGATATTTTTGGAGAATTTTCAATGATGAAATGATGATTTTATGGAGGTTTCATAGTGTTTGGATGAATTGCCCTGATATTCTATGAGATAATGACAAAGTGTGTAATGTGTTTGTCCTAGTATGCTTGAAGGAAGCTTGGTTGATCTTCAATTTTGACATGGTTCAAGATGTTTAGGATTGATAATTAAGTATTTATCATGTGAAATGGGTAATATCAATGGTCAAATTTGATTGGATAGCTTGTGTGAATAAGTATAATTCATATTATAGTCCATAGTTTTCTTCTAGATAGTTTGGGTCTAGTGGCATAGAATCTGAGTAGGCAATTTATTGATGTCATCATTGACACATGTAGATGGGTAAGGGGGAGTTGATCATATGGTTATGATAACATTAGTCCCCAGTTTTTATACTTTAAATCTTATGGCATGCATCTAAGTGCAGTCGAATATATGTGGGTACAAAGTTGGTCTCTCAAGTCTTTTGACAGTGTTTTCCCATAGCCAAATTTGTAATGTGGAAAGAAGATCCAAGTAATAATTTTGATGTAGTCATATCTCACACATGTGGAAATTTTATAATAAGTGATCATATGGGTTTGTTTAGTTTTGTGCCTAGTTGATTTGTGCTAATTTTTAGGTCAAGCATCAAAGCATGACAAAATATATGCATGTTCAAAGCTAGCCTTCTAGACATGTTTTTACATAGCTTTATGGTAGAAAAATTTGAGTGATTATTTTAATGTCATTATATCTCACATGTGTAATGGTTATAGGAGTAGTTTTTCACATGGTTAGATTCTCCTATGTGAGGAGATCATATGGTCTAAATTTGAGAACATGTGAGTGAGCAAGGTAAAAGATATGACTCTATAAATTTGGAATTTTAGGAAAATAAGCAAGGTTTTCATACTATTTTCACAATTTAAAGTTTGAACAATATTGATATAGCATGTTTCTCCAAGAAGATAGGAAACAATGAGATCATGCCAAATTTTTAATGTTTAATGTTGAATAGAGATAAAGATCAAGATCTTCCAAGGATCAACAGTGAGTGGGTGATCATATAGATATAGATAAATGATGTGTATTAAAGTGAATAGGTCAAATTGATATCTATTTATAATTATTAAATATTGAGCTATGTATAAGAGATTAATGGAGTGCATGAGGTCAAAGTTACTAGATTGCATGAGATAAGGTCAACATGTATAAGGTTTAATGCTTGGCATTAGAGGACTATGGTTAAAGGTTGATCTAATAAATGAGGAAAAGAGATGTGAGCATGGTGTTTGAGGTTAAACTATGACCATTTTCATTTGAATAATTAAATTTGTAAAGGAAAAACTAGTGCTCTATATTTTGGCATATATCTTTCGATCTAGATAGAATTTACTCATGGTGTAAAAAGAGAACTTGTAGAAGAATCTAAGGTGCATATATAAATATAGATTTAAATATTTTAAATTGTCTAAAAACATATATATTAAGATTCAAATTTTACTATGTGTTCGTGCATGGATTGTAAGCGACCCAAGAAGATTGTTCAAGCTTTTTTTTATATTATTTCGATATATCTTGATGAATTGGCTATTGGGGGGTGTTTTAGACTCCATGAGGATTATTTTTGTGAATTATGAAGGTTTGACCAATCATATGCAGTATGAAAAAAAAATTAGAAGTTGATTGTGTACTCGTTCATGGTGATTATATTCACATAATGTTGTTTGAGCAAATTTTGCTTAAGTAGAAGGGTACTATGTTGGTTATTGGAACTTAATAGGGAACTATATATCATATGGAATGGGTATATACATTTATAATTAGTGTTTTTTTCTTGTTTTTTTTTGATGTGCTAAATGGGTGAATAGGTCTTCATGAGACCTATAAAAGCTACAAGGGCCTTATTAAAATGTGTAGCTACTTCGGGTGATCCATAGATGCTATAGTTGACCTATCAAGATTGTATTGAGATATGTCTTCATATTATATATGATGTAAGGGATAGGGCATACCTAATGGTCGACTAAGATTTTGATTATCAAGTATGATCTATAAATACTGGAACCAAAGATGATGGCTTCTAGACTTGAGGGAGAGACTCGGGAGAGATTTGAGAGAGGTTTATTTGTGTGAATTATGGAGTGAATGAGGGTTAGAGTGCCTTGTATATGATTTTAAGATAAAAATATATTGAGCACTATTTTTATGACCTGTAGGTCATAATTCTATTGGTAGAATAGTGCTCTTATTTTTTGAGTATGAATGAAGGTGAATAATGATAATCAGAGGTACATCATCAGGTGTTGAAGACATCAGTTCATAGGTGGATGTGTTCATATGTTTTGTTTTTGAAGCTCAACATCTAAGGGGGTTGTATCCTCCTTATAAGGTGAAACTTTCTAAAAGTTTAGTTGTTGTTGCAACTCATCTAGACAAGTGTTGTAGCACCTTGTGGGATTGTAGTCTCTCTAAATAGGGATTGTAGTTCCTTGATCATTTGTAGTTGGCCTAAATTAGTTTTTTTTATTATAATATAGTAGTCCAATTATAGGTTCCAATGGTTTTTCTACCCCAAGAGGGTTTCCCACATATATCATGTGTTATGTGATTGATCTTGCATTATCTCTCTTACTTATTGTTATGAATGATGTGTATGCTTCATGAATGCTTGTGGTAACTAATTAAGTTTTTGTAAAGATTAAAATTTAAGTTGTATTATTTGGGATCACTAAATAACCCCCTATTGATTGTATCTCTAATATATTTGGCATGGTTATACAAGTTGGTTGAAATAATTAGTGTTTAGAAAAGGCCTAGATTTGAACATGGAAACAATATTGGTCTAAGCATATGAAAACAAAATTGGTCTAGGCATATGGAATAGGGCTTGACAAAAATAAATTTAGGATAGTCATTTGAAAATAAACTCAAATGAGGCATGAAAAATAGGCCTTGACACAAACAAACTTGGGCTAGGCATTTGAAAACAAACTCTATCTAGGCACATGAAATAGGTCTTGGCACATGACTTATGCTAGGCATGTGAATTTAAAAAACTCTCAAGTATAAGGATATTGATTTGAAATAAAATGACACACTTGGTCTCTAGGCAAAGGTATTTAAAAATAAAACTAAAAATACATCCAAGTTGCACAATCTAAAGACATAAATGTGAACCACTCAAGCCCTAGTTGTAGATAAGAGTCAAGAATAAACCAATTATTTTAGATATGAACTTTGAAAGATAGCTTATGAATGGTATTTTTGAAATAATTGGATTTTTAAATGAATAATGGCCTAGACTCAAAAAAAAAATCATAATCATGAATTTGGAACCAAAAGGAATGAATGGTTTTGAACTTGGTTCCAAACAAGGCAAGTTTTTTGGAATAAAATTGCTAGCATAACAACGTTCCTTGGAAAAAGTGTTATGAAAGTGGTTTTGGAAAACTCCAAGGGAAAGTTTTGGAAAAAAATAAATAGTGTAACACCTTTTGGTTCAAATTGGTGTGTAACACATGAAGTTTTAGACTTATTTTGACTTGGGTATATAAATAATTTTAGACCTAAAATTACATGCTAGTAAAATAAAATAGAAAAAACACATAAATGCATGTTGTATCCCTAAAAATGATAAGGTTTCCTTAGATTCTACCAAAGTTTCCATTGATATACCAATTATCATAAATAGCTAAGTGTTAATCCAAAAATTAAAGGGTGCTTTTAGGTATATTTTTTAATCCCCCATCTATCTCTCAAGCATTGGTATATGGAACAAACATAGAGTACAAAGAACTCAACATTTGGCATGATATTCCATGTCAAAGTAGGGTTAATATAAAATATATAAGTTTTGAAATGATATAAATAGTCCCAAGTGTGTCTAACATAAGGTCACCTCACATCAATTAGATTGAAACTCATTAAGTTATTATGCAAAGGTCTAATACTTTGCACAACAACTTCAACCATGTAATGCTTAGTAAAGTTTGATTTTTAGCGTGAACTAATCTAGGTTTTTGTTAGAATTATTAGGCTAACCATTCAATCACTATCTAATTCTAGTATCACATGCCAAATTTATATACCCCACCATGAAGTGGGGTTGGAAAAATATTGGGAGATGAAACTCAAGGTTAATGCTCCTCTAAAGAGCTTGTGAGGAGATGATGTACTCATGTCCATAAGATAATGCAAAAATTAAATATATGAAAATTTGTAAGAACTTTAGGGCCATTTTTGGGTCACCCAACTCATTCCATTATTGGGGAGATCATATGTGACTTTTATTCCATTCTAGACTCAACCAAATAAGGTAAGAAACAAGGCATTTTTTATCACCCAAGTTCCCTAAAGGGGACAGAGGATATCATACATGTGAATTTCATTTTGACATAAATAAATAATCTAATAAATTAAATCTAATTAAAAATAATGAACAAACAGAAAGTAAAAGCTCTTATGAGCTATAAGTGTCTATTTTTAAAACACCAAATAATATGTGAATTAAATTTTGGCCTTTTAGCTTTGTTATTTTCTCTTGTAAACTTTAAATATAGAAAGAAAAGTTTTTAAGGTAAATTTTAAGCATTAAAACATTAGTGTGTATGAAATTTTGAATATTTTAAACCTCCCTTTATTTAGTTAGTTTCAAAAAAAAATGTTAGGGGGTTTAATTTATTTTAGGAAAAAGAGATAACCAAAAAATAACTTTAACTTTCAAACTCTTGGGTTTTTTACATAAAGCAGAGTTGTCAATTTCTCAACATACCAAAATCACTAATTTCTCAGCAATGTAAAATCACCAATTTCTTATGGAACCATAATAGACTAAAAATAATATATATTGAAGTCACCATTAGTCAGGCATAAAGTTACTAATTAATCCAAGCAAAGTCACTGATTAGGGTTAAAAATAGAGCAAAATCATTGAAATAATGAGTAAAATTACATAGCAAAGTCACTAAAATGTAGGATCAAATTCATTATTTTTATTCTGTAAGGCCACCATTTAAATAAGGGATTATTTAAGATAGTTTTATGTCACCAATTTCATAATATATAAATGTCATAATTTTATGCAAAGTCACTATTTCTTTCAAAATAAAAAATCATTAAATAGATGATAAAATAGGCAAAGTCATCATTTAGTAGGGTAAAGTCACCAGTTAGTAAATAGAAAAAATATCATGAAATTTGATCATAAAATTGAAAACTTGAAGTTGTGAGTGATCTTTTAAAAAAAAATTGAAGGTTACATTTCACTCATTTGGCCCATATGGGGTGCATGGTGCCATCAAGCATGCCATTATGTAATATTAAGAAAATGAAAAGTTAAAATATCATTAGTTCCTTGTTAGTGAATCAAAAGAGATTAAGAAATAAATAATGTAATATAAACTAAACCACTCTTGCCTAAGTACTTGGTTTAGCTTAAAATAATTAATAAAATTATAAATATAAGATAAAAACACAAAACTATGTTACCTCCCTTGTCAAAACTACTACTCATTTATTAGCATAGAGGATGTTCTTGTTCAACTTGTGGGAAATAGAGAGTTTGATCAATGAAATTTCCATTTTGGTAAAAATTATCTAAGATCCCATGTGGTTTTTTTTTTCTTGGCTTGGATTGATGTGAATCTTTTTGAATCAATTTGGTATTATTAAATTACTTAAAGGCTTCTTGAAATTATCATTACGGAATAGCCTTACACACAAAATATTATTGGATGAGAATGAAGGAATTTATATTTATAGGTCTTAAAAATAAATCTAACCCTAGGGTGGTTGGGTTTATTCTTAACCTTGGTTGAGTCTAGAGTGACCTTAGTTAAATTTAGATTAACCCTGGGTTGGGTCAAAGCAATTATGAAGGCTTGATAACTCATAAAAGATATTTATGAGGTTGTGACTCATATTTTATTTGAATTTTAGGAATTAATAAAATATATTATTAATTACTTTGACTTTGACCTCATCTTTATTAATTTTTTTTAAAGAAAATATAATTCCCTAGTTGAACTATGAGTTTTTAACTTAGTAGCTAATTGAAGTTGCTTTTTTAATTAATCATTTAGGGTTTTTAGCATTTAATAACTATTTTTTGTTTTAAATTAATAAATTGAGATGCCAATTTCTCAATGTTTTAGGTCAAAATTTGACTGGGATTAAATTCAAGATAAGTTATCATTATGTACAGGGTAATACCCCAAAAATGGAATCCTCGACATAATTCTAGGTAGTTATATCCCATACATGGAATAATTTGGGAATACAATATGTTTATGCTTATTTCACATTATTTTATATAAATCAATCTAAAGTCTACTTTAGACAAAGATGTGGCTAAAATGGGGTGACTACAATATCTACCTAGACATGTTACTCTTATAAGCTACATGATCCATACAAAAATTATACAATTATTTTTCCCTTTTGAGGTAAGGTAACTAATATTTTATACCACCAATCACCTTAAAATGGGGTTTATATTAGTGGGGTAATGTCATAGAGGCATGAATTTCACACATTTATAGTTTTAGATTTTAGTGGGGGTGTGTGGAAAAGTCACAATTTTCACACTTACTCAGTACTCAACATTTTCAAATTACAGGGGTAGAATGTTATGGAAACATGTTCTAAAAACTTAAACAAGTTATTATATTTTATATATTTGATGGGTGAATGTCATTAGAACATGTCTTATAGACTTGTATAAATTTGTAATTATCCAAATTTCATAGTTATATTATTTAGATACACATATGTGGTAGCATTATATACATTGGTACCATTGTTATACCTATGTTTCAACTTGAGACATATACGAGGTGAATATTCCATAAAAAGGGCACCTTAAAGTTCAAAATAAAAATTAATTTCATATTTAAAATATTCTATAGAATTTAGCATACACTAGAATGGACTTTTATAGAATTTTATTGAGTCAATCTATTATAGTAGATATTTTGGTTTTGGTAAGGTTGAGGTGATTAAATCCCTTAATCTTACCAATTTTATAAGATGAATTGATCAAATCACCAACATAACTAGGTTTATAGTGTGAATTGACTTAGATTACTCATGCTCACCAAGTTATAAATATGAGGGGATTTCATAGTTGATTTAACCTCAATTATTGGGTGGTAACTCATATTTTCTCTAAGGTTGGGGTTAAGTTGTCCTCCCATATTTATATATATGAAGTTTTAGGTTTTAAATTTATCCTAATATCAGTTTCAATGATTCATAATGTAACATATTTTCAAATCAAATTACTAAAAGGCAAGATGGTTGTATTGGTATAGAAAGGTACTCCTAAATTAACTCTATTTACTTTAAAGACTTTCAAATTCTTTCAATTTTATATTATATGCATTGATTATATACTATAACATGCTCTTGGTTGTAGGTAAGTCACCAATAAAACACTCAAATTGGAATCATGAAAAGATAAGGTGTGTTATACATGCCCAGGTACACTTTTAATTAATTTAAACTAGCAATTTAATTTCTAGATTAAAGGGATGAATTTAGATACTAAATCTAAACTATATAACACCTTAGTATTGTATATTTGGAAAATACTTTTTATGGTGTACCCTTTAGTTCCTAGACCTTCACACTACTAAAATGTTTGCATATGCTATCTCTTATGCTTATTGATTGTATCTTAGTCTGACCATATGTTATTTTGATGACCAAGCCTTCAATGTTTCTCAAAATGATATAAACCTAATTTTTATCATCCTCTACAAATTTTGGACGTATACCTATTTTTTATATTATCAAACAATTATATCCAAACTATATACCTATGTTAATGAAAGTGTATTATGACAAACTAAGTGTCCAATGTCCTAAAGTCATCAAATTTTCAATTTTAGTGTGTACTTATGATCATCCTAAGTTATTTAATGTGAGATATTTCTTGAAAGGATTGGTATATATTCATGATCAATCCTATTGTATTCCTCATATAATAAATATCTATAACCTCATAAGACAACTTACCAAAAGTATTCAATCAAGCATTCAAGTGAGAAAAACTTCCCTATTCTTTCCTATTTCAATATCAATAATAGGTACAACCCATATATAGGTCTGAAGTACTAAATGAGCATCTAATGGTCCATATTTTCCAAGTTATAAGATAGGTCACTCTATTTACTTAATTATCACACATTGCATCCTATGCACACATAATCCAAAATATAGGGGATAAATAAATAATTCAAAGGCCCTATTCAAAGTATTGTCTATGTAGGTAGTACCCATTAATAGAGGGGTCCTTGGGGAATATCAACACTGTAAGTCAACTAACCTATGTTTCCAAAAGTCACCCCAAGGATGAGGAAGCTAGGGTTTTAATCATTTGAAAAAGAGTGGTAGTTTGTGCACAAGATTTGAATACACCATATCAAAGGTGATAGAAAACCTAGAAGGTTTTAGGTGGTTTCATTTATATTTAGTTAATATTCCATACTATACACTTACATTCATGTTAGACATATGTGACGATACAGTTATCCAAATTTGATGCAAGTATCTGATGCCACATGGTGCAAATTTACATAATATAATGATTGATCCAAAATATAGATCTATTCCATTTCTAACCTATTTCAGCCTACATCTACATGTGTAAAATAAACTAGATAATTACTCTTGTTTTCAATTAATTATCATATCAATCAATATATGTAATTTTTATTTTTAACATATCTCAAAATTTAAATACAAAATATTATTTATTTGAGTTTGTAATTAATTTTCCTACAATAGATATATTTATCATCCTTATGCTTATTCATTTATATATTTTTAACCCTATACCATATTGACCCATCTTAATTTATGGTTAAACAAGTTAAATGGATTACGAATGTATCATTCATAAAAAATTCTTTGATAATGAATACATATCAAAGGAAAATGCATCTAATAGTGTGCAATAGATATGGGAAGAAGATCATGGATCTAACAAGTTGGAAAAAATATTATTAGGAAATCATGTAAATAAGAGACTTGGTATATTTAGACATGTATTCTCTAAATTATTATTTACTAGATTCATACCCATTATATATGAATAATTTATCCTATCCAAATAATTTTTTGTCTTATGTGGGGGTTGATTATCAAATATAAATAATACACTTTGTTCTCCATAATAAAGAATCAATGAGAAAGTGGATTGAAGCATACAAAGTGGAAAAAATGAAAGAAAGATATGAATTAAAGAGAATACATGGGTGCAATTTAATTATACCAAAAGGTTTAAAAGAGAAACATTAGCCTGAAGAGTGCACAATTAACTGGTTATATGACTATCTTCAATACTTAAAGGAGAATGGTGACCCAATCAATGTAGATGAAAAATAATTAGACATTATAGAAGGATATGAAGAATTTATAGGTATTATTTATGATTAATTTATAAATATTTTTCCAAACCATTTATTTTAACTATCATATTTTTTTCTTTCAACTATATTATCAAGTTAAGACATTCAATGGGATAGTGTTTCCTTATAACTATTCATAGGTTTAATTTGCATTTTTTAATTTTATTAAAAAAAATAAAAACCAAGGAAGATTTTAGTGATGGATTGAATAAAAGGAATAGATGAATAATGAATACTATTGTAGACAAGAAGAAGAGTAAAAAAACTATCAACACCAATTGAAAGACTCAAGCTCATAAGGAATGGAGACTTCTCAAAGTTTTGAGGACACATATGACTAGTTGTTTCATTTGTGTTTTGATTTTATAGTCGTGATGAAATTATTCAAAATAGTTTTTGAAGATTTGTTGATATTTTTAGGGTATTTTTTATATATTATAGTGTAAGGATATTTTATTATTTTGTTTTCATTAATAATATAATTATTCTTTGTAAGGTTCTAAGATCCTATAAAACCCACTTTTTTAACATTATCCAATACATATATACTAATTATATACATCATTTTCTCAAAATTAAAGTATTTTATTTAGAATGTAGAGAAGCTACTAAAATGGAAGTGGGTGATACATTGTCATCCTAGGGCACATCATGTATACAATTGTCAATATTTATGGGGCATGAATGACCACCCACAAGATATACAATTTGATTAAGATGTTGAAATGGAAGAAGTTGGTGTTTTCCATGTAGAATATGAAATTATTAGTTAATAGGTTGGAATACTTATGAGTTATGAAGACTAAGATGATGAAAGTGAAAACAATGACGAACAATTATTTAGAAGTTGTGAAGACCTCGATCAATCCTAAATTATGTATGAGGATGAGGATATTTTTTTGAAAAATGTAGATGAAGAAAATGAAGAAGATAATAATAATAAAAATTCAATTTCTTATTCATCCCAAATTAAAAATGGTGGCATTGGTACATATGATGTAGATTATTATAATGACAATTAATTTGCAATTTTTTGGCCAAAATTAATGGAATACAAAGTTGTACATATTTTTATGTAATAATACTTATTTTTGGTCTCTTTTTATGTTGATTATTGTAGGATTTTGTCTTAGTGGATACTATTTGTTGTCAAAAGAAAATGTATACATATTGAAATAAATACATTTATATTAGTATTGAATATAACAAATAGATCAAGAAATTAAAATTTTATTGTT
Source organism: Torreya grandis (assembly GCA_037957365.1). NCBI lineage: Eukaryota > Viridiplantae > Streptophyta > Pinopsida > Cupressales > Taxaceae > Torreya > Torreya grandis. Next base: position 1,496,561 of record JARHVA010001440.1, on the reverse strand, counting down.
TTTTCTCTTTTTTTCTCATTTATAATAATTTTATCCTAAGATGAATTTTTGAATTATAGTGACATGTCTTCAGTCATATATTTAACTATTGCAAGAAGAGAAATTTGGTGGCACTCTTGTTTTGGGTGACCAAACCTAAGATAAATTACTTCTCACATTTTACATACCCTTTAAATTATCTTCTTGACTATGTAAGAGCACCAAATTTATATATATATATATATATATATATATATATATATATATTGAAACCCCCCATGGCCATGTATTTATTTCATAATTAGTTGTCTATGCAAGTTAATATTCATTTTTTTGACATCATAACCTATTGTGAACTCCATCACTATAATTAGTGCATGATATTCAACTTCACTAAAATTTGTCTTGTTTTTTTGGTTGAAATAATTTATTGTACACTTTATCAACCTCCCACATACTTCATATTCAATGGTTGCCCATTTTGATTATTTGTCTAATATGCCATTGATGTATGCAATCCACATATTCAATGCCATATGTAATATATCACCTAACTCTAAAAATAAAAATTTAAAGTATGTAATATATTGAAAAAAAACACCACCATATGAACTAAACAATTTAAATGAAATGAACACAACTCACCCTTGCATAAATATTTTCACAACTAAAACAAAACACATTAGATAGGAAAACAAATAAATAATTTTATTAACACATTCATCCCCAAAAATAGTAGGTTTCAACTTAACATTTAAATTTTTTAATGATGTATAACATGAATCAATTATTTAGAGGTTAGTGTAAAGTGTTTTTATCTCAATGTATTCATCAATTCAAATAATGTACTTCTTTAGATAATTGATTAGACTAGACTTTAAAAATTTATACAATGTGACTCAATTATTTAAGGGTTAGTATCAAGTGTGTTCACTCTAATGTATCCATTAGTTCAAATTATATATTAGGCAATTTATTAGATTATAATAAAAATATATGTACAATTAGACTCAATTATTTAGGGGTTGTCAAGTGTGTTAATTTTAATGTATCCATTAGTTCAACTCATGTACTTCATCTTAGAATTGAATGAACTAGACTAAAAAAAGATGTGAAATGTGAGTCATTTATTTATGGGTTATTGTCAAAATTATTCATTCAAATTTATCTATCAATTCCATTTATTTAATTATTCTATGAATTTATTGGACTATACTTAAGCAATTTTGTTAGTTGTTTATATAAATATAATAATTTAATTTTTAATAAAAATTATTTTATTGGGTAAACAACCTAATTTTATAAGGATAAAAAAAATATAAAAATTTTATACAAAAAGATACCAGGCCACCAAGGTCAAACAATAAAAATCTTTCTAGAAAGTCTCATAGATAGTGAAATAAAATAGCAAAAAAGAATATCAAGAGGGGGACCCTATAGTGTTTCCTTTTCCTATTTAGATATATTCCAAAATACTCCCTAAATTTTCTTAAAATTTTTTTCCCTCATCCTATTTTCAGGCCCTTAGCACCATCTCCTAGAAGGATTATATGTGGCCTTTTTTGTCACTATACTTGCAAAGGGGTTTTCTTGATAGGGGTCAAGATGGTGATATCAGGTGGGGGGCTCTCTGTAACCTTTAGTGTCTTCTTAAAAAGGGTCTAATTTAGCTTGATGTAATTTACAAATGACTAAATAGTCAATTTTATTTGTTTGTGTAAGGCATTCCATTATTGGATAAGGCTAGCTAAGTTTAATATGGCTTCCTACACCCTATTGTTGAAATTGTCTAGCTATTCATTATTATTTTCTAATTCATTATATAAAAGGAAATTTTTATTTTTGGTGTCCTATTTAGAGATGCCCTCATATATAAATACTAGTTTGGGCTTGGGAACAAACAAATTTAGTCGAAGGTCTTCAATAGAGGTTTTGGTTAGGCTAGCTTGGGGGGTGCTGGTAAATGGGTAATAAGATCATGAGGTGGGGTCCTCCTCCAAGGAGTCCTCCTTAGTAGAGAACCCCCCAGGGGGAACCCATTCCATTGAATTTTTTTACTATGTTTAACTAATAGTAGTATAGGCCCTTGATGCAGAATGGGGTTAGACTCATTAACTTGATGGCTAAGGGCAGTGCATTCCAATGACTTTAATATGTAAAATGGAAGGCTAATATTATAACCATAGAAATGGTTTAATAAAAAAAAGTGGTAGAGAAAAATTAAGGTATACTTACCCTCTAGATTTAAGTAACACACTAGTTGGAGGCATACCTCTAGCCATTATGATGGGAGATCAGCTTAGGGGAAACCCTTCTTATTTATTTTTATGAACTCATTCATGTGGAAAAATGTTGGAAGATTTCTTGATTATTATTTTGATATTTGTAATCCTTCACCCATTCACAGATTATTCCCATAGACTTGATTATGTATTCTTCCATGACTATAATATTAATTACCCACATCACCACCATACACTTATTCCATCTAGTGATGAAGTCCCTAGAAACATTAACATCGTGCTTTGTAATATGTAACATTAGTTCCATGAGACCCCCCCTAACATAACTTTTTCCAAACTTTATTTTATCCACGTACCTTAGAACATGAGGTAGGATCTAATATCTCTCTGTCTCCACCCATTATCACTATGCCAGTGGACCTAGGATAGATTATTAGGAGGTTCTAAAATAGACTAATTTGAATAATTCAAAATAGGTTTGGGAAACATGTTACCTTCATCCTTAGGAAATAAATACACCTCACTCTTTCATAATGGTGGCTCATAATTTTTAAAACCCATCTCATAAAGAGAGATTTTCGTGTGTGTGTTAGATTGATAGCCCACCTAGCCTATTATACTTTCATTTTGTATAAACAATTAGACACTATTATGGATGTGGCCTCCATGATAGTTTATTAAAATGTGGAGTTCTAATCCTATGTTAACAAGTAGATCTTCCACCCCATTGCCTTCATGATATGTATGCACAATTTGGACTTATGCCATGCCCCTCAAATATTTCTTGGAATTGTCCATGATGTCTTTTATTGTGTAATATGGGGTTATTTTTACATCTAGAGCATTTATAATGTTTAAAGAGTCACCCTTCATGATTATTCTCTATAATTTAAGTCTAGAGGCCAACTGTATACCCTAATAAGCTACCTTGGCTTTAGTAAGATGGTTTGTTTGATTTCCCAAAGGCCTCACATATGTAGTAATTAGTTCTCTTATTGAATTACTTATGACTCCCCCCCCCACTTATAGGTCTTGGGTTTCCTTTAGAAGCACCATTAAATTTTAATTTATCCTAGCCTTTAGGTGGAGCCTTCTATTTTGTATATTTACAGATAAGTGATTTTAAGGGGGAAATTAGTTTTTGAACCACCTCCTAGTTGTTAAATATCAACTATACTAAAACAAGTCTAGGGTTTTTATTCATGAGAGGAAAATCTTTCCAATTTTTTGCGATAGCTGGCAAAGATGGAGAAATGCCCCTTTAGGTTGATGCCTTTTATTTGAGAAAATGTTATCATTGTGGGATTTACATACACACCATAACTAATGTGGAAGATTTAAGTACCACATTAATTCAAGGGATGTGAGATTCTAGGGTGGTTTCCATTACTTTATGAGATCAAGTACATTGTTTGATTTTACCCAAACTAAGTTGAATTTATTTAGTAACTAGTTAAATAATGTTGAATTGAAGGGTAGTTTAGAAATAGGAGGTGGACTGAGTCCTCTACATTTTTATTAATAGGCATCTTTGGGGACTATTAATCCATTTTTATCCAGGATATCCACTATCAATATTTTATCTTGATCCACCATCCAAAAAAGAAGTTGACTTTAAGAGTTAAATGCTTTATCCAAAGGTCTTTCCAAAAGTTCTAATCACTTTCTAGGTTAAGATCAGTGGTGTTTCCTAAGGACATCGAGTACATACCACTATTTTACATCCCATATAAAATGATTTTCCTTTAATAATATAGGAATGTGGATCTAACTGATATAGGAATTGAGAGTCTGTATTGCCTTCACTTCTTTAGCTATGTACCCTTTAGTGAGGAGTATTTTCTAGTTTTTTTATCCTTCATTCACCACCTAGTATTATTTTACTTTTGAACCCCATATTTGATTTAAGTTCCTATATAATTTATCCCATGTATGTTGTGATGATAGAGGGGTAGAGGAAAACTAGGCATCTTCCCATATATCAATTTTCTCTCCATTTTTAATTTTCCATTTGATGCCTTTCATAAGAAGGTCTTTGAAGTTGGTAATGGAATTTCATAACGTGGATCCATTATTAGGACCTTATTACCATATAAATCATCTAATTCTAACCCTTTTAGGTATTTAAATTTAATTATTCATGCCCATTCACTATCTTTCTTCATTAGTCTCCAATCCATTTTCACTAGTAGAGCCATATTCATAGATTTTATGCTTCTAAGACCCATTCCTCCATTAGCTTTAGGAAGAAAAGTTTTTTCTTATGATATGAGGTTGTACTTAAATATATCTTAAATACCCCTATATAATATTTTTTTTAGGATTTGTTGAATTTTAGTAGACACCTTGGAGGGTACTCTAAAAATAGACATTTGATAAATGAGAATGATCTGGATCAAGGCTTTGAGAAACTATTACTTCCCTGCCTATGTCAAAAGTTTCCCTTCCACCCTAAAATATTCCCTTATATTCAATAAATGAGGAGCTTTCAAATATCGAAATCCATTTTTCCTTAAAACATCAAAATTCCTAAATGACTTGCTTGAAATTTTCCCACCTGGCATTTTGAAGTTCTACTAATTCTTTCTACTAAATGAAAGGAGTTTCAATGAAAAATAGAGAGCTCTTTTGGAAATTGATTCACTAATTAAAAATAGCTTCATATTTTTTTATGATAAGTTTTAGTAATTTTGATTTCACCATAGAGGCTTCCTCAAGAATAATGGTATCATCTACAAAGTATTCATGCATGATAGGCTTTATGTTAAGTACCACTAAAATTCCCTTTATCAATCCCTAAGTGTAGGCTTTCAATAGACTCCTTCCTAACATTTATGCTACAATGATGAAGTGGTATGGAGAGAGAGGGGGTCTCCCTAGCTTAGTCCTTTAGAAGAAGGAAAGAATCCTTTTAGAATTTCATTTATGATAATATAAAATTTAAGACTAGCTATGTAGTTCTAAATGATCTTCCTAATGTCTTGATTAAATTATAGCCTTTCTAGAATTAGCATGAGGAAGCACCAAGAGACATTATCGTAATATTTCATCATGTCTAACTTGAGGAAAATTACCTTCCTTGAGGATATAGAGATGGAGTGAATGGCTTCATGAATTAGTATGATACCATCCATTATTTGTCTACCAACAACAAAGGCTCCTTATTACTCCCTCATGACCTTATCTAATAGTTGTTGCATTTGCTTTACAAAGATTGAGGAGAAGATTTTATACATGGTATTAAAAATATTGATAGGGGATAAGTCCTGTAAATTTTTTGCATCTTGTTTTTTTAGGGATCAAAACTAATTTTTTTTTATCAATTTCTCTAAGGATGGTTTTGGATTGGAAAAATTCCCTAGCAGTCACCTCAACCTCATTATAAACAATGTCCCAAAATTTCTAGAAGAAAAATGGGGGGAACCCATTAGGTCTTGGGGGTTTAAAGCCTTCAATCACAAATATCACACTTTTTATCTCCTCTTCATAAGGGACTTCATTGAGGGAAACATTCTCAATATTAGAGATGACTTTATCAAAGTCATTCAATGTGGTATCCACCAATTTTTCATTTAGGTGACCTTATTTTATGAGGATGTTTTGAAATAAATTAATTGCATGGATATAAATATCTTCCTTGTCTCTGCTAATGAACCCATTTTCCATTTTTAATTAGGATATTTTATTGATTTTTCTGTGTCTCATTACTAAATGATGGAAAAAATAGATATTCATATCCCCCTCCTTTAGCTAGGTACACCTATAATTTTGTCTCTTATAAGCTTCCTCTCTCACTTTAAGGTTATGGAATTAACACATAAGTTCTTTTTCCTTATTGTGAGTATCTTTATATTTACCATCCATTGCATAGAGGTCTTCAATAGATGATAATTCCACCTCAAGTGCTCTCTTTTTAGGAATATGTCATCAAAAATTTCTTTATTCCAAATCTTCAGTTTCATTTTGAGGAAGCTTAGTTTTTTAGTCAGAATAAACATGTCAAAACCCAAAAATGGTTCTTTACACCATTCCCTTAAGGATTCCATAAGATTAGGATGATGGAGCCACATGTTTTTGAATTTGAAGGGATTGTATTTAGGTTTTGAACTTTTATCTCCTTCAAAGATCAAGGGGTTATGATTAGACCTAATATGGGGAGGGAAAAGAGCCTACTAGAAAAGTGGATATCCTAGTTTAAATAAATCAAAACTCTCTCAAGACAGACCTAAATACAATTTTCATCCATTATTCTATTGGACCATATGAATGGTTTATTATTTAGGTCCACATCTATTAATCCTACATTTGTAATGAAATCATTAAAATCCATCATGATTTCAATGAAGATTATACGCTCCCTTTTTTGTCCCCTAGATAAATGGGGTGTTGAAATCCCAAAACAACAATCCAATTCTAAATATTATAGGTCTTTTAGAAGGTTAGCAGGTTTTCCCATATAATATTTCTATTAGATTTAGCATTTAGAGAATAGAAATTAGATAGGATCCATCTATTATTTCTATCTAAATCTATGAAAATGATAGAAATTGAGTCATTTTTCTTCCATAAAAGATCTCTTCCAAGGTTCTTTGGGTTTCAAAAGACCACTAGGCCCCTAGAGGCACCTTTAGATTCCAAAGATAAAACATGGGAATTTCTCTAATTTTCATAGCACAAGATCATAGAATAGATTCAAACATTTTAGTTTCTTAGATGATAAGAATATAGGGGTCAACTCTTTTAATAATATTAAAAAGGGTCCTCTATTTTTTGGGGTTATTTAAACCCCTAGAATTCATAGAAAGGATTTGCATTTCTTATCCCACTAGATTTTAAGGGTTTTCTAGGAACCCATAACAATCTCTGTAGCCATTTCTAAATTCCTTATGACCATTTTGGTTGACCTACCCACTGGTTTTGGGGTGACTCCAATGTTAGCTTTTTTACTCCCTTTTTAAATTTTGGATTTTATGGTAAACCATTCATCTAGGATCAAATCTTGAGGAGGATATTTAGTCTTAGAACATTTCCCCCAATCTTTGTTTTGCTCTAGAGAATTTAGAAAGGGGGACAAAGGGGTATCTTTAAGAGGGGAAAATTGGCATAGTTTAAGCTAGTAAAAAGGGAGATTTTTTGAACCAGAGATTGAGTTGATTCAAAGGCTAGGGTAGGCTTAAGTGAATGATAAAAACCTAAAGAGTGAGAAGGAGGGGGGGGAGGGGATAAGGGGATAAGGGACCACAAGGGAAAAGGGGGGGAGGGGGCACTTGAGGTAAAATTAGGGGGCAAAGGAATCAGGGTAGGTTTGAGAGGGGAGAGGAGAGGAATAGGGGTGGGGATAAGCCTAAGTCACATAGGTGAGGGATGATATAGATAGGAGGGGTGACAAAATCCTAGTGAGAGGATGGGGAGAAGGATGGGGGTCAGAGGAAAGTTATGGGAAAGGGAGGTGGGGGGGAAGGGTATAGGGTTTAGGGAGAGTTACCCTGGGGGGATATTCTCACTTAGGGTCATCAAGTCAACAAACAAATCAAGAGGAGTAAATGAGTTATTACAAGGAATACCTTTTGAGCCATCAGATGATGAAACACTTAGAGAAGTTTTGAGAGAACCAATTTTGAAAGGTTACTCCAATTGTTGATCCTTCCTTGGCATCACCTTCCTAGTCCTCATATGCATAGGGGTGGAAGTATCCTAACATTTATTGGGACAATCCCTTAGTATATGGCTCAGAACATTGTAATGTGGGTAGATTATTACACTATTCTCATACATGATTTTTTACATCTATTTTCCATATTTTGACATAATTTTTATCTCATGTAGTAGGGGCTTATTCATAGGAAAAAAACATGTACGCAAGATACAATCAATCCTAGATAGGAAAGAGTAATTGATTCTATGTTTATGGGTTACCTTAGAGCCTTGGTGATACCTATGATAATCTATGGGTGAAAATATTTCAAGGATAGTTCATGAAGAAGGACCCATATTAGAACATCATCCATGGTGGTGTTATTGAGATTCAACCTAGCCTTCCACCTTTGGATAGCCATGCTCACCTTTCTCATGAGTCAGGGCCCTTCAAAGAGAACCTTAATACAATCCTCTTTCAAAGAAAATTTTACTAGGAAGAAACCCCTTGCCACATTGACCACTTCTAAGTTTTCTTTGGGTTTCCACCTCAATTTATACTAGTTACAAAAAGAGTCAATAATTTATCAGAAACCATTCACCCTAGCTAGGATGGATTTGGCTAATTCCATGTCTTATTCCATCATAGGGTCAGGGATAGGGATGAAAACTTCATTGTTTGCCTCTTATAGGAAAATCTAAAAGTTTGTAATATCCTAGCCCACTAGACTTTTGGCTTTTACCATATCTAGCTAAGATAATTTAGGGGCATGTGGGTTATTCTTTTCCTAGGTAGAGTCAATCTTATTTGCCTACCTCTAGGAAAAATTTGACACTTTTGTTCCTTTTTCCACCATGTCAGTCCCATGAGTGGAATCACATGTGCCCACATTCACTTCAGAGATAACATTATTGCCTAATAACTTCCCTTCTATCATCTCGGTAGTGTCCACATGATCATTCTAGTTTTCCTACCCAAGTAAAAATTTAAATTGATGAAGATCATTTAAAACATAACCTTACTCACTCTCCATCTCTATAAAAAAAAATATAAGGTATAAGAAAAAAAATTTAATATAAGTTTCAACTTTTTAATAATAATCAATGAGTTGGAATGTATTTTATTTTTTTTTTATATATCATTTATAATTTTTTCAACATTTGGTTATCAAAAAAAAAAATAATATTGGTGTAAATTAATCAATAATAATGGCAATGTGTTGTAAATGTTTTTTATGTGGATGATACAATGAATCAAACAACAAATGATGCAAATTTTTACATAATAACATCATTATTTGCTTTAAAGGAGACCATAAATTTTAAAATCCCTACCTAAAGTATGTGGTGAAATTAAAAAAATATTTGAGCTACAATTTATACAATATACATGCATATTTTTAAGGTCTGATTATAATTAATTATGAGTTTGTTTGAATATTAGAGGAAAATAAAATGAATGTAAAAAAACATAAATAGATAATAAATGCAAGGGAGGAATAATATCAGTAAGGGGAGGAATAATATCTACAAGGGATATGTTAGTTATTTGATCATTTATTTACAATTTTTTAACATAATATAAAAGTGAATACTATATTTTTAAAAAAATATTTTAAATTTATTTTACAACATAATTTTATAGATTTTTATTGAATACTTGTGTATTTCATTCCGTATTTACCTCAAATATATAATTTATTATGTTTGAAATAAAATATAGGAAATATAATGGATTATTTTTAAATTATTTTTTAAATATGAAAATGATTTTTTATTTTAAATTTGTACATTTTATTCCTTAAATTTCACATTCAATATACATTGATTGAACTTGGAAAATTGTAGCATTTAATTATTTTTTTAGATTTATCATTTTTAATATTTAATTTGAATGTTTGTCTTTTTTCTTCAAGATAAATTTTTTGTTCTATAGTTTTTGTATAAAAACCTCCAAACTATTTATAAATTATAGAAGAACCTTTTTAAATTTGAATATAGATAAAAGGGTTAAAAGGATTTTAGGATCATGTGATATAGTTTTACTGAGGTTAAAATCCAAACTAATAAGAGGTATTGGAATTATTTATAAGCACCATATACATTGTATAAGGGTAAAAAATATAGCAATTTGGTTGAATGAAAAAAGTGAGGTTTGGAGAAAAAATATGGATGCCAATTTTTATCTCACCAAATAGACGTGATTCAGAATGTATTTTATCATGAGTGGATAACTCAACTAAATTAACCTATTTTTCCTAAAAATAAATACAATTCTACATTTTTTAGGATAAAAAAATATTATGGTGATGTCATTAATAAGGATATGACATTTATTGGTGGTTTTTATATCCCTATCAAACCAACTTATTTTACTTAATCTAATAAAAAATAAGAAGATGACACTTTAAAAAATGGGCAAAACTCTTATAATGGTAAGAGATTCAAATTAAAAAAAAATTGAAGACAAACCTAGAGAATAATGAAATAATTTTGGTAATCTACATTATATGAAGGATGGGAGGATTTTTTTTTTAATAAAAAATTATGGAGAGAATGAAAATAAGAACAACAAAAATAAATTCCATTACCTAAAAACAACATAAATGAAGATTCATAGTAACCCAATTACTCATTGTGTAGGTAAAAAATACCTACAAGTATTGTTAGTTGATTTTTTAATCTTACCTATTTATATTATTTTTTTCTAATTTTCTAATTAATATTTATAATTAATGTAATTTTATAATTATATTACTCAATATGTCTAACTAAATCTTTTCTTTTGTATTTTACTAGTATAATATATTTTAACATAACACTAGAGAAGAGGATGAAGATTTAACCAAATAATATGACCTACAAAAATATACCATAATGATTTTTTTTAGGGTTTCTATTAGTATTTTTTTAGTGTTTACAATCTTTTTTTGTTTAACATTTATATTTTGTTTTATGTCCTATTATTTTTTTCTTGTGTTTGGTGAATAATATCCAAAATTGATCCATAAAATAATCAAGTACAGGTGGTATTGAACAAAGTTTGGGTAACACTTTGAGATAAATGGAATTCATGTAATAAATTAAACTCATATAGTCATATCATATAAATATCTCTATATTATAATTATTGAAATCATTTTTCTTCACTTTTAAAATTATTAATATATTATGTTTGACTTAATTTACATTTTATAATTAAATAAAATATGATTTACATTTAATTAATTAAATATTTTAGTTTTTTTATAAGGAACATCAAAATATCATTATGGACCTTAATGAGTAAGTTATTTTTCCATGCATAAATATTACACTATGCCCTAACTATAATATAATTTCAATTATATTAATACACACACACAAAAAAAGTTACTACATACATTTTAATTAATATTTTATTTTATTATGAATTTTAAAATGGTCTTAATATATTTGATGTTGCACTTATTTTGTAAGCAATGAGTTAAAACAAGGATGATAATGAGTAAAAAAATATAAAAATAGTGTTGATGATAATGATGATGCTGAAAAAGATGATGATGATGATGATGATGATGATGATGATGATGATGATGATGATAATTACTAAAAATTAAGTTTTTAAATCAATTATTTAATTATGAAAATGATTAAGACTCCATAGATATTTTTAATCATGAAAATGATAATAATAAATTTTAGATTACTATGTAGACACTAAAAGTTGGTATGTGATACTTGAGAATTCTAGTATTGAATTAAATTCATCCTACATGACTTGTGCATACATACATAACTCTTATTTGTCATTTTTTCACATCATCATGCATTCTATATGTCTAACCTTCCCATGTTTCTATTAGTCACTTACAAGAATTTCAATAGTATATGTGAAAGCAATTAATTATCAAACTTAGACGTCTCTAGATCATTAGATAAATACTCCTATCTCTTGGAAAATAAAATCATATTAAAATGGTACCATCTAAAGGTACCATATGAGTTTGATGATTTATTCCATTCCAAAAAATAGTCATATTTCAAATTAAAATCATTCCAATGGGTTAAGCCATGCATTTTGCATGTCGATGGCTTGATAAAGTATCTAAAGAGTCTCATATAATTAAAAAATAGGCATAATCCTATTGATCATATAGAACTTATCTATAAAACACTTACCAAACATACTCAAAAACTTGAAAATTCAAGAGGACTACCTTATTATTTATAATTTACCAATTAGTAACTAGAAGTAGATCATATCCAAGTTTGAAACACTCAAGAGCTAAGCCAATGTTTCCAATTGCCAAGTATCAAGGGATTGTTACAAGTAACTTCCATTAAATGATAACTATTTCACATATTCACCTAATAGGGATAACTATATGTAGTTTGGCTTCCCTCTTTAGAGTATTGGATATGTTGTGAGTGATCAACCATTCAATAGAGAGTGGTTGGGGTCAAATCAACTCACCTTTATTCCACTTCTACTAGTTTAAGTTTAAAATTACAAGTGGACCTAGGGTTTAAAGTAAAGGAGATATAATTTTAGGAGTTTAATATATCATCAAACCTCAAGATCACACATAGATTTTAAGGACAAATAATCACACCTACTTGTATCAAAATAAAGAGTTAAAATCAACATAGGTATAACTATTAAACTGGACTGGGAATATAATTATCAATGGTATTGACTCAAGGTTGATGTTTGTGTCTAGATTAACACAAATATATGGATTTTGATATGAGAAACCCTCAATTTATTCTTCCACCTTTCTATCCACCTTAAGATAATATTAGACCTGCATAATATATATAACCTCTAAGTATTCTATCATTTGTTATATTTTATATATTTGTCAAGATATAATTAAAAATTAGTTTAAATATTTTACATTTATATTTATACTTCATTGTAATACATAATAATCTAAATTAATATACACAGTTTCTATTTTATTAAGGTTAGCATTAATCCAAAATAAGGTAAAACACATTTGTGAAATGAAATATTATATCAAACATATCCAAACCCTAGGTTGACCTTGTAATTTTCTCCTTTATTTTAAGGGTTTTATATTTCTATATATAAATCTAATTTTTTGATCTTTGATTTTCTTTTATACATAAACTAAACATGGTTATAATAGATGTGCATAGTTTTGATTTCCTTACTCAATATATGATTGTAATTATTACATGTTGATTTACTTTGATATGAAAAATATATAATGAACATCTAATCTCATGTAACTAATATTTACATAGTATTAAGGTGGAAATAACTAATGAAAAATCCTAATCCTTTTCCAATTCATATTTTTATGATAATCAATTTGGATTTCTTCTTATCACTACTAGGTGCCAAATGGCATGCATGATTCCATTTATTATTCCCTCTATTCATACTCTCCATGAAACTTATTTTAGTTTTTAGTCCTATATTTCTCATGAAACAAGTGCCATGAATGTTAATCAAATAAATTAATTTTTATAGTTTCCTAATAGATTTGATGACATCCTTGGAAGATAATTCACTTTATTTCCTGACATAAACCTAAAAATGCATGATGAATTGTTATATGTAACAATAGATGAACATATAATTATTGATAATTCTATCTCATCTAAGTAAAAATATGATCCCTTTAATGTTTTTAATCAAACTTTTGGAGTTACCAATTTCACTATGGGTGTTCAAAAAACTAACATTATTATCATGTTTACATCTATACCCTTAGTTACACATGTCTTACCCACCCAAGGTATGGGAGAAACACAAGGGTTCCATTAGATTACCTTTCCTATTTATATATTAAAAAACCTATGATAATCTTATAATGACTATTCATGTAACATCATCATCCTTTCCTACTATACAATCCCTTGAGTAGACTATTTCATCTTTGCAAGCCAAGGTGTTTCAGTTAGACTAATATGCCTCTAAAGCTTGTCATTCTACATATTCACATAATTTTATTCATAATCCATTATTCCTAGATATTTAACCCTACCATTTACCTATGTAATTTTTAGATCCTAAACTTCCATTATATGATGGTAAAGGTGATAGTAACACCTCTAATGTTTCTACAGAACATTTTTGAATTATGCATCCAATGTAAAATTGTTGACCAAGATATTTACAAATAATATTAAGGTTTATTATTTACAATGGTTTTATGATCTCCAATCTCAATCAATATATATAATTAATTCATTTACTATTCAATTTCTTTCATAATTTTTTATAGTGAAAAACTATCTTATGCTAAATTACTAAACTCAAATAATGATCTAATTATCTATTCAGTGACTATATAATGTAGTATAAGACCATGATATCTAAGATGACTAATATTATGGTTGATAATGGGATTCAATATATATTAAGGAATTTTTTTCTTGCATTGCTCCATGATTCTATTGTATTCAATAAATTTAATTCCTTTAATGAGCTATACCATATAGTCAGAGATTGAGAAGTAAATCTTATATCTTTGAAAAAACTCAAGTAAACAACTAATGTTACAAATATTTCAACTTATAAGATTAAAAAAAACAATATACATGGTTAAAACAAATCATACTAATAATTAATCAAAAATAAGAATTAATGTAGTATCATAACCTACAAATCATATTCTTTTATTTCCCACACAAAATAGGTAATTCTCAAAATTACCTAAGCCTCTTTATGTGTGGTTGAAGTTAATTTAATGCAACCTCATATAGCTTCTTCCACCACTAGAGGTTTATATGAGTTGACCATTACCTAAGGGATATGATAATAATTATTATTGTCACTACCATTAATGTTGTGGACATTATACAAACCAATGATAAAAGCTAAGGCACAAGATACAATGTATCAATGATGATTATTTATCTTAACTAACCCCTAGAGGATTCATAAACACAAACCAATGAAAATGAAACGTTACAAATATTTTCTAATCTTATCTCAAATCACAAGGTAGCATAAACTAAGGATACTTGAAGTATATTATGCATATAATATTAATCCATATCCCTATATAATATGATCACCCCTTGGACAATATTATTCATACATTGACATGTGTCATAGTATGAAAAACCATTATTACATTTGATGATAATGAGATTGTGGATGATGATTTTGATTTGAACTCCTTATTTGTAAGAGATTATGTGGATTTATAACCTATTAATAGTGTCATGATATATAATTATTCAAGTGATAATTATTGTACATTGACATTTTTAAAATTTTCCTAGATACACACATGAGGATTTGACAAAGAAAATAAATATATTCAAAGGTTTTGATAGGCAAATACATAATCCCTTAGAACATATTATGTTATCTCTTAAGATAGGTCCTAAAATATTATTTACTCCATGAATATTACTAAAATGTGCATGTGTCTTCGATATGTTATTGGGACTCCATTGGATACACAAGCTCCATGCATTACCATCTTCATTGTATCAATGTATCAATTATATACAGTTAAATAAAATGGTGATGATTTTAGGTAATCCATATGAGTACCCTATTTCACCCCACACCATCACCACTAGAGTTGGTTGTTACATATATTGAGCATTATTCTCTAGATACAATTATTTTTTGTTATAGGTAAAAGGAGGATTTTTCAATAGGGAGCCAACCCTATATAAGCAACAAGTATAATTTTCCTAAAAATCCATAAAAAAAATAAAAAACTACTCAATATACCAAAAAGGCTACAAAATTAGATACAAAATAGCTATAATGAGAATAACCAATGCCTAATAATTAATTTACCTTGGATCCTCTGAAGGCATCCTCCCAATTGATTAACATTATTTTTAGAACTCTTACCATGTTATACACCCCTTGTGAATCATGTTTAGTACCATTATCCAAACCCACTCCCTTGGCTTTCTTGTCTGACCAGCTATTACCTTTCTCCTCTTGATTCATTCCATGGATAAATATAAGAACATATATGCAAGTGATGAAATTTTTCATTTATACCTTACTAAACCCTATTATAGTAGTTAGGTTATCTTTAGTAATTTCATTCTCTTTATCCAAATTGTTAACCTTATCCTTTAAAATTTTCACTTGAATAATGACCTCATTTAAATATTTGTTTGGTGAATATAAATCCTATTTAATGTTAAAAAATATTAATGGTATCTTTCATCAAGTTATGATCCTTCAATAACCATCTTAATAAAGACCTATAAAGATCCAACTCATCTACCATCTCATTAATCTTATTTTTACCTTTAATCTTCTATGATATATCCTCAAACTATGTGTCCTCCTTACTCTTACCTTTATATTTATCCTATACCTTGGACTTCTCCAAATCTTTAGCCTTCTAAGCCTTTATAATATTTAGGATAGCCACTACATTTCTTATTTTATTATCCTCTGCCCCTAATGCTCATTGTTAGAGACCCCTACAAAGTTAGTTTCAACACCCATTTGAATCTTATCATCTTTAAAATTCTTCATAATATTTGTAATTAATTTCTTTCCCTTAGAATAACTTATGATATTTTTCTTCATCCCCTCATCAACTTCTAAGTGATCCCCTATCTAGGGTTACGAATGAGACCATTATTGATGGATTTAAAATATTTATGGATCAAAAATATAATTACCTAATTTAGAGGATGTTTTTATTACCCTTATTCACATCATTAAGAAAAATTTACAAAGAATGAAATACATATAATGGTAGGATAATTAGACTGTGATGCCTAAAATAATTAATAAAAACAAAATAGGACATATGCATAACCTTATACCTACCCTCAAGTGTTATGAGTTTCATGATCTATTTTAAAACTTCATCATAAGGGTGAGGAAAGCATTCTCTCAAAAAACCACCTTGAAATTCAACTAACTTCTCTCCTTCCATCAAAAAATGATCCTTGTCTTATTTTTAATCCCTATCAGTCTCAAAATATTTAAATTCCTCCATATTTAGTCATGTGACTTGTGAAATATTCTCTTTAGAAATTTCCATATAAACCCCTTTATATTCCATAATTCTATCCTTCCATTTGCTCATAAAGCATCTATAGATATGTTGATCATATCTCTCATTACACTAAATAAAATTTGTTAAACCCCTTTTTTGAAGGATTCCCCATAATTCAACAAACTAGTAGTCATTGAAGGTTACATTATGCATAGGTCTCCACCCATTTTGCCAATGGTTATCTTGGCCCATGTTTGAAAGTGATTTCTAGTCAAGGTACTTATATTAAAATTGTAACTTCCCATTAAATTATAAAAAATGATTATCATGGTTCTCATAATGCTCCCTCATCTCAATCATAAGGTTGATTGGGAAACTTTACCTTTACCTATAAATGAGTCTATAAATATTACAAGGCACATGATATCAGGTCAAAAATATAATTTTAGAAATGATAAGATACCCAATCATCAATCATGTACCTAATAAAAATTAAGCAATGAAGGATATTAATTTTTATATGCATCAATCCATTATTAACAACCTTGATTTGAAGCCCCTAATGTAATTTTTTTAAAGATAAAAATATATAGTTCATCCTTCCTAAACTATATCTTAACATGGCTAGAGGATACCCCCATATTGGAAAACCAATCTGTTATTTGATTACCTTCTTATAGACATGTTGTATACAAACATTATGAAAATAACCAATGATTAAATAATCATATATCATCACATGACAAATGTTCCAATTTATTGTGTTATTCTTAGATAGGCAATTGACAATGTTGAGGGAATCATCTTCAAGGAATATTTTATTCAATCTAATTTTTTTGACTAGTTGTAAACCCCATAAAGACACCATTTCTTCTTCTTAATGGTTGTATTGAACACCCAAACTACCTACATATGTAGCTACAAAATCTCCCTTATCATCACAAATAGCACCTCTCCCTCTTGAGAAACCCAAGTTTCTTTTGGAATCCCCATCAAAGTTTAGTTTCACCCACCCTGGCGTTACAATATAGCCTACATATCTTATTTCATATAATGATATATGTTTTTTAGCATACTTTCATATTGATTAGCTATAATTTTATAACTATTTTTTTGATGGTACTACATGACTTATGTTATAATTTGATTTAGTTTATGGTTGTTTGGTTTTGGTGGATATTTGACTAAGTACTATAGTTGTAGTTTATGTTACAACAAGGTGACTTGGTTATTTTAGTTACAACATGGATTCTATTTTATTTATTATACTTTATACTATTTAATTTAGTCATATTTTTATTATGTTACTATCATTTCATTCAAGTGTTATTGATGCTTGTTTGTGGTTGAAGGTATAAGTAAATGAGCTAGGTTGCTAGTGGATTCTGATGGTTGGGTAAATAATGTGATGAGGCAGTGAGCAATGGGGTGACACTGACATAGGTAAAATTAATATAATGCATAAGCCATTAATCATTAATAGTTCATGAGTTGTTATTATCTCATCACTTATTGTCATCTTTTATTATTTTGTTATATTTGGTTCTAATTGACTTACTCAAACTCATTATTTATTATGTGTGAACTTGCCTACTTGTTTCATTTTATCATTATTTTGTTTATCTATTTTAATGTTCCTTGGTTGTAGGGTTTTTATTTATTTTTAATTAAGTTTTTAATTCCCTTGATGATATTATTTGACCCTCTTGTTAATTTTTGGTTTCCTAGGTGAAGGGACCCTAATTAAATGTTTTTATAAAATTTGATTTGGGTGATAATGGCCTAAGTAAGGGAGACGTGGGAAATTTTGACTCTTAAAAAATGTTATCAATACTAGATATATTGATTGGTAGAGTAAATTATTGGATGATTTCATTTTGGTGAATTTGGCTGATTTGGGGATTTGGATCTTTTTCCATAGCATTATATTTTTTGTTTTTATTGAGGGTAGTTGAGGATAGAGGTGTAGGAAAAAATATGGGGGAGAGAAGAAAACCTAGGAAGGAATAAGAATGGTGACAATTGGTAGATGGGCTTGCAAAACCTTACCAAGAGAGAGCAGTGAGAAAGAGCAACTTGTGGCTTGATTAGAAAAAGAGGTTGGGCATGGTGAAAATCAATAAATCTATTGGGAAGTAAGAAATAAAATTCATCCATTTCCTATAATGCAAATCAATTTCCATGTAAGTGTTTTTTTTTAATTTGGAAAAGTGAATTGAACCTCTATTTTGTGTTTTCAAGAAACATAATTAGTTTCAAGTTCATGAGAAAGTCATAATACTTCCTAATAAACCTAAAAATACCCCAAATTGATTTCAATCAATGTAAAATCGTATTGTTAACATATGGGTTATTCTTATTTTAGGTTACCAAACTATTTTAAAATTTTGGGTTTGTACTCCAATATTGAAATATCTATTTTTTATATAACTCCTTGCTAGGAATATGGGTAGATTAAATATTTTTATCACTTGTATTTTTTCTTGGTCATTTTGGCATTAAGATTAAGCAAGACATTTTATGTTTCCAAAACTAGTGTTTTATTACTATGGCCACTTTTTTAAAGGCATGGTAATATAAAATTGTTGGGTTCTATTTGGATAACTACTTATAACATTTTGGCTTCCAAAATAGGGTTTTTTATTATGGCTATTTTTTATATGTTGCTTTTAAATTTTATGGGTTTTATAGTTATTATCTGCTCATGACATTTAGGTTTTTAATGATTTTTCTTGTCAAAATGGTTGGGCCATATAATAAAAATTTGGGTACAATACCCTAGCCTATTGTGGCACTATTTTGGATGAATTTGTCTTCCTTGGTTGGTATTCTATTTCATATATAAATTTGATTTTGTAGCATGAGTTTTTACATTAGTTGGTTTATGTCATCTACCTGCAAATTATTTTAAGAATTAAAATTTTCCATGTTAAGATCAGTTATCATGATTTCATCACTCATATAGGTAATTAAATGACTATACTTAATTATATGGTGAAGGTGTGAGATGTTTAATTCCTTGGTGATTTATTTAATTGGTTTTGAATACCATTTTCATGTGAATGTTGTATTTTTACTCATGGTTGTAGATGATAATTTTTATCTCACTATGGTTATTAGATTATGTTATTTGACCATTAGTATACCTAGAATAAATGATGAAGGCTTATCAGGTTTGATTGAGTATTTAATAGATGCTAACAAACCTTCAGATAAAGACAAAGTTGGATAGTATTTGTATTCATGTTGGTGATTATGTCTTGAGTTAAAGTTATAAGATTAATCCTTTAGTTGTGAATTTGTTATTTATTAAGTGCTACAATTTTTTAATGGATTTCATATCCCTTATTACTCATGTCCTCATTCCATAAGACAAGAAATCTAGACTTCACCTCCTAGTTGATGGTTGGGGGTGGTAAGGGACAAGTATTGGGGCTCATAGGATGGGTCAGGGACTAATGTTATATGAACTCACTCAATTATTTAATTACTTCCCTTCCATTATAGTATTGGCTGGTATACTTTTCATGCTTCAAATGAATAAAAACATTAACTATATTACTAATTTAATTTACAATATATATTTGAATCATCTTATTATAATTTTGATAGTTCATAGTAAATTGGTAAACTCATGATTAATTATGTAAGAGGGAAACAATGCTAACGGGATGCATATAAGTTGAGTGTATAGTTTGTTAATTATTCTATTATATCTATATGTTTTAATTATTTTTTGGTAATAATATCATACAAGCATGATCATGGGCACAATAATATGTTAATTTTATGTTTAAAGAATCACTATACATAAGTTTTATATAGATGAACTTAAATTAATTTTGTAACATGTGAAAGATCATTGTTGGCAAAGTATAAGTTTGAGTTGAGACTATGTTCTCTCTAAAATGATATGTTATTTTTACCTTCCCTTGGCATGCTACAACCAAGTATAATAAAATTTCAATTATATGTTGTTATAAAAAAAAGATGGATAATTTAAGTTACATCACTAAAATTGCCCATCTTTATTAGGGGAAAATGAATGGATAGTGATTGCATCATAAGTGTTTCATTCTAGTTATTTTAGTTATTTCATTTAAATTTTAATTTGGGAATTAATGTATTAGATTTAGTACTCAATTAAATAAATATTAAATTCTTTGAGGTAGCTTAAAATTACCTTGAAAATATTCCCAAGAGAGTTTATATAAATTATATCAAATTCCATAACTATAACTATTAAAGACCATAACTACTAATGAAGTCTATACCTAGGACTATTAAAGTATGTAGCTATTCATGAAGTCTATATCTAGGATTAGTGAAGTCTATAACTATGCCAAGATGTTGGATCTTCTAAAATGATATTATTCTAAGGTCATGGGATCATACCAAGACTTACTATCATTTATTTTATCCTATTATATTACCTGTATACATGAAAGTGGAGGTCTAAAACATGTAAAGAGTTAGAATAGAATGTTAAGAATAGGAACTCAAATTCACATATACTAAGTAAGATAAAAGTACATATCTTATACTTTAAACTAGTAATAATTCCTCAAGAAACATGCAATTCACAATCCACAATGGTGAATTCATAAGTGTAAAGGAGACAATACATGGTTATAATGAGTCATTTATTGGACTCATCAAGTGATTCATTAGAAACTATATTTGATTGAATATTTCATAATATATATTTAATGGAATGAATTCATTATTAAATTAAGAGAGTTTCATTATTATTAAACTACTTCTCATGATATTATGTGGTTGTTCATAAACTTATAGTGGGGATAAAATGACACCATGTTGTCAATATGACTTCAAGTTATAAGGTTGTCTTTCATTTATGCTTTCATTCATAGTTGGAAGTTGTTGTTAATTAAGAGGATTAATTATTTTTAAAATTAAAATAGCAATATGAAATATTATCCTTGAAACAAATTAAATTAAATAGCTACAAGAAATAATTATAGTTGTAATTGGTGCATTAGTTGAGTTAAGATGATAGTTTTGTATAAGAATACGTTGTCTTAAAAATGGAATAAGCCTATTTAGTGTTATAAGTTGAATGTAATATATTATTAGTATAAATGGTTTTGATGTTCTTAGAAGGATGAATTGTGTAAAATAATGAATAAAATAAAGTATTTTTTAATAACATTGATTAATATTAATTGATGTACTTTTACTTATTGGATTAAATTTGATTTTACATTATAATCGGTTCTTATGATAATGACTGAGTGATAAGTAGATAGTATTTTAGATATTTTAACTCTAAACAATTACCTAAAGATGGTCTAAGGTTACTATGATAATAATTTAAATAATATTAGTCAATTGTATGATGATCACTTGTGTAAAGACATCGATCTTTGACAAAAATCATAGTAACTTAATTAAATCATAGCTATAAATTATTTGCATGAAATGATAAGTGGGAGCATGTAGTATGATGACCACTAAAGTCTTGTAGATCATGCTATAATGATCTAAAGAGGGATAATACTATAATGGAACCTTTACTTACCTCAAATTCATTAAATTCCTATTATAATTTCAAGGATTTCATAGGTATAATTTCCATTTTTTAACTTGTCAGATGAACATTGTTTATTGAGTCAAATAGAACAATGTTACTTATATATTATGAATCATGTATTATAAATGAATGTTGTAGCTCCTTAAATTAAGAAAAATAAATAAATTCTTGTTTTTTTGACATGTATCTAATGTTTAAATGTCTTTATTAGTCTAAGCATCCCAAATATGAAGAGGGGGAAAATAAACTACCACATCTTATACCTAGAATTTTGTAGATGGGAGTCTTTTGGGTAGGATAAGGACATTTCAGTGGTACTAATGGGAAGGTGTATGATCTCATATAGTTTAGAGCTTATTAATATTGTTTGTATATCAATACACCATAAATTCATGTAGATTTCATAGGGTAACAATCTTCCCTATAGAATATCTTAGGGGTAATTACCCTAATTAAAATTTGCATGTATGTAGATTTGGTTTTGGGGATTTTGGTATGTAATACAAGTCCAAGTTTCATGTGGTGGACCCTATTCATTATTTCATTATGTACTCTAAATTAAGTGATGCTCAATTTATTTTTGGAGTCATTTCACTTGGTATCAGAGATTTTGATATATATATATATATATATAGGAGAAATTAGTAGTATTCCATTCTTTTAAAGTAAGATAAGCATGGGTTCTCTTAATAATGAACCATGTTGTCCTTATCATTGGATTTTTACAAATTATAACTATAATAATCTTTATGATAATAATTTTTACTAATATGGAAGTAATAAAGTATTTCATTTGAATAGGGCTATGATATTATTTTATAAAGTCACTTAGCCTCATGAGATGAAAATACAATGCTTTGTTATATAATATTTACCAATATATTGCAACATTTAAGGAGATAAAACTTCATGTGGTACCTAATTTCATCAAATTAATTTTATAGATACCAATTTTGGCTCTTCTATATTCAACTAAGGTAGACTGGAAATCCAATTCATTCTTATATACTATTGCATACACCCTCTAATTGCTTGGATAACCAAGTTATAGTTTAGGGAAGTCCTTACAAATTTGGTTACCACCATGTTCACATGTAAAAGCCTCATGTGGATCTACTTATAGTACCATTGGAGTTTTATGATCTCCTAAAATGGACTAGTTGTAGTAAATCAAGCAGTTTTTGACTATTTTGGTAACAGGTGTAGTGCACTGATGGTATTGAAAGACTACAAGGTGCAAGGTATCCAATGATCTATATCATGAAAATCACTTTTAACTTTGTTTTAAAAATGATAGTGTTATGTTATATATTATTGAGATTTTGAAAATTCCATGTATTTTATTAAAATCATTATTTATGGGAAATCTATAATTTCTATAGTATTGATTGCTATCTAGCCTATCCTTGGTTGAGCTAACCCTTCTCAAATTAAGTTGCATTAGGGAAAGTGTCACCTTTTTATTTTTGAATTATATGGGTAAGTCAATAGGAGGATAGTGATAATCATTTCACTCTTAGATATAAAGAAATGATGTTCAATATCTATTGTTGACTTGTATGATCAACTCAACAATAGATTATTAGAACATTACAACCTAGGGAAGAATGAGGGTTTATATTAAACTTGGAGGGTTGAATGGGTTTAAATCAATTATTTCAATTGGTAATTCAATAAGTTGGTGACCTCTCTTTGTAAATGATCATTGTAAGCCATCTAATCCATGAGATAAAAAAACATTGTTAGTAACCTCCCAAATTCATGGATATAGAACTATTGGTTTATTAGAACACACCTTTCCTTATGGAAATAGTGATACTAAAATCAAGATCTTGGGAAAAAAATGTGTTATATTGAATGATGGGTTTAGTTAACCATCATTAAAATTTTATAAATATGTTAGAGCTTGTTGTTTTTAGCATTATTAATTCCTAGTTTGGGTAAAACTTGATAATATCCTAGTAATAATGTTGAGGCTTGTTGTGATGCCTCTATTTTATGACAACATGAAGAAACATGTTGGTAGATTGATAGGGTTATAAATATTTTTTTTGGTAGTATTTTCACACATATTGCATGTAATAATTAGTTATAAGAACCATGTTGGAATTTTCATAAATGTTTATCAACATTGATGACCATGTTTCAATCATAAAACTTATGATGGTAGCTTATTGTCATGATTTTTGGTAAGGAGAAGTTATCACGATTGATGTTTTTAACATGGAATAGTCAAGACAAAATTATGGTGTTGATTGATTCTACCTTAGTATTAAACATAAATGCACTACATATAACATTAAAATGATATTCTACTACTGATAAGTGAATATATTGATCTATTGTACAATTGGCTTTGGATAAAATCTCAAATGTAGAAATTTTGATTTGATATGACACTCTTGGGATGATTGGTATGAAGCTAAGTGAAATATATTAGAAATAACATGTTACTCATGATTAGGTAGGGTTGTTTACAAGGCAAATCATCCCTTGGGTGTCATGAATATAAGTCTTAATGGACTAGTAACTGGTTGTTGTGTGTGTAAATGGTTGATTATGTTGATTACATATACCATATTTCATTTAAGGAATGAAACCATGGCATAATCTAAAATTAAAATGAGTGATCGTGAAGAACTATAGGCCCCATGAATTGGACTCTTATGTAAAATTAGTAAGGCTATACTTTTTTAAAGACCAATCACATGTGGTTTTAAAGTGCCATTATGTTACCAATAAGCTAATGTTATGTTTTACCTAAAGGAATATTTTGGGATGAATATTTTTGTTTCCTTTAAATCATGACTAGAATATATGATGATGCTAAAAAATAATGATGTAAAGCCCTAATCAGATTGTGTTAAAAATCCTAGGTACCCACTTAACTCTTTGAAATAGAGATAGAAATTAGGTGAATGCCCTCATATGGTTGATTAAAATATTGTGGGATTTGGATCCCTAGACCATCATGTGAGATCAAAAATAATGGAGAACATGTTATATGCCTTGGGGTTACATGTGATGACTAGAATGGATTTACAAGGAAGGTAAATTGATTTCTAAATAAGTGTTGTTTTAAATTTGGAAAAGGAAAATGAATCTTTATTTTGTGTTTATAAGCAAAATAATTGTTTTTAGGTTCTTGAGTAAGTCATAAGATCTCTTGATAAACCTAAAAATTCCCTAAATTGATTTAAATCAATGTAAAATCTTGTTGTTGGCACATGGGTTATTTTTATTCTAGGTTGCCAAGACATTTTAAATTTTTGGGTTTAAACCCTAATGATTAAATCTCTTTTTTTTATATAACTCCTTACTGGGAATATGGGAAGATTAAATATTTTATTCCCTATATTTTTGCTTGGCCTTTTTGGCATTAAGATTGAGCATGATGTTTTGGTATTCAAAATGAGGGTTTTCTTACTACATTTTTGTAGAGGCTTGGTAATATAAAATTGTTGGGTTTTATTTGGATAACTACTTATAACATTTTGGCTTCCAAAATAGGATTTATTATTATAGGTATTTTTTAGAGGCTGCATAAAAATTTCATTGGGTTTATTTTTATTATTTTCTCATGACATTTTTTAAATCATTTTTCCTATCAAAATGGCTAGGTCATATAACAAAAATTTGGGGATAATACCATAGCCTATTATGGCCTCATTTTAGGTAAATTTGGCTTGCTTTGTTGGTATTTTATTTCATATATAAATTTGATCCGGTAGCATGAGTTTTTACATTAGCTAGTTTATATCATCTACCTACAAATTCTTGTGAGAATTAAAATCTGCCATATGGAGGATGGTTATAGTGATTTCTTCACTCTTATAGGTGATTAAATGATTGTACCTAACTATATGGTGAAGGGGTGAGATGTTTAATTCCTTGGTGATTTATTTAACTAGTTTTGAATACCATTTGCATGTGAATGTTGTATTTTTCCTCATGGTTATAGGTGATGTTTTTTTATCTCTCTATGGTTGTTATACTATGTTATTTGACCATTGCCATACCTAGAATAAATTATGAAGGCTTATCAAGTTTGATTGAGTATGTAATCGATGCCAATAAAACTTTAGAGAAAGAAAAAAGTTGCCAATGTTTGTATGTATGTTGGTGATTATGTATTGAGTCAAAGTTTTAATCTTGACCCTTTGGTTGTGAATTTATCTTTTTTTGAGTAACTTATACAATTTTTATTAATGTCTTTCATATACTTTATTGCTCTTGTCCCCATTTTGTAAGACTTGAAAGCAGACTCCACTTCCTAATTGATAGTTGGGGGTGGTAAGGGCCACCTATTGGGGGGCTCATAAGATGGGGTAGGGTGGGATAGTTCAAGAGGAGGGGCTCTCTTAGTAATGGTTTAACTAGTTACTTGTTTTATCTTATAGATGATTCATTATATTATGTTACTATAATATGTTTTATAAATGTAGAAACATTATTTTTTTAAAGAAAGAAAGTAGATGATTATACTATACTATTGATATATGAACTTAGTCAATTATTTAATTACTTCCCTTCCATTATAGTATTGACAAGTATACTTCTCCTAATTCAAATGAATTTAAAAGTTAAATGGATTACAAATTTAAGTTACAATATATATTTGAATATTCTCATTATCATGTTCATAGTTCATTGAGTAAAATGGTAAATGTTGATAATTTTGACTCTACAGGTCAAAATTACAACCTCTACTATTCAAAACTTTGCAGTTCATCTTATGAATCAATTTTGGATCTTGAATAGTCTAAAAGAATTGTTTGAGTCTACATGGTCTCTTTCTTTCAAAAGAATTATCCAAATAGAAAACTTGAAGGGAATCCTCAAAAGCAAGGTTATTTCTTTCAAAGAAGCCAAAGGGTCTATTTCATTATTTTTAAGGGCATTTTCACAAGTTTGAAGGGTCTTTTCCTTTTAGGAAAAGGTATTTCAAGGGACCAATCAATAAATCTAAAGGGTATGTTCCCTTCAGAAGAGGGACACTTTCAAAACTCTGAAGGGTACCTTTCCTTCAAAGAGTTCATTTAAAAAATCTGAGATAATTTCTTTGGACTTTTTATTCGAAGGAAAAGTGTATAAAGAAAATCTTTAGACATTTTGTTTGAGAGATAAAAATCTAAAAGAATTGTCTACCAAGTCAAAAATCCTGAAGGAATTTTTAGGGGTAAGTGTACCATTTCATCTTTTTGAAGAGTCACTTTGCAAAATCCCAAAGGGCATTTTCAAGTTACCAAAGGGTATTTTTAGAAAAGGTCCTTTATAAAAGCTTAAAGGGTCACTTTAACTTTCCCAAGAGATAATTTTGAGGATTAATTTTCAAGGGATTCAATTAGACCATTTCATATTTTTCAAAGGGTATGTACCCTTTGGGAAAGTTAATTTGTAAGGATTTTCAAAGGGTATTTTTGGAAAAGGATCAAGAACAAAAATCCTAAAGGATATCTGCCCTTTGAGAAAGTTCAAAATAAGAAATTTGAAGGGTTATTTCCTTCGTAAAAATACTTAATAGAAAAGCTAAAGGACCATTAATAAGAAATATGAAGTGTTAGTGTCCCTTCAGAAAGGGCCACTTGAAAATTATGAAGGATCATTTTCTTTGAAAAAGGGACATTTTAAAAGCCTTAAGGGTAATTAAAAAGAAGGAATTCCTTTGGAATTTTTGTCCAAAGGAATTTTACAAAGAAAAGGACCTTTTCAAGTTATTAAAAGGTATTTTTGAGGAAGATGACCATTGAATAAATCTGAAGGGCTTATCAAAAAGCTCGAAGGGTAGTTTCAAATAAATTGAGGGGTCACTAGTAATAGTGTCGAAAGGTATGTGCCTTATGAAAAAAGGCAAGCTAAAAGGAATGAATTCCTTCAGACTTTTTTTCTAAAGCACGTTTAAAAAGGAAATTAACACTGGCAAAAAAATTTAAATAATTATTCTAGATAAATTGTCTAAAAGAATTCTTTCGAAAGCTTTACCCGTGGGTAATGATGAAGATGAAGAGACAATTCCCATGGATAATTTGTCTGTGGGAAAATGGAAAAGACATAAACCCAAAGAAGGATTTCCTTTAGAAAGTAAAGTCCTTTAGAAAATTATATGTAAATAAGCAAGTCCAAAGGCAAAAGGAAGAGCCCAAACAAAAAACAAATAGTAGGAAATACATAGAAATGAACAACCCAAAAAGGTAAAGATATTTCAATAGCCAATAAATAGTTTAACAAGTTATACAACATGCAAATGGCCTATAAATAAGATTAGACACATCCAAGATGTGTAACCATTTCAAACACAAAACCTTCAATTCTAAAATGGAGACTCATTTACATGAAGGACTCAAGGAATTTAACGTTGGAGAACTTAACACAAAATTTCATGCATGCACTCTTATTTATCTCATTCATTCAAGCATTTTAAACATTTCCAACAATTCAAGTGGAGTTATAAATTTAATTTTGGCATTGATTTCATGAAAAAGAAAGCCTTTCAAATGTTCTAGAATCTCAAGAGGAGTTCCATATTTGGAGATTGGCATAGCATCATGCATTTAAGCATATTATCACAATCTTGATCATACCATCTATTTTCAATGCCAAAGGGTTTTTCATAGAAGACAAAAGACAAGAATATATTATTATAAGGCTTTATTATCTTAGAATAATGGAAATTAGACTTGTTTAATTTAAGAGTTGACCTCTTTTTCTATTTTCAATTCCAACCTCTTAGTTGTTGTATCTTTTTCTATATAAGTTAGCTTTTCAGCCTTGAATTGTATCCCTCTTTTGGCAAGATCAAATTCTACCAAAGACTGAGTTTGTAACCTTATTTTAGATTAATAAAAGGATTGTTTTTATTTTTTATAATGTTGATATAGTGTATTCATGTTATTGATTTTCATAAGTGATAGAATTTATCTTCCTTGTGAAGTCTTGATTCTTACCTAGCATCATAGTTGATCAGTTTATGTAAGTCATGTTCTATGTTTGATGTCTCTTGGCTGATTTTACAGTGGATCTAAGTGGCTAGTTAATGCCTTATATTATGCCTATTATTTAATTTCCCTCAAGCTTGGATCACTAAGTAAAATATTTTCATGAAATACTTATGCATATTAGTCAATTGGAGTTGAAAATTCAACCCTTTTCTTCTCTAAATCATTGTTCTTAGGAGCTCAAATTGAGTGGATCAATCAAAAAATATAGGTGTATCACTATTATTAGATAGGATTTCCATTCAAGTTTATCTCTCTTTTCATGACAATTTGTATCATAGAGCAAATATCCTAATTGATACACCAAAGGGAGCTAGCCCTTAGAATCTAGAGATTTAATCCATTGATTAGGTCACCCACAGCCTAGGATTGTTTCCATGTTTCAATAGACTATGAAGGCTTGAAACTATCTTCACAGGGGTACAAGTCT
Source organism: Torreya grandis (assembly GCA_037957365.1). NCBI lineage: Eukaryota > Viridiplantae > Streptophyta > Pinopsida > Cupressales > Taxaceae > Torreya > Torreya grandis. The sequence goes on along the minus strand of JARHVA010001440.1, from coordinate 1,466,775 downwards.
AATTGACAATAGTTTTTGGCATGCTTGATGGGACATATTAGAGTTGTCTTGATGAAATTGTAGTTGTAATAGTGTTCATGAGTTATTTGGTGATTCCAAATTCAAGCAATTACTTCTAGTAGTCCAGGCACAGTTTTAAAGTAAGTCTAAATTTATTACATTATCATGAATGATTTTTGATGGCTATGTATGAAGAGAATTCATATGCTATGTTTCCTTATTAGTGCTATGATGAATTATTATGATACCTATGATATTCTTTATAATCCTAATCATCCTTATCAAGAGTATTATCAAAGCTATGTTGAGCCTTATCAAGTTTCTCATAATCCTTATTATCAAGAGCATGACTCTTACCTTCCTTGTGTGAGTCATATTAGTCTTAGGACCAGATTTCATCTTTCCCATATGGATATGATGTTGCATATGAGCGTTCTTATCTTCAAGAAAGAATGAATGAAATAGAGGCCAAAATACTAGCATATGCAAGAAAAGTTTGTTCTAACTCTTAGTATGAGGAAGTGAATGGTTTATTTCAAAATGTGTCTAATGATCCAAAAAACATAAATGGATTGTGTATTATTGTATTGGATAAGATGGAGGCTTGGGAGAGGCAAAAAATTGAGTTGAACCACTTGTCTACAAAGGGTTCTTGTGTTCCTTATTCTCATGAAGTTCTTAATTATGCTTATTATGTGCTAAGGGAGCTTCCTAGTTGTATTAAAAAGCCTATTCAAGAGCCTATTCATGAGGTTAAGACTTATTATAGTCCCCTTTCTTCACTACTCATCTCTTAAGCATAAGTTGTCTATGAGGATAAGGAGATTTTAGACTTTGATGAATTAATGGCCAAGTAGAAGGAATAAAATATAGAGGTATTTAAGAGTTTCTCTTTCCCTCCTCTCCAAAACTCCCTAAATAATTCCATTGTCCTCCAGATTCCAAAATCTGATCATAATCAACCTCCCACCATCTCCTTTCTTCAGGAGGAGCCTATTCTTTGGAAGATTGAAAAAGAGGTTGCATCTATAGGTCAATTTTTTGCAAATTATGAAGAAGATGATTTAGGTATGTTTGAGGAAGAATTTCCTATTGATACTTCACTTAAGGTTTTAGTTGAGAATCCAATTATAGTTAAGAATGAGAAGACTGATCTTGATGTGGAAGAACTCCAAGAGGAGATGGTACAAATTGGATTCATAAACAAATTACAGGTATCTCCTATTGAGAAGGATCTAGATAGCTTTCAAGATGATTCTATTCAAATAGATCAAAATGAGGAACAAAAAGATGATTGGCAACAACACTTTAAATATCTATAAGAGATTAAAGAACTTTGTAGGGGTATATTTCCTATTAAAGAGAGTGTTTATGATAAATTTGATCAAGAATCACCTATTAAAGATCATAATATAGATTGGGTTGCCTATTCAAAGCTCCTTGATGAGATGGATTAACTTTCACCAGTAAATAAGAAGGATGTGGTCACTCAAGAACAATGCATAAATGAGATATCACTTGACAAGGTGGTAAATGAAAAGTAGTATGAAAAATATGATGAAGTAATTGATGAGTTTGTCTTTTTTGGTGACTAGTTTTCTATTGATGACTCATTTGAGAAGATGCTAATATAGTTGATAGAAAAGGAAAATGCCTTATCAAAGGTTATGATTAATAAGCATCTTACCTTGCAAACTTGTACCATCTCTTGGAGTGGCTAAGTTTATGAATTTACCTTTTGATCCAGGTGGATCATGCTTTATCATGGTTATCTAGGTTCCTTATTAGTTTATTTTCCTCTAAGTGTTGTTCAAGCACATTAGTTTAGTCTATTTTATCTCAAATAGGTGCTTATTTGCACATTTACTTTTCTTAGTTAGTTTTCCTTACTTTGTGTGTTTCCCTTCTATTTTAGAGGATGAAGGTTATCTCATGCCAAAAGAGAGTTTGTAGTCATGGATCAGATCTATCATTTCTTTTTGGATTCACAAATCATGTATATGTCCAAGTTCTCAAGCATAGTAGGCATGCTTCCCAACTGAGTCACCAAAATGTTGACAATTTTGACCCTACAAGTCAAAATTACAACATCTACCATTCAAAACTTTATAGTTCATCTTGTGAATCAGTTTTGGGTCCTGAATAGTCTAAAGGAATTGTTCAAGTCTACATGATCTCTTTATTTTGGGAGAATTATCCAAATAGAAAACCTGAAGGGCATCCTCAAAAGCAAGGTCATTTATTTCAAAGAAGCTGAAGGGTCTATTTCATTCTTTTGAAGGGCATTTGCACAAGTTTGAAGGGTCTTTTCCTTTCGGGAGGAGGTATTTCAAAATACCAATCAAGAAATTTTAAGGTTATGTACCTTCAAAAGAGGGACACATTCAAAAATTTAAAGGGTACTTTCTCTTTAGAGAGTTCATTTACAAAATCTGAGATAATTCCTTCAGAATTTTTGTCTGAAGGAAAAGTGTATAAAGCAGAGCTTCAAACATTTTGTTTAAGAGATAAAAATATAAAATAATTATCTACCAATTTAAAAACCCTAAAGGAGTTTTCAAGGTCATATGTACCATTTCATCTTTCTGAAGGGTCACTTTGTAAAAGTCTAAAGGGCATTTTCAAGTTATCGAAGGGTATTTTTAGAAAAGGTCCTTTACAAAATCAAAGGGGTCACTTTAACTTTCCCAAGGGATAATTTCAAGGAGGATTTTTCAAGGATCCAAGTGGACCATTTCATTTTTTTTGAAGTGTATGTGCCCTTTGAAAAAGTCACTTTACAAGGAATTTCAAAGGGTATTTTTGGAAAACGATCAAGAATAAAAATCTTGAAGTGTATCTGCCCTTCAGGAAAGTTCAGGACAAGAAATCCAAAGGGTTATTTCCTTCAAAAAAAGACTTAAAATAAAGGTTTAAATACCATTAAAAATAAATTTTAAGGGTTAGTGTCCCTTTATAAAGGTCCACTTGGAAATTTTGAAGGGTCATTTTCTTCAAAAAAGGGACATTTTAAAAGCCTGAAGGGTAATTAGAAAGAAGGAATTCCTTTAGAATTTTTGTACAAAATAAGTTTAAAAAGAAAAGGACCTTTTCAAGTTACCAAAGGGTATTTTCAAAGGAGAGTACCATTGCATATCCAAAGGGCTTGTCAAAAAGCCTGAAGGGTAGTTTCAAATAAACTGAGGGGTCACTAGAAATAATGCCAAAGGGTATGTGACCTAAAAAAAAAGGCAAGCCAAAAGGAAAAAATTCCTTTAGAACTTTTATTCTAAGGAAGTTTAAGAAGGAAATTGACATGGGAATTTTTTTTTAAAGAATTCCTTTAGATAAATTGTCTAAAAGAATTCTTATATAAGCTTTACCCATGGGTAATGATGAAGATGAAGAGACAATTCCCATGGACAATTTGTCCATAGGATAATGGAAAATACATAAACCCAAATAAGGATTTCCTTTTGAAAGTAAATTACTTTTAAAAATTCCATGAAAATAAGGCTAGAGGCAAAAGGAAGAGCCCAAACAAAAAACAAATAGCAGGAAATACATAAAAATGAAGAACCAAAAAAAGCAAAAAGATTTCAACAGCTAATAAATACATTAACAAATTATACAACATGAAAGTGGCCCATAAATAGGATTATGCATGGATAAGATGTGTAACCATTTCAAACATGACACCTTCAGTTCTAAATTAGAGACTTGTTTGCATGAAAGACTCAAGGAGTTTAACATTGGATAGCTTAACACAAAATTTCATGCATGCACTCTTATTTGTCTCATTCATCTGAGCCTTTCAAAAATTTCTAGTAGTTCAATTACATTTCTAAATTCAATTTTTTCATTGATTTAATGCACAAGAAAACCTTTCAAACATTCTAACAATTCAAGAGGAGTTCCATATTTAGAGATTGGTGTAGCATCATACATTTAGACAGATTAGTCTAAGTTTGAGCTCACCATCCATTTTCAACACCAAAGGGTTTTTCATGCAAGATAAAAGACAAGAATATATTCTTAAAATGATTTATTATCTTTCCATAATGGAAATTAGACTTGGTTAATGTAATATTTTACATCTTTTTCTATTTTTAGCACCAATATCTTGGCTATTGTTTCTTTTTCTAGATAAGTTGGCTTTTTAGCCTTGAACTGTATCCATTTTTTAGCAAGATCAAATTATACCAAAGATTGAGTTTGTAACCTTATTTTATATTAATAGAAGGACTATTTTTATTTTCCATAATGCTATTGTAGTGTATTCATGTCAGTGATTTTCATAAGTGATAGAATTTCTCATCCTTGTCAAGTCTTGATTCTTACCTAACAACATAGTTGATCAGTTTATGCAGGTCATGTTCTATGTTTGGTATCTCTTGGATAAGTTTATAGTGGATATAATTGGTTGTTTAGTGCCTTAAATTAGGCCTATTCTTTAATTTCCCTCAAGCTTGGATCACCAGGTAAAACCTTTTCATGAAATACTTATGCATATTGGTCAATTAGAGTTGAAAGTTTAGCCCTTTTCTTATCTAAATCAGCGTTTCTAAGAGCTCAAATTGAGTGGATCAATAAAAAAATATAGGTGTATCACCATCATTAGAAATTATTTTTGTTCAAGTTTCTCTCTCTTTTCCTGGCAGTTTTTAGCATAGAGTAAAGATCATAATTGATACACCAAAGGAAGCTAGCCCTTAGAATATAGAGATTCAATCCACTAATTAGGTAACCCATAACCTAGGATTGTTTCCATGTTTCAACATACTTTGAAGGCCTGAAACTACCTTCATAGGGGTGCAAGTCTGATTGACAATAGTAAACTCATGATTTTTTGTATAAGAGGTAAACAATGCTAACATGATGCATATAAGTTGAGTTTATAGTTTATCAATTGTTCTATTATGGTTGTAGGTTTTAATTTTTGTTTGGTAATCAAGATTGTGATCATATTTGGTTGAAACCATAAATTTTGTTGAATTTATAAATTTTTGTACATTCACATTAAAATACTTCAAGTTAAGATCATTTTAAAGTCTTGGAAACATAAGAATCTAGCCTATTTTAATATTTTTGCAGAATCATGATCATGGTTATACTATTAGGTTCATTTTATGTTTAAATAATCACTTTGAATGTGTTTTATATAGTTTTACTTAAATTAATTTTGTAACATGTGAAAGATTGTTGTTGGCAAAGAACAAGTTTGAGTTGAGATTATGTTCTCTCTAAAATGATATGTTATTTTGACCTTCCCTTGGCATGATACATCCAAGTGTAATAAACTTTCAATTAGATGATGTATAAATAAGTTGTATAATCTAAGTATGATCACTAAAATTTCCCATCTCTATTAGGGTCAAATGAATGGATAGTGACAACATCATAACTATTTTATGCTAATTGTTGAGTTGTTTGATTTAAATTTTAAATTGGGAATTGATGTATTAGATTTAATAATCAATTCAATAAATAGTAAATGCTTTGAGGTATCTAAAAATACCCTTAAAAATATTATCTTATACCTATCTTGTACTTTAAAATAGTTAGAAGTCCTAAAGATATTTGTAATGCTCAATCCCCAATGGTAGATTAGTAAGTGCAAAGGAGACAATACATGGTTATAATGAGTCATATATTGGTCTCATAAAGTGATGAATTGGAAACTATCTTTGATTTAATATTTCATAAGATCTATTTAAGGGAGTGAATTCATTATTAAATGAAGAGAGTTTTGTTAGTATTAAACTATTACTCATGATTTTAGTTGAATTTTCATAAACTTATAGTGGTGATAAAATGACACCATGTTGTTAATATGACTTCAATTTATAAGTTTATCTTTCATTTATGCTTTCATTCATAGTTGGAATCTATTGTCACTTCAAAGGATTAATTTTTTTTATTATTAGAGCAGTCATGAAATATGAGACTTGAAAGAAATTAAATTAAGTAGTTATAATAAATAAATATAGTTGTAATTGGTGTGTTAGTTGAGTTAAGAAGCTAATTTTTTATAAGCATGCTTTGGATTAAAATGGAATAAGGTTTTATATTGTTAAGTTGAATATGATAAATAATTACAATATATTGTTAGTATAAATCATTTTGATGTTCTTAGAAGGATGAATTGTGGAAACTAATGAATAAAACAAAGGATTTTTAATAGCATGGATTAAGATTAAGTGATGTACTTTTACTTATTTGTATAAATTATATCCTAAAATAGAACTTATTATTGTGATAATGACCAAGTAACAAGTAAATAGTCTTTAGAGATTTAAACTCTAAATACTTACCTATAGGATGGTCAAATGTTAGTATGAGAACAAGTTAAAAAATATTGGTCAATGATATGATGCTCACTTGTGTGAAGACATCGATCCTTGACAAAAAATATTGTAACTTAATTAAATCATACCTATAGATTGTTTTCATAAAATGATAAGTTGGATTATATAGTAAGATGACCCTAAAGACTTATATATCTTGGTATAATCATATAACTAGGGATATTACTACAATGGGATATTTACTTACCCAAAATTCATTAAATTCCTATTATAATTTTAGGGATTTCATAGATATAATTTCTATTTTTTAACTTGTCAAATGAACATAGTTGATTGAGTCAAATAGAACAATGTTACTTCTATATTATGAATCATGGATTATAAAATAATGTTGTAACCCTTAAACATAGGAACAATAAATAAATTCATGTTTGTTTGATGTATATGTAATTTTCAAATGTCCTTATTAATCTAAGCATCTAAATTATGAAGAAGGGATGAATAAACTACCCCAATATATACCCAAAATTTTATAGATGTGAGTCACTTATTTAGGAAAAGGGCACCTAGGTGGTCCTATTAGAATCCCATATAGTTTAGAGATTATTGTTATGGTCTGCATATCAATACACCTCGAGCTGCATTTAATATCAAAGGGAAATAATCTTCCCTGTAAAATTTTATAGGGTTAATTACCCTGATTAAGGGTTACATGTATGTAAATTTAGTATTGGGGATTATGTTATGTCACACAAATACAAGTTATGTGTAGTGGATCCTATTCATTATATGTTGTTTATTCTAAATGAAGGATGCTCAAAAATGTTTTTTGGGTCATTTCACTTGGGGATGGAACATGTCATTTAATTCTCTTTCTATGTTCTAATTTAAGATCAAAAGAAATTATTTTTTCAACATTCAGCTACCAATTCTTTGTTATCTTGATTTCTTAATCTAAAAATAAATTCTTCTTGTTGGTTTTGCCACTCTTAAAATTTTCAAGAATTAGCTCTATGATTTTATTTACCACATGTCTATGTAATCACCTAATAAGGGTTTTGATTGATAAGAGTTCTACTTAAAACTTACTATCCCTATCTTATCCCTAAACCTATCTTAGACCATATTATCACATCTATCTGACCTTCATGCAGACCACAAGCATCCCTAGTCATCCATAAAGTAGTCTCATATCTTTAATCTAGCATCTTAGACCTTCATGCCTAGTGTTTTACCAGTTGAACACTATCACCATAATAAGGACACTAGTGCCAAATTTTGATAGTGTCCAAATAATGGAACTAATGTCCTTTACCTCTCTTTTTTACAAACATATATATTTTAAAATCTGAAACCTCCTAGGTTTGGCCTAGACCACTTTTATCACCCATACAAGCATCAACATGGTATAAATACATGAATTTTATCCCTCTAACCACTAGATGGAAATGAGATGAAAAATACAAATTCAAATTGAGAACAATTTATTCACAATAAATATTATCAATCCATATTATATCCTAATTTTGCATGCTATTATCTACAGTAGTCTTAAGCTCAGATTACCTAGATATCTAGTCCCAAACACATTTAAAGAACTCAATTAAACTATCATACTATATTCAATTATAATTTCACCTAAACTTAGGTGGTGAGAACTACATTAGGCTTGATCCTTCCTTGGAGTATTGGTATGTAGGAAAATATGATCACAATGGGGTGTTAAGGATGCCTAACCTACCCCACTAACAAACACACTTTTTAGCTTGTATTAATTGGATGCCCTAACTACATGGAGGATTAGGGTTTACTCATAAATTTATTCAAAATAGGTAATATATAGGGTTTCAAAACTTGTGCACATAGGAAAAAACCTCATATATCTAGATAGAGGTTCACTTAGAAGCTAAAGAAAATCCTACATAAAGGACACTACTACCAATATAGGGACACTACTGCCACATTTCTAATAATGTAACTACTATCTAATTAGGGGGATACTATTTAGGAGGGGTTATGACATCAGGATCCTATTTGAAACACTCATACTAGCTTCTACCTTATTTTTTATCATCTATATCATTCATCTTAGTTATTTTCTAGCTAAGTTATTACTTGCACTATTTATTACTATTTTTAGAAAGGTCAAAGTTAGAACAATTCTATAAAAAATTAGTGGTTTATTTATTGCATATTATTACCTTGATTTAGCATAATCAAATATTTTATAAACATAAGTTTTACATTCACTAAGTTCTAAGAAGTTAAAACATTTGGTGAACTAGACTTACTTTGAACATTGCTCAAACCCTAACCTTAGATGTTCTTAGGGTTTGTATTATTTTTGTTTTAATGATTAGATATTAGATCTAAAATATCACATTTGTTTCAATATTTTATTTTTACAATCTTTCATAGATTAAATTTATTTAAAGGTTTGAAATATATAACAATTTGTTTTCCTGCACCCCAAACTACAATGGTAGAATTCAATAACTGATTTGATAAAACTAATAAGAGACAATTTTAATATTTTGTTTCCAAACATTTAGATATATAGTATAACCTTATCAATATTATTCACAAATAATTTCAAATATCATATAATGGTCAATCTTATACTCCCCCAAATAATAACATTGTTACACTTACATTAGGGCCAACTTAGCTAGCATAACAACCAATTCTAACTCAATAACCTTTCGTGATAGTTACACCTCTTATGGATAATTCCTCCACTCCATATGTATAATCTGTAATGCATCAGGTTCATAACCTACAAGCTAAGGTGTTACATACTAAAAAATTAGCCATTAGGCCATCACATACCTTAGATTCTCGTGTTATTTTACATACACCTTTAGCACATCACATAGTGTCAACTCCTTTGACATCCATATTTGTGGCACCTAAGCTTACATTGTATGATGGTAAGGGTGAACCATTGCACCATATCAAAACTTTTCATGTAGCATTTTTAGACTACATGTAAAATGATTGGATCCTCACTAAGTTATTCCCATGTAGTTTAAATCATTATGCCTTACAGTGCTTTTATGATCTACCAAATCAGTATATCACCACATTTAATCCATTGGTAGATATATTTCTATCACACTTCTCAATAAACATTAGTGATAAGATCTCATATGGTCAAGTTGCACAATTGAAACAAAAATAAAATGAGCCTATTTTATAATACATCTTATGATATAAGACTATATTAGCCAATCTAACTATCCCCATAGAAAATAAAGGGCTTTAGGAAATCTTTAAATATAGTCTTCTACTAGAATTACATGAAACTATCTTGTTTCAAAAGCTTCCAACCTTCATATATTTATGACACATAGTGAAATAAAGAGAAGTAAAGATTTTTTCCATGGGAAAATTAAATTATACCAGTGGATTAGAATCAAATGCTAAGAGTTATATTAATCCTCCATATAAGATAAATGCCACTAAAAATAAGAGTGATTCAAATGCCATAGTTAAGATAGCTTCAAAGCCATCTTTTTACCTAGTTTTATTAGCTCCTCCACATAAAGTTTAGTTTTCACCAACCTTATAAAATTACCAGCACATGTTTTACAATAGCTATTGGAATGCAATGGCATATATCTCCATCCCATCAAAGAGGTTCATATGACATGACATATTTTAAATAACTATGATTCTAATGCATTATGTGAATATCATAGAACACTTAGCCATAAAATAAATAGATGCATCATTTTGAAACATAAGATACAATATTTTATAAAGACTAATATTATTTATGTGGTCATGATTTAACAATTTTGGGAATATTGGTGTATTATTCCTAAATTAGTTAAAGGGTATGAGTAGTAAAATCAATAAATAAATATGAAATAATTAAGCTACTGATTTGTATAAATTTAATTACAATTTAAACCTTTCCAAAAATAGTAATAAGGGATAGAATATAAGACTTAGCTAGAAACTAACTGAGAAGGCTAAGACAGAGTCTAAAATTCATGATGCAAGACTAGGACACTATCACAAATCAAGATCTAGCCTTTGTTTTATGATTAGATAAGAGCATGAAAATAGGAAACTAGTAGCACCAATGTTGTAGTCCACTTCTATCATTGTTTTCTAGGAGACTTGAGCTTTTTGGTTTTTTTTCATTATGTCTATTTGACCATATCTATGAAGTTTTGAGTATCAGATGTCTATATAACTCCTTATATATCTGATTTAGTCTTCAAACCCTAGGCATCATTATGTTTTGAAAAACTTTGGGAAAGAGGGGGGGTTAGTTTATGTAAGATGCACTAAATGTGTATCTACATGCCTTGTGTGGGCATGATACCTACATACCAATACTCCAAAGAGGGATCAAGCCATATGTAGTTCTCCTACCTAATGTGTTTTGTGCAATAGTGTGTATGAAGATGCAAATGCTAAAACTAGGTGTGCTTGAGGTGGCTAGGGACTAGTGTAAGGATCTAAATAAGATTTTAGTATTATTGGCTAGATATATGTAGAGAATAGGGAAGATTGTGTTAGTGGTTTTTCTTGTATTCTTGCTTTGATTTGTGATAATTGTCAACCCTTTATAAATGCTCTTTGAATGGGATTTTATAAGGATATATTGGTCATGGGTTAAATGTGCTCTCATTAGGCTAACAAAGAGAAGGATGGGGAACCAAAAGGAACTGACTATTAGGGATAAAAATGCACTTTGACAAGAGCATTGAAAGAGAATAATACTAGAATTGGTGTTGTTGTCCAATTTCAGCACTATTGTCCTTAGTTAATGAGGCTTGAGGGATGGATTTGTCATGGAGAGAGTAATCTAACTAAGCTAGGATAAGGTCTAGAAGGATACAGATGACTGGGAATCAGTGAAAACATGCATATGACGGTCATGAAAGAAGGCAAGAGGAAGCTATGGGTTGGGTATCATTAGCCACACTCAAGTTACCAATTTTCACATTTTATATGACTATATTTACCCCCTGTTTATTCTAGTGATGTAGAAAAATGAAATAATAGGATAAAGGAAAAAAGAGAAAGCATACCTAAACTTACCTACAAGGGTGAAGCTCATGAAGTTGTGTGATGTTGGGTGTGTGTAGAGAGAACATGCTATAAAGTTTGAATCTACAAGAGAAAATAAAGAGTGGATCAATTCCTACTAGATATGTTATATATAAAATAATGACATATAAATTTGGGTAAGAAAAAGAGGAAGAAAAAGGAATTAATACACCTCACCAAGTACATGAACCATTATAAAACCCATTGTGATGTTGATTGATATTGAGTGATGTTGGATGTGTGCTAAATCAAGAGTAATATCATGAATAGATATAAGTGTTCAATTCCTTAAAAGTGGCTCAAGAATGCAAAGGCTAGCCTTTTGGCTCCATCATCACCCACTAAGTGAATCTATGTGGTCATACATGTGCTAATCGATGCTTGGACTATGTGTCTAATCCCTCTAAGTAGGTGGATCAAGAATACAAAGGCTAGCTAGTCCTTTGGCTCCATTTTTACCCGATGAAGTGAAGCTATGAACTAATATCGATATGAGATATGTGTTGTATGATATGTATCCTAAATCCCATGAATGTACTATGATTTGAAAATATTGGTGTGGATAGCCAAATGTATGATGGAAACTAGGCCACTCTTGGCCACTCTAAAAGATTGATATTAGGCTTTTATAAAATCCACTCTAAAACTAGTGCACTAGGATTATATGAAAGCCACTCTGAAATGATGTTAACCACATGCAGATAGAATAAGACATGCAATTGTTGAGAATGCCTAAGTAATGTTGAACTCAAAAAGAAAAGAAAATAAATGTGCCATGAACATTTCCCCCAATCAATGGTGTCTAAAACATGGATTCTAATCTGGAAGTTATATCAACTATCTTATTTAAAATTAGAAGTGAGAGCCATCATGTCATGCATGATGCCACCTATATCTAGATTTTTGAGCAAAAATGTACTGAAAACTACTGAATCTAAACTAGACTATGTAAAACTTTAGTTGAACTTACTTTTTGTCTATTTTTGGAAAGTATATTTTTCTATTATTTGGACAAGAACACCAAAAATAGACACTAGTAGCACCATCATTGTAGTCCAATATTGGCACTATTATCCTGGGCTAAATTTAATGACTATTCTAACATATTTAGTTTGCTTGGTTTGTTATTTCTAGTTTGATGTTTGGTTATTATTTTGAATGTTGCTTTTTTTACCATTAAGAGATCTAATCTTTGTGAAAAAAACCTTATTTATTTCCCCTTCTTCTGAGGGTAGGAATGAATACCCTAAAATTACTACCATTAAAATAAATATCCCTACAAGTATGTTATGATATAAATATACATGATATAACAATGATAATTGACAAGATATATCATGGTTTGTAATTATATATTGTTAGATCAATAGGGGTATGCCTAGATAAATATAACAATGTAATAGCATGTGCAATACAATGAATGAGAATTTTAAGTTTGGTTAATTATTACTTGTTAGTTTTTAAGGAGGGATGGACCATTATGTCCATCATGGCATCCAAAAAGGAAATATAATGCATGATGTGGATCATGGCATTGTAAACAATGAGAAGAAAAAAGCACACAAGGTAAGAATCAATAAGAATAAAAGGGTGTCTAAGGGGCCAAGAAAACAAGCATACAAGGCATGTTCAAATGCCACATACATATATAATTGGAATAAGCAAGGTTGTCATGAAAACTACAATCATATAGAAAAGTACAAGCAAAGGACATTGATAAATGTCCTAAGGCATACACATGAATATAAGCAAAGAAATTGGTAAATTTCCTAAGACACATACAAAAGACAAATAAGAATTTAAAAATGCAATCACATATAGATATGTAAAGAAATAAAGTAAATCATGTAAAAACTAGAAATATAATCGCATCTAACTAATCAAAACAAGAAGTGAAGGTTTGCAAGACACGTAGTACAAGACTAGGTATATGATAATAAATACACAAGTGCTATATCCTAATGAGATGTTGATAGAGTAATATATGCAAGTTAGTAAATAATGTACATGATCATGATAAATAGAGTGTGTGGTGTAGGAATGACATAACCTAGATGGTGTAGTCATGTAGAAGATGCCCTCAGTGGCTATGTATATTGATGTGTGTCTTGAATGTAGAAGTAGGATGCCTCCTCAATGGGTAGAGTGAAGCAATCAAGGATATGGATGTCACTACACACATTCAAATAAGATCAAGTTAAGCATGGTAATGTAGATAAATCAACAAAGAATAGTAAATGTAAATCTAGCATGATAGTAGAAATGTGAAGCATGGATGATGCATACAATTGAAATATTTTTGGTAATTTTGGATCATTGGAATGTTTTTGTGTTTTTAAAATTCTGTATTGTTTTGTATATTTGATATTTTGAATTGTTTTTTAATTTTTGATATAATATGTGTACAATCAATCATTAGAAGACTATGTACAAGTAAGTTAAGAAATTATGTACAAGTAGAAAAAAAACTATATACAAGTAATTTGAAAGGAAGCTATATACAAGTATATGAATAAATAAATATGTACATAATGACATAAAACACTAGGATGGAGGGGGTAAATGGTCCAAGGATGGAGCCCACTGGGAACAAAGATAGAAGAAGGGATCATGACCATCATCAAATGCCTCAAGATCATCATCATAAGTATCATCATATGCTGTAAAATCTATATACATGGTGTTATCCTATCAAAGGTGAACTAAAGGTGGATTTAATTGTGAAGATGTTGATTCTCCTATAGGATGTTTGAATCTAGTAATAGATGGATTCGGTGGAAGTGGTAAAGCTGGTGTTAGTGGTGATTTAATCTAAATAATACCCTAAACCTATAGTTTATCTAATTTTTATTGTAAAGCTATACATGAGTTTGTATCATGATATGTGATCTTATGAAAAATACAAAATAGGTGACCATCCTAATGTGATAATCTACTAATATATTTGTGTCATACTATAGGTAGTATTATTAATCCATTATCAAGTAATATCTATAGTATAATCTATGTTTGATGTTGTTTGATGCTTGCCTAAATCTAAATGACTAACTCTATATCCATAGAGGTAACCATGTGAATTGTATGTGTCAAGTGATCTATTTTTGGCCATGAATGTGGAGTGTATAGTGCGAGTATAGTGTGAGTTGCTAAGATTAATGTAGGATGTGTAATGAGACCTCTAGAGTCATCTTAGTACTCTCCTAGGCTAACTAGTGTAAATCTCAATCCACATAAATAATCATCTATAATTGTGGGTGTTATATCATCATCTCAAGTAGCCTAGGAATATTTATCAACATCATGTACATATAGTAACTCAATATTTACCACAAGAGGTAACTATGATATGAGAGACTCATCAACTATAGTAGTAGAAGATGATGGTGTTGTGAGAGTATCTATAACTATTAGAATAAATATAACTATCAAAGGAGATATATCTATAAAATCAACTAGTACTAATAAAACTATTGTCAATGATTAGGTAATTATAATAGGTGTAGGAATCATGACTAATGGAGTAACTATAATGGATAAATTTGTTATGACTAGCTGAGTATCTAGAACTAGGGACATAATAGTAAGTGGAGTGTGAGATGTGTTAGTCTCTCCTACCTCATATTTATATATCTAATCAAGAGAAATGCAATGAGGTGGGGAATGAAATATAATATGAGGTGTCTCATCTGGTGAAATAGTGAAAGATGACTCTATAATCTGATAATATCTAAATGGTTGGTTATCTATTGGGCATGTGTATAGGTGTCCTTCATGGAGAAACTTAACACATTGATGAAGAGTAGAAGGAACTACCCCCATAGCATATATCCAAGGTCATCCAAGTAAAATATTATAATGAAGAGGACTTGGCATGACCTAGAATTATGTAGAGAGGGTTTTTGGCCCTACCATGATATCTAAAGCAATGGTGTCCAATGTTTGTCATGGTATATCTTCAAATCCTCTAATATTCTTATATGATTTTTGTATGGATGTCATATCTATGCCCATGGTATGTAAGAATGTAATATTACATATATTAAGTCTGGAACCATAATCAACTAGAAATCTCTTAATTGTACTAGTTTTGATTTGTGTTTGTATGAATAGTGGTAAATTTTGTTTAATAACTATTTGGGATGGCATGTCTTCATGATAAAAAGAATTAACATCTTCTATAGTTTTTAATTTATTGACCACCAATGCAAAATAATCAAGCTCTAAATTAATGGGCATAAAAGTCTGAATGAGTGTCTAATAAAGAATGTCCTTAAACACATTGGCTTCTTGAAGTAGTTCTAACATGGAAATATTAGCTAGAGTGTTTCTCAACTGATCAAATATATCATAAGACTTATGTGGATCTACCTATGCAGGTGGGTTAGGCTTAGGATGGGAAAGAATAGGAGGGTGGTGGGGCTCTTGACTAGGTGGAAGAGGCATGGTATCATGTCACGTAACAACTCTAATCACATTATCTACTATATGTATAGGACTAGTAGCAGCGACAGGAGGAGACCAAAGATAATTGAGAGGTCGAGGTGGTAGAAGGACAAAGGGTGTCAATTGGGATCTTTGGCTATGGGTAATAACCTAGGGAAGAGTAAAATTGACCATGTAGCATAACTCAACATAGGATAAAGTCTCTAAGGGGGGTGAGGCAAGAGGTATCTTAACATTTTTAACAATAACTCTCTTAATATCATCCCATATTATGAAAAGTAAGCATGAAATGCAAAGAATGAAGCTTTGCATTAACATATGGTAGACTTCATCATTCATGTACATGATAAGACCAAGTATGGTATCCTTATTATTTACTTAAAATGCAATAAATATTTGAAAATAAGTGAGATCCATTTTTGAAATATGATTTTAGGTGTAAGGTGATACCTTAAGAAGTGATGGGACCTAATATATACATTTAGGGTTTGAAATAAAATTGTTTTTAATATTACTAAAAAATTAAATTTAATTATAATTTTTTGTTTTATTATGTAGGTAAAAATCATAAAAATATAGAAAAAATTAGTTGGAAATTTACCCTAGGGTTTGTATACATAAATAAAGTAAGTTGGGTTCACCAAATGATTTAGCAATTTTAGGAATATTAGTATATTATTCTTGATTTAGTTAAGGGTATGAGTAGTAAATTATTAAATAAATATGTAATAATTAAGATACTAATCTTTTATAAATTTGATTTTAACTTTAAACTTCTTTAAAATAGTAATAAGGGATATAAAATAAGACTTATCTAGAAACTGACTACGATGGCTAAGATACAGTCTAAAATTCATTGTGTAGGACTAGGACACTATCACAAATCAAGATCTAGCCTTCATTTTATGATTGGATAGAATTGGAAAAATAGGACACTAGTAGCACTGATAGTGTAGTCTACTTCTATCAATATTGTCTAGGAAACTTGAGCTTTTTGGGTTTTGTTTCATTGTGTCTATGTGACCCTATCTGTGAAGTTTCAACTATTGGATGTTTGAGGAACTCATTTTAGAGCTGGTTTAGTCTTCAAACCCTAGATTCTATTATGCTTTGACCAACTTTGGGAAAGAGGGGGGGGTTAGTGTGTGTAAGATGCACTGAACATGTATCCACACCCCTTGTGTGGGCATGCTTCCTACATACCAATACTTTGAAGAGGGATTAATCCATATGTAGTTTCCCACCTAATATGATTTATGGAATAATGTGTATGAATATGAAAATGCTAAAATTGGGTTTGTTTTTAGTGGCTAGGGACTAGTGTGAGGATTTGAATAAGATTGTCATAGTATTGACTAGTTGTATGCAACAATAGGGAAGATTGCCTTAGTGGTTTTGCTTGTATTCTTTCTTTGCTTTGTGATAATTGCCAACCCTTTCCAAATAATCTATGAATGGGATTTTATATAGATCTATTGGTCATGGGTTAAATGTGCTCACATTAGGCCAACAAGGAGAAGGATGGGGAACTAGAAAAAACTAATTATTGGGGCTAAAATTGCACTTGGATAAGAGTGCCAAAATTGGATAGTAATGGCACCAACACTATTATCTAAGTTGGGTGTTATTGTCCTTAGCTGATGGGGATAGGGGGGATGGATTTGTCATGGAGAGAGTAGTCTAGCTGAGCTACTATTATGTCTAGAAGGCTATGGATGACTGAGAATTAGTGAAAATATGACTATGAGGGTCATGGAAGCAAATAAGAGGGACCTATGGGTTGGGTGTCATTAACCACACTCAAGTTAACAATTTTCACATTTTATATGACTACAAGTCACACCCACAAATGCATCCAAAGTATAAAAAATAGAATCTAAATCACTAAAAATATTCTCATAGCTATTTCCAAAGCATATGAAAAATGAGGTAAGGGGTACTTGAATTATTCACTACACATATCAATCACACCCACTACCAACATCATATCACACTACTTTAGGGTAGGCACACCCACTACATAATATCATTGGTGTGTACCACACTACAATTATATTTAGACCACTCATCACCATCTTAGAGCAAGAGATTATTGATGATGATTTAGATTTATATGCACTCTTTGTACGATCCTACATAGATCATCATCCTATCTAGAGTGTTATGGTTGATAATAGGTCATGTATTAGCATGTGTACTATCAAATTTTTATAGCATTTGGGATATTCAAAGCAGGATATATCTCATATAGATATAGTTATCAGTAGTTTTAGTGTCCATGTTAAGAGTTTCAATGGGGAGATTATACTTCCAATATAGGTTGGACCATCACATATTTCTACTAGATTCTTAGTAGTACCTAACACATGCATATTTGACATGTTATAGGTTAGGCCATGGATACATCAATTATGAGCCATCCCATCCATAGTGAATATATGCCTAAAACATATACATGAAAATTAAGTGATCATAGTTAAGGGTCTTCCATCTGAATATCCTATACCTATCCCATAGATAGTTACATCACAAATAGTTATTTCATAGTTACTAGTTATAACACAATTACTAATTCAACATAATTACTAGTAATATCTCTAAGCACAATTCCTATCAATACATCATAAAGTTTAGTGGAGCCACTAGTGCAGGTGAGGTCAATCCTATAATATATCCATTTATGCATACTCTATCATGAATACCATTACGTCAGAGATATGTTATAGGTTCAAGAGGGCCTCTTATACTCACTTTATTATGAGATAAATCTTACTGAGTTCTTTGGGTTCTCAACATAAGGCACCTATGCCACCTAAAACACCTTCTACCATATGGGACCCTAGGAACCCTATAGTTCACAGGACACCACAACTAGTGTCACATATTCCTAGCATCACTCTATAGGTAAGAGCAGATATAGATCACTTAATGCATTAGATTATGCAACCATAATTAACCTTTCATATAATGCATGATCACCATTCTTATTTTTGACACATGCCACATTGATACTGAGACTCCCATGAGACTCATTGGTTAGTATTGTTCCTTCCTTCTTGCACATACTTTCCTTATCTCTTGCTCATTCTAGATATTTTCCTTTTCATGTTGCTTGTACAAATATTTTATCCATAAAATACAAAAACAATATAATATTTCAAAAAAAAATCAAATATTTGCTCAAAAAACACAAAATTATAGATTATATGCATGGCTAGGTTTACATTTATTATATTTTCTAGACACTACATATGTTATCTATCTTAGTATAGTTAGTTTTATCATACATACATGCTTTACTTATTCTTATTGAGTGCTTGCAGATTTATATAGGACTCATGTACACTACACCAATATAGATTTTCTATTATCTACCCACTAAGGGCATATATATTGATACACAAGTTCTTCATTTGACACATTCAACTATTTGGGGGCACCCTATACACAATTTTGATTACCAGGTTCTATCTTTTTATACTCTACATCATAGCTTTGGCATTATTATATCTTGATATTTATCGTGCTAAAAATACTCACATTTCTTGTTGAATATTACTACTTTAGACTTAGTATATGTGCATCTTATATCTTACACAAATGTATATTACATGTTCACGCATATTTTAATTTATATATTTCTTATTTTAGACTTTATTATGTATCTATGTTTCATCTATCTGAGGTCATTTCAATATTCCATTTCTATTTGTATATATGCCACTTCTTTTCACTATATGTATGCTTTGAACATGTGCCCATGTCCTTGTGTGTGCCTTCTTGATTGTGTATGTTGACATTTGAACATGTCCTTTTATGTGGATCTAAGCCAAATCGGTTGTTTCTTGTATATGTGGATATTTTAACATATCCTTATATATCTTATTTTTTGATATTTAGTGGCATGTGCCCATGTCCCTTATAATGTGTCCCCTTGGCCTACTTTGTGTATCTCATGTGTGTTGTATATATGTTTTCTTGTATGCATCATGGCCATAACACTTATCTCTTTATTATTACACACTCTAATTTTAAATGGCATGAGGGACCTCATGCATCTCCCATTCCTACTTAGGTGTCATGATGGACATCATGCCTCATCCCACTAGGTAGCTATTCAATTTTTACTCAAATTTGTTGTTACATACATTGTTATATCTATCTTGACACCCTTATGAATGCTAGACATAACATACATTACACATTACAAAATTTACTTAGATTATATTACATTTTGAAGTTATGTATGAACATTATATTGGATTATTATGAATATAGAATATATTCTCCAGCTGACAGACATCTTGCAAATATTTTTCTTTTGAGGATAGTTCTTACACATGTTCAATAACTCCCTTCAAAAGATGGGGCCTTTATAAGGGTTTATCATAGACATCAGGCTCCTATAATGCATACATAGTACATTTTTTAGCACACAGGCTCATATTATAAAAATCAAACTCAGGTAAACATAGTGGTAAAATAGTGATACAAATATCAGTATAGCTGCATAAAGGACACTAGCACCCAAATTATGACACTAACACCACACATCCAATAATGACACTACTATCTAAGATATGGTACTAGTATCTAGTAGCCTTAGTTTTAGAAAAAAAATGGGATGTTTATAAAATTATAGTAGGTACAATACAAATTTGTGTAGGTTTAGTTATAGATTTATTAGTTTTTCTTAGATTCATATCAGTTTACTGAAATTAGGGGCATCATGTGCAGCATGACTGTTGACCAAATTTTGATCCCAAGTCAAATTTGGTCACCTCCTCTAGGTTAAAACTTCATAGGGTTGTTAAATTTTTTCATGGTCTTAAATGGTATTTAATGGTTCCATATGGTCATATTTGTCCTTGTCTAGCATTATCTAAAGTTTGGTCTTATTTTCACTTGTCTAGTCTTATGGGTCAAGTACAAGGTCTTGTATGGTCAAACATATTCAAAGGTTTAATATGGTTAAATTTCATTATAAAAATTTATTTATATGTCATTAGATTCATATTATTATGCACTAACCTTTTATTTGGCTATTATATGCAAAAATCACATTATAGACACCTTTTGGCCCATGTGAAAGAGTTGGATGTACCATTTCAAGAATCAAATGTTTAAAAATGATTAATAATGTCCCTAGTGTCAGAATTAGGTCAAATACTATTTAGGGATAGTCATAAACTAACAACATCTATATTTCAATGCCTAATATTGGCAAAAGGACACTTTACAAGCACTTGTATGGCCTTGTAAGATCAGTTTTTAGTTTTAAATGACTTTTATGTGTCCCTTGGGATCCCTAAAATATTTTTTAATATTTTTACCAAGTTTCATCTTAAAATAACACTCCAAACAATTTTTTTCTTCCATTGATACCTTCACAAGCTTAGGAAGGCCAATTTAAACTAAATGGTATGGCTAGGCGAGAGAGAGATTTAGGAGATGAAAATTTGGCCATTGGTAGGTGTCTTAGTAAGAATTTAATCAATGTAATTTTTTGTATATTAGTGGCATCTTATTTATGAACAATCACTAAAAGAGAAAAAAGGTCCATATGGCCTATCCATCTGTGAGGGGTCTATTCTTGCACCTATTTATCCACTTTAGAATCTGATGGAGATAAATGGTTTTGGTGGTGGTTTTTAGAGGTCATATATACCATTTTAATGGTGGTTTTATTATTTGAATAATCTCTAAGAGGTGTATTCACTAGGAGGAAAAGTGTCTTGATGAACAAGTTATTTCAATCAATCTTGTTGCAAGTTTCTATTTTTTATTCATGGTGGTCACTCTCATAGGTTTAAAATTATTCATAAATCTCATGAAATATTCCTAAATTTCATGGAATTCATGTGCTTTATTTTTGAGGTGTGTTTTTTTCATAATCTTCAAACATGATGATTTTTGAGAACATGGTTAAGGTTTGAACAATCCACTACATGTTTGATTGCCATTTTGGCTCAAGTATCATATGTATCTCATGGTGTAAGTTTATAAGGTCATATTATACATTTATAATCATGATAAGATCAAGATAAGAGTCTAAATATAGTTTCTAATGAGAAACTCATAAGTGTTCCTTCATATATAGGCCTATATGAACTATATGAGTAGTTTGAAGATGCTCATTTCTCATAGAAGTACATGATACATCTCTTAATTCATTTATATTATATTTATTGCCTGAATACCATCATCAAATTGATACAAACTAATTAAAAGGCTCTAATAATACACATAGACTCCATAAGATACTTGATTGCACCTACAAGTTTGTATAGACTATAGGGTGAGTTGAAGTTGATTGGAGGTATTGATACTTTTATTAAGCTTTGTTATGCATTGAAGAAGTAAAAAAAAAAGTGTGTAGTGGTTGAATTTTTTTTTAAATTCTATGGAACTAAGAAATAAGCCTTGAAGTACTAAATAGTCAAAAGGTGACCTACAGGCCCTAGACTTGTAGGTCTTCATTTTGGACTATGCCCGACATCAAACTGACACAAAAGATATATATATATATATATATATATATATATATATATATATATATATATATATATATATATATATATATATATATATATATATAGGAGCCTTGATTTTGATATAAGATTAAACTAATCATAGATAATATGAAATAATATAAATATGTTTAAGAGTCAAAGATGGCCAAGAAACTAAGTTGATAGTCTAATAGTCATCTACAAGACTATGTATGGACTGTATATGAGAACAAGTAAGAATTGGATTGAAATTGTTAGAAGGAGATAAAAGACATTGATATATAGTGATAATGAATAGTTATTTTTTTTTAATACCTTAGATCAAATTGGTAAGTGAAGAAATTAAGTTCAATATTATGGGTTTAAATCTAGCCCTAATAAGCACCTACAACGATGCCTTATAAGGTGTGAGCATTAATGCATACTTGAAGAGGAGGTAGATTACCATGAAGAGATTATCTAAGCCTAAAATTTAATTTAAAACAATTTAAAATATCAAAATGAGGTTTATTGATGTGAGAGTAAGGTCTAAATACCTAATATTGTCATGACCTTGAACATCACCCATAAGCCTATTTAAAGGGTCAACACAGTTTGAGACCTAAAGACAATGGTAGAGGTGTTTAAAATAAATATAAGTGAAATTTATATTGAAAATATGTTAAATAAAATTGAAATGTATATTGGTGTGAGGGTGATATCTTAAACATCAAAACACATTTGATATCTTATAGGCCACCTACAGGCTATAATCTAGATAGTTGGTCCTAAGCCTAAGGATGGAACAAAGTGCATAAAAATAAACTAAGGTATACATCAATTATATAAATAAGGTATAAATTAATTAATCTATCTGAAACAAAAGAGGAAACATGAGGTGTTGGAGAAAAATGAGTTTTAAACCATAATGCATAGTTAGTTAACACACATAGTCAGATCCTATAGTCCAGTCATGAGAGAGATTGGTTTGTTGAGGCCTCTATAGGCATGATCATACTTTTATAATTGGTAAAATAGATATTCATTAATGGGAAAAGACATTTATTTTCACCTAAGGGTTGTACTAATAGTATACATACCCATTATTTTATCTCAGACCTTACCCACTTTATTGGCAAGGGGCAGTCTTGAGACCAAGGGGTCTATTTAAACTCAAATCACATAAAAAGTATGCTAGACACCATGTGGAAAACTTGAGGTGGTAAATATACATATAAAATTTCTACATACACTTTCATCAGGAACAAAACTTCAATCTTCAATCCAAGTGCCCTTGAGGGCTAGCAAAGAGATGACAGGCCTAAACCCCAAGATCCTTGACCAGTAGACCAAATTCATACAAAGGAGTGGTAATCACTACCAAATAATTTATAATCATGGAGAGGATTATTTTTTATGTGTCTAAATTTCTCCCAGTAGTGACATGGAGTTTTTAGTCCCAAAACTCAAACTTGACCTCTCTTGAGTTTAAGAGAGCTAAGTATGCCACCTAAGGAGCAAATTCACATGCTCATACCATATCTCACAATTTTCATGGGAATATGGTCCATTTGGGATAGTTTATTAGGTTATTTAATAAGTTTTTACAAGTGTAATGAGGTCAATTGATGATCTATTCCTTATGAATAATTGTTAAGACCCCAAATACATCTTAAACCCCTCTAAAACCTTGATAGTGATTAGTCAAGGAAAAAATACTTGTTATCATATATAATTCCATATTTTTATCCTAAAACCTCTTTTATATTGTTTAGGACTCCAATTAATTTCTACACATGTACTTTGATGTTGATGTCACTTATACAGATTGCCATAAATGCCTTATTTTGCATATTTTTTTATGTTTTAAAGGCATTATGACTAGGGTATAGATTAATAACAATTTTATGGGTTATTTGGGATGTTTCATAAATATTAAATCATAAATAAATTCATAGGATATTCTTTAGGTCATCAAACTAGGCCTATTTTTCAAGGCAGACTCAAACAAACTCAAAATGAGACTAGGTGACAAAGTTATTTCTTGGTTTACATATTTTCATAGGGTCTTAGGACCCAAAAATTGACATGAGGTTGTTGATATTATATAAAAATATAATCACACACTTTTTTTTTATTTAAAATGTGTTTAAGAAGTTTTGAGTAAGAAAATAGGGTCATAGGCAAAGAGGCCTAATCGATTCCTAGTTCAGGAGAGAGAAAGATAGAAAAAATAGGCTTCCACTCAGAGTTAGAAGATTAAATCCAAAATTAATATATAAGGCCATAATGGGTCATTTAATATTCACTAATTTTTTAAATATAATTCATATAACTCCCTACACAAGGAGGTTTACAAGTTTTAGGGATACAAGGAAACTAGGCTTATTGAAGGCTTGAGAAGAAAAACAAGTTCTTGGGAGTTATGACAAGAATAAAAATGGTTTTTTTTAGACCTGATAACATATTTTAATAAATTTCATGGATATAAGGTGAATTTAAGAATATTAACTTGAGTTTGGGGCCACTTGGACCAAGCTAGGCGTGGGAATTAAAGAATTTTAAGACACCTATACACACTAATGACGAAATGATAGATCAAAAGAGTTTATTAAGGCATGGAATATTTACAATGATTTTTTTTATATAATTTAATTTTTAATTCATGATTCTAAAGTCCATTTGTAACTCCTTTCATAAAAAGAAGGGCAGTTTTCAAGAAGCTAGTCAAGGTATCAAGCCAAGTTGTAACCCCTATAACACATGGAGGGTTAGAGCATCTTCAAGAGTGATACACATGGACTTGGAGGTATTTTTTTAATATCTTATTACTCCATTTATTTTTATATCACATGTACACTTGTTAATATCCTTCTACTATGCCCCCTCTCTCTCTTCACACTTCTCTATATAAGCAGCCATTTTCGAATAAGTTTGTAGAATCCACACCTGGTATGGTGAATCCCTACTAGTCTAAGTATTATTTTCTCCTTTGAATAAAATATATAAATATATTTTTGAGTTTATAAATTCTTTTCTAAGTGTGTGACATGGTTCATAGTTGAATGGCAAGTGATAACCATCTATCCTTATGTTCACCTTACTCTTTCATGTTTTGTGTAAGTAGCCTACTCTATAATAGGTCACATGAAGTGTAATTAGTGTATATATATGTATATAAGTGTAATTAATAATAATAATGTATAAAATAATTCCTCTTGTTCATCCACCTTAATAATTTCATTGTATATCACCTTCATGTTTGAAATATTGATGTTAGAGAAACTTTTAATGTTGAAGTCAGTTTTGTGAATCACCTTTCATAGTGAAAGTACATGGTAGTATTGTGGAGATTAAATTGGTGCATCAACTAATTATATTATGTTTTTTTAATGTTATCTATATCCCTTTTCATCTTGAATAATCTATTAGTATAGGTGATTAGCTTCAATAGACATATCAAAGGAGCTATCCCTTCAATCTAGATTACTGATTAATTCATCTCCTTATCTACTTAACATATCAATCATGATTATAAAAATAAATAAGGAAAAGGGGTATTTTACCCTTATTCCTCTCTTATTATTTAATAAACCCTAATTAACCCCATTGATTAAGATTGAGAACATAGCTATAAAAACACAAGTTTGAATATATTTTATAAAATGAACAAGGAAACCAACTTGCATCAAGGCTTTGCCATGGAAGTCCCAATCTACCCTATCATATGCCTTATCATATTGAGATTTAATATAATACCTAAATTTTTACCTTTAGATACAATTGTTACACCTATTCAAGATTATGTTATATCGAAAGATAACCTAATATCCTGGCTCATTTTACACTATTAGTTGTACATCCTATTTAGGTTTATTATACATATATTAACCATAAAAAATTTGTGGAATTTATTATTAAATTGTTTTACAATTCCCATTACATCAGATGGTCATTCATGAGTCATGATATTGACTATTCACTCCACATTCTAGATGGAATTAAGTGATAATTCAACATGTTCTACAAAAAACACATGCGCAAGGTTATCCTATTATAAAATATATTTTACAGGATACATTAGACCCTCGAATTTCTCATAATACATAGGCCAATATGAATTATGATGATGAGGGTTATGTTACAACATAAGATATTTTTTTAGATTTTAATTCATATTCACATATAGTTGTGTCATGTTACTTTTTCCCATATAGTGACCCTTACCATGTTTGATGCAAGACCTACCCATGACCACCCATATATTATATGATTAGTTAGAATTTAAATTTAACACTTATTATAAAAAACCCATAAAAATACAAAAATAAACAAATATTCCAAAACTAAAATTAGGACCCAAACATGAGATGATACTAGTTTTTTTTTTTTTTTTAATAAATTTTCAATATGTTATTTACCACATGCTTGGTAGATTACATATCATTTTTAATATAAACTGAATTTAAAAATAAACATTAGTTACATGCAATCCATATAAAAACATATAATACATTTATACATGAATGCTAGACCATCATATACCCTGGGGCCATGCCAATGATGGGGGAATCTTATTCCACAAGTTATATCTTTCTATGACCTTTCTATTTTACCACAATGTGATACCTTGATTGATTACATATGCCTTTCTATTTCTCGTAATTTATATAATGTTACATGGATATGTTATTTTAATATGTTGTGACATTGGCATACTTGAATGGTGTAGACTACCTTACATGTTCTATTCTTCTTTGATATTATTTCCTTTAATATTAGGCTAGTCTTTTTTTGTCTATTGTTTTTGGATTGTTAGCATTGTATGTGTGGAATTTATATCCCTTTATTTGAGGCTCATTATCCTTGTGTGTCTAACATTTATTTTCCATTATTTTATACCATTTAACCTTGTGTGTGCATAGTTTACTACCCCTTATTTATTTCCTTTTGGTCTTCTCTATATGACATTATTATCCCTTTTATGTGACCCATTAGCCTTATGTGTGACATTGTGTGATATTTATTATGTGTCATGGCCATGAAATTACTTGATTGAGATTATTGATATTGTTTCAATTGCTGAATTTATGGGTATCATTATCCATATCACACACATCCCCCTTGTGTTTTGTGTCATGATCCATATCATGCACATTTTCTTGCATATTATTATTGAATAGATTTATTAGTGATGATTCCTATTGTGTGCCTAAATAATATATACATCTTGACATAACACTTATATGCCTTACATTACATATGTTGCATACATGATTTTATGGCACATCCTTACTATGATGACATATTCAGCACATGTTGACATAGTTTCATCTTTATACATAACAAAATATAATTAGATATATATTTTGATATGAGTTAATCCAATATATTCCCCTCACTTAAAAGGGGTACATTTTTTTGGCCTTGTAATAGAGTATTACACATCCAGAAACACATAATATAGGTTGTGGCATAAATTATACAAAGATTTCAAAGTGGTTTAAATATCAGATTGGGATAGATGTTGATATATTTAAAATAGATTTAGGGGGAATTTTCCATGCATATGAACTCAAATTATAGGCCATGAGTTACATGTTTTTAATATATTCACAAAATTAGATACAATTAGGAGAATATTGATTTGTAACTTGGTGGATATCCCACACTAAGTTTAATCAACATAAATCCTTTCAAGATAAGGTTTTATTCTCAAGTATATGCCATAAAACATTACACAAAATATGTTTTTAATATTCATCTCAACTCTTATGATTGTCATATTCAAAATAAAATATAATATTAAACCCTTCACATGCAATCCCCACATGTTACATCCATTGTATACATTCATTCACTCTCTAAAAATGCTACTAATCCATACTTGACTATAATTGAAATGATTTTATAAAATTACAAGACTAATGTGAAGTTATTTAACATTTATGAACAAGTAATCTGTTTTTGATCCCTAATTCTTGAGCTCTCTTAAGTGATTTTTGATAATATTATATTTTAAATGAAAGGAAACATACACATCAACAAAGAGAGATAACACAAGACATACCTTGGATAAAATCATGTGAGAAAACTCCAATAGGAATGAACTTATTCTTCCTCGTGTCCACTATGTTTTGAATTTGATAAGATTTTTCCTTCTTTTTATTATAAGGAAACTAAAATTAAAATTATCCTACACTCTTAATCATATTTAAATTTTTCAATTGATGACTTGCCTCTTTATAAAGAGTAACTACTTAACTCAATTATCTTGGCTATGTAGTGTTTAACTCAATCAAATATATGGAATGATGAGTCAATGAATGAATATCTAAACTAATTCATAAAAACTACTCTGTATTAATGCATATATGAACTATATAGATTCTTACATATACACCATAACACCCCTTAAGCTTTCACAAGAATCTTAATAGTTAAAAACTAGAGCCCAAATGCTTTTATGTCTCTTGAACTTATTGTGTGGTAAAAAACACCACTATATGTAGGATGAAACCATAAGGGAAGTTTTGAGACCACCACTTAAGGTTTCAAAACTTCCACTATAACTGTGATACTACCACCTATATAAACCAAAAGTTTCAAAACCATGAAAATCCATCTACATTAAATAGATCATAAATTTTTCATACAAACTCAAAATCAAAATCCATTTGTTTAAAATTGAATAAATTTTCAATAGAAATTCAAATACATAATTTGAAGGTAATTTAAATGCAACCATATTTTTTTAACCCCTTACAATAGAAACTAACTCTATTAAAAGACTCGGCATGCCATGAAAAACCCTATTTGATAATCAATTATCTTACCAACGAAATGGATGGTCTAATTGATCCAAATTTATTATCATATGGACCAAATTTGAAGGCATTTTATCCCAAAAATATTTAGGCTAAAAAGATAAGGATTCAACTTTTATCTTCTCAAATGGGATACTAATGATGTCATCTTGTTAGATTGTATCTTGTTCCTCTCTTTGTTAGATTGGCCATGATCTTGGATCCTTGCACAAAAGATTAATAAAATCTATGTATAAGGCAATTAAATCATAGATAATTTGTAGAAGAAGAATCTTATCTTCACATGACAATATTGCAAAATATAGTTGCTTGCATAAAATTGTATTAACTTGTTTCACCTTCCAAAAAGCAAAACCTAATGGGAAAAAGCACTATACTAACACCCCCCTTAAGCATAGCTTAGGTGAGATAAGAATTGGGTTCCAACATTGAAATCCTAATGAGGTACCCAAGTACATAGTAAATAACATCCATAGAAGAAGGGAGAAGGTGGAATAACCCTAACCCCAATGAGAGCTCACAAATGAACAAATTTACTCTATGTGAAGGATTTGGTCAAAATATATGAAATTTTCTCTAATGTTGGATAGTAATTGATAATCTCCTTGATGAAGTGCATGTGAATCTATTTGTGCTTATTCCTTTAATGGAGAGTCAAATTCATATAAATATAGATAATGTTTTGGTTGTCACAGTAGATAATTTTTGGCTTATGAAATTGGATACCAAAATTAGTGAGAATTCCCTAAAGCTAGATTATGTTAGTGGTGACATTAACAACCCCTCTGTATTCTGTATTTATAGATGATAAAGAAATTACATGTTTCTTCTTACTTGACCAACTCAATGGACACAATAAAATGAGAAACTATAGCTTGAATTGGCCTTTTGACTCTCAATATCTCCATCCCAATCTGAATCTATGTATCTGATCAAATCAACCTCCATTCCTACTCTATAGTGTATCTCATAATTTTGTAAACCTTGAATGTAGTACATAATCCACTTAGATGCTTTATAATGTAATTCATGTAACTCTTGCATAAACTAAGAGACCATGCCAACTGCATAGGATACATCAGGTCTAGTGTGTGTGAGATAGATAAGACTACCCATAAGTTGTCGATATGGAGTTGCATCAACTAATGGTGTAGGATAATCAGCCTCAATCTTCACACTAGAAAATAAGGGAGTAGGATTAGGCTTACAATTAGCCATATTAAACCTCACAAGCAAATCAATAGAATACTTGGATTGTGATAAATTTATCTCAGAGTCTAACTGAATGATTTCAATCTTAAAAAAGTAATGCAACAATCCCATGTCTATCATTGAAAATATGTCTAAAAATATAGTTTTCACTATTGAGATGGATGATCGTGAGCTTCCTATAATCAAGTCATCCACATAGAGAACTAGGATCAATAGAGAATCATCATACCATAAGATGTAGACATTCATATTTGAATGGCATCTAGTGAACCTGACTATGAGGAGAAAGGAGTCCATCTTGGCATACCATGCCTAAGGGGCCTATTAGAATCCATAGATAGATTTCCTAAGTCTACATACCAAGGAATAATCTTCCAAAAAGCCTTATGGTTTCTCTATGTAGATCTATTCTTTGAGGTCACCATGTAGAAAAGCACTCTTAATGTCCATTTGGTGAACATCCCACTGATGTGCAGCTATAATAGCTAGAGTGAGTCTAATAGATGTCATCTTGGCTATAGGAGAAAATGTCTATGTAGTCTATGTTAAGCACTTGAGAAAATCCATTTACAACTAGATGAAATTTGTATTTATCAATAGACCCATCTTAACCAAACTTAGTCTGATAAACCCATTTGTAATAGACCATTTTTTTTCCTTTAGGAAGAGGGACCAAGTCCTATGCTTTGTTCTTGATTAAGGAACTATACTCCTGCATAGCAAAATCCCATTTTGTAATTCCAGATGCCTCATGAAAGGTTTGTAGATATGAGTTAATGTCTAAGTATGTATGTTAAGTCCCCTAAAATTATAAATGTGTCTACCTTATATTTGATGGATTTCTAACCCATTTCCTAGCACTTTGAAGTCTTTATCTAGCCTAAGTGGGATCAAAATTATATGAGATTAGAGAATTAGGAGGTGATTCATCATCATCTAAAGTGTGAGTGTGAGATGGAGGAGGAGAATCATCATCATTACTCTCATCACTTTAACTTGAAGAAGAAGAAGAGTCATCCTGATCATCAAGAAGATTTTGAGGTGGATCTAAGTCACTATCTGAGGTGGAATCAATGTCTAGTGAGACTTTTGAAGATTCTAGAGTGCCAATAGTGAGTTTAATTGGGCCCTCCCAAAACATGACACTCCTTTCAATGAAAAAATCATGAGTTTTAGGATGGATAATCATGTATCCCTTATTACCCTATGTATACCCTATAAAGATACAAGACTAACTCTGAGGGTCCATTGCCTTGCACTTCTTCTTGGGAATACATGCCATTGTTGGTGATTTAAACTCTTGAAATTGATCTATAATGGGCTTATGACCATCCCAAGCTTCAAAAGGAGTGATTCCTTTCAAGGCTTTATGTGGAACATGGTTCTAAATATAACACACATAGTTGATTTTTTCAGCCTAAAACTAAGGAGCAAGAGACTTTGGTTGAAGCATGTAGTTGGCCATTTCCTTTAAGGTATAGTTTTTACGTTCAACCACATCATTTTGTTAAGGACTATATGGAACTATGTGTTGTATCTAAATCCCCTCTAATGTGAAAAAATACTCAAACCTATTGTTGACATACTCCCCACCATTTTTAATTCTTAATATTTTGATGAAATAATTTGACTACTTCTCCACAAGTGCTTGAAATCCTTAAAGTGATCAAAGACCCAAGACTTATTTTTAATAAAAACACCTAGGTGTACCTCAAAATTCATTAATGAATGTGAGCATGTATCTAGTCTTGTTAAATGAAGGTTTTTAAAATAGACCGACTATGTCACTATGGACAATTTTCAGCTTCTATTCAACTCTCCTTGCTTTGCCCTTGTCACATTTCTCTTATGTATACTTTCCAAGAATGCAACAATTACATATGCCATCTGATAATTTGACTTTAGGCAATCCTAAAACCATGTCTTGATGATTTATTTTATCTAGGTAATGGTATTTTAAATGGCCAAACTGTTCATGCCATATTTTTCTCACTCCATCTACATGAGTAAGTAGTGCAATAGAGGGCTGATCTAGGGCAAATTGTGACAAGGTATATAGCCTAGATTGATGATTGGACTTCCAATAATCCATTATGATATCAATTTTTAGTTCCTTGATAAATAATGAATCAAGTGTGAACTCAACTCACTTCCCTGCATGAAATGTAGAGATGAAAATTGAATAGTCATGACCCAATTTTGTAAGCACAGATAGAATCAATTGGTCATCTATTTTATCAATGCCACATTGTTTCAAATATATTTTTATTGAATTAAACTTTGTAAATAAGTCTTGTAGGGTGTCATAGTCACCTAGGATCAATGTGATGAGCCCATTCTCTAGCTCATGACCCCTTATGATATCTTGCACTCCAAAAATCTTATCTAGAATGGTCCAAAATTCATTAGGAGTTTTTAAAGATTCAACATGAAATAGAATGTCAGGAGACATTGATAGGCATAAGAACCCATAGGCTTCATCACATCTATTATACCACTTAAACTTTTCTACATTTGGAGATGGCTCAATTTCCTCACCCATAGTAATCCAATAGAGTGCTTTATCTTCAAGGTGAGCTACATTTTAGACTTCCATTCGAGATAATTAAATGGTGTGAGTGGTTCAATATTTAGATCTATTAGTACATATTAGATTGAGAGAATTTATAGAATTGAAATGAAAGCAAAGAATAGATTGCACTCAATACAAGTACCCCCTTAAACCATCAATAAGACCCCCCTTAAGTTACAATACAACACACACTAAATATTAGATGTTAGGCTCCACCAAGAATGCATCTATTATCAATTAGTGTGAGTGAGTATGAGAGGGAAATCAGGCATAGTTGATAATGCATCCAAGAAGAAAGGTACAAAAAGTTTAAATTGAGTTTTAAGCCATTACACCATGGAAAAATGGATTTTTCAAAATGTCTAAAAAATATCATCAATACTTATATCTTTTAAAAATATTCACTTTTGAAAAAAATAGCACCCAAAAAGGACCAACAAATTGAAAGTTATGGCACTTACAAGTTCTTACTTTGTATATTCCTGGACCCTTTCCAAAAATGGAATTTTAAAACTTGTGAGTTTTTAATAAAAAATATAGAAATAGAAAAAAACTCAAGTAATTCTACTCCACAAACCCAATCAGTAAAGACCCTCTAAAAGTCTAAGTCAGTCCATGAAGGAGTAATGCAAGTTTTTTTAACTACTTTACTTGAGAAGTAATTGGCCTTCAAGAATCTAAGTAGTGTTGTTCCAAAACCCTAAATTAGTCTATGAAGAGTAATTCAGGTTTATTAGACTACTCTACTTGAAAAGTAATTAGCATTAAATAACTTGATTAGTGTTGTTCTAGAACCTCAGATTGGTCTACAAAGAGTAATTCAAGTTTCTTGGACTGCTCTACTTGAGAAGTAATCAGCTTTTAAGAACCTAAGTAGTGTTGTTCTAGAACCTTGGATTGGTCTATGAAAAGTAATATGGGTTTCTTGGACTACTTTACTTGACAAGTAATTTCCCTTCACAAACACAAGTAAAGTACTTCCATAAACCCAAGTTGGTTTACAGGTATGTAATCTAGGTTTTTGGACCTTGATTACTTAACTTCTTAGATTGCAAGTAAAGCAACTTCTAAAACCTGATTTTGTCTCTAGGTAAGTGATTAGACTTATCAAATAACTTAAATTAAAAAATTAAAGTTACCATTAGAAGTTTGATTTATTTTGTTGGCTAAGTAACAGCCCTCTAAAAGTATAGATTGGTCAACAGACTCTCCA
Source organism: Torreya grandis (assembly GCA_037957365.1). Classification (NCBI taxonomy): domain Eukaryota; kingdom Viridiplantae; phylum Streptophyta; class Pinopsida; order Cupressales; family Taxaceae; genus Torreya; species Torreya grandis. Next base: position 1,432,663 of record JARHVA010001440.1, on the reverse strand, counting down.
AAGCATGCAACTTAAAGTTGATCAATTATTGAGCTGAGGTAATGACCTCCTACAAATCCAAGTAGCATAGAGGTTTGGTCATACACAAACTAAGGAAAGCTAAAAATGTCCAAAATACTTCAACTATGAAAAATTTGAAAGAGACCCATTTGAGATTTTGACCCAAGGAATAAAACCTAGAAGGTGTTTTTGCACATTAACACAAAAAGTATAGATTTATGGTAAAAATGAAAAATAGGGATTTTAGATGCCTAAAAAGGATGAAATTTTAACTGTTCTAGAACTAGGACAAGTTTACAGTTGATCTTAAGGTTTTGGTACCTTCTAAAACTAATGGCATAATCAGTTTTGAGATCTAAAGCTCCAGTACAAATCTTTACATTAATTATCTAAAAATCCCACCAAACCCTTATTTTTCTTGAAATAAAAAATGTAACAAGATTTTACCACAAAAATTGCTTTAATACTGGTAAAAATGGCTCTAATACCATGTCTAATTGGCTAATATCTTAGATTCTTGCACAAAATATTAAGCAAATCTATGTATAAAGCAATGAAATCATAGATAAATTTCAAAGGAAGAAGAAGCTTGTCTTCACATGACAATATTAAAAAATATAGTTGCTTGCATAAAATCATATTAACTTGTCTCACCTTCCAAAAAGAAAAAATGGGGTACATATAGGAAAAATTAGGGAAATATGAGGAAGCCTCTAATTTTCTTAATTAGATAATTATATTAAAAATATAATTAGCCTATGTGACCCTTTTATAACTAACCTAAAGAAGCTTAATTGATAAATAAATAGACATAAGGCCATGTAGGCAAAACCTAATGGGAAAAATCACTACACTAACACTCTCTCTTGGGGAGTGATTACCTAGATATGAAACCTCAAACCTAGGTTGATAAAGAGTCTATGAATCCTTCCAATCTCTACCAACTAACCTTATTTCACTCTTAGGTGTCTCAAACTTCCTTGTGGATATTCCTCTTATCCATTGTGTTGTGATACACATGCTTGTATACTATGGTGAATCATTCCTTGAGGATATTCTTATACAACATCCTCCTTACTATTAATAATGATTTCAACAAATGAATAAAACATATTGCATCAATTATGCAGTGTTACAAAAAATCACCATGTTTACAAATTTCCCTTATATTGGGTTTTACAATTAAAAAATGAAACATACATGGATTGAAACATATAATTCTATTTACAAAGTTTTCTATATCTTGAAACTAAAATTTTTCATTAAAAAAATTAAAAATATATTGAATGAAACATATTCATTGAGATAACTTGAATGTTAAAACATACATCTATCAGAACCAATAGTATTATTATGGAGCGTTACTCACCATGGATGCATTTCCCACCATATACTAATGACCTGTTGTCATGTCACTTAATCCCCATTCATGGAAGAACCCTTGGGCTCATGAGAATGCTAAAATATGTCTAGACATATGCCATATCAACTACTATTATACTTGATGCATATAAAATTTCAAAATAATGATATGAACATTCTAAAAACGTTTAATTTATCATGTGCATACCCAAACCAACATAGGCATTATATAATAGCTATTATTTATTAAAAAAACATTTATATCCATACTAAAATCATATTATTTATCACATGCACATTAAATATTTATAAACAGCTAGACATGATACACATGATGTAATTCTAAATTTACATGGAGAGAAAAATAAAACCAACATGTTATCACCTTTGTGATACCTTGACCTTCAACCTGTGTTTGGATCTTTACATAGAGTTCATCTTATAACAATTTTATCATATGTTGAAAATTGACATGAACATGATAATGTTGAAAATGATACAACCTCTTTGATGAAATGAATTTATACTACATGTGATTCTCAAATTGATTATATGGAAAACCCATATCCACCCTTAATGGTGAAATTCCTCAATACTTTCTAATAAAAATGAGGTTAACATACTTCTTTCAACAATGAAACATAAAAAGCAATCTATATGTGTTTAGTTATTGATGCTAAGAAATATATTAGTTATGCATACACTTTATCCATGAAACCAATAATAAATTCTTAAAATTTCCCACTTGAAATGGTGATTTGGAATCCTATATGGGATTATCACTCTTAATTGTTTCCATCTTAGATAACTATTCAACTAGATGCTAATCAAAATTTGAGTTTTGAAATTAATATTCTAAAGATTGATATATTACCATGTTTACCTCTTTGTAATGGTGAATGGATATCTTCTAGGGGATGTTCTTACTTCATGGATTCTTCCTTAGATATTTGGGATTATTATTTTTCTATATTTTATCTTTGAGGTGCTTGATTAGCTTCTTCATTTTCTACCTCTTGATTTTTGTGTTCTTGAAAAAATTCCCTCTTACTTGAACATGCCTCTTCCTTCTTCGAATGATCTTTAAAATTATTTGGGTAAATTTTTGGATGAAGCTCACAATATTTTGTATGCCAATGGCCACTCATGTTTGAATCAGTGAAATTAGTCTTGACTATTATCTTGGAAAACATGCCCTTCTTTCCCTTCTCCACATTATGATTTAGAGAAAGTCCTTTATAACTTAGATCCCACTTATTGAAAGACAAAAGATTGTTTTGGATGGATTTCCTCTTCTAACACATTGGCACACAATGGTTATTCATTCCAAAAAAGTAAAATGGATATGTATACTATCAATTTTGTTCTATAAGACCAATTTTATTAAATTTTAAGAAAATAATGAAATATTTGTTCTTTCCATACCTTCTTCAATTCCCTTTGTGCAAGCATGATGAAGTGGTAATATGTTACTTCCTACATTTAGATGTTCACCTCTCTTGGGAGATGTTTTTAATTAATATTGTAAGATCTTCCAATTATTTAAAGGTTTTTCCATTCATAGTTCCAACTTAAATTCACTTACATTGTGATTGAGTGACAATGAGTTATCTCCTTTTTTATAAGAGACCTGCCCATTCTTTTGAAAATCAACTCCTCATCAAATTTTATAAAACAAATGACACTAGTACCTTGTATGGGTTATTTTTGTATAACTAGTGGCTTGGGATATTTAGTTTTGGAATATTTCTATGCTAAAATCAAATTAGAGCATTATCTAAATCCATCTTTTCCACTAACATAACCTAAACTAGTATATTAAGTCATTTCCTTGATATTTATGGGATTAGTCATTCCTTAGCCATTTATTTCAATGCCCTTTCCATCGTAACCCATTCTGGTTATAAACTTAGAGCTAAATCCTTTAGTATTCTTCTATAATTTACCAAATAAAATATCTAAATCTTGATGCAAAGAAAGATAATAGGGTTAATTACCTACTATGCACACCTCAATTATGTTTTTTTTCATATTGGGTAGAGGATAGTATCCTTTTCATGGTAGGCTCTTATCTCTACCTCAATCTTTCACCATCATCTTGGACCTTTTTTACCATATCATCTTTGGTTTGAAAATCATGTTAAAACTCTTCAATGATACCCAAAATTAAATATACATGGATTATAAATCTATCTTGCAGATCTTGATTATCATCTTCCAAGTGTTACCACATCTTTCTTAATTGTAAGTTTTAGTCTTGAATTTTTTACTTAATATCTTCAAGCTCTAAAAGCCTCTTTATTTAAATCTTTACTGATGGTTGAACTTTTGCACCAAAGAAACCTGCACTTCCTTATCAATAAATAAACATTAAAGAATATATAAAATAATGTATGAATGTGATATCAAACCCTTTCAAGGAAAAAGGAAAACTCATTTTGATACCAATATGATTTGTAAACTATGAGTATATTCCACACTAAGCTTCACTAACACAAATTTTTTCAAGGCAAGGGTCTTTTTTAAAGTTATGTACCATAAAACAACACCCAAAATACTAATTTAATATGTATCCTATTTCTTATGACTGGCATCTATGACATATAAAATAATGTGCAATCTCCACATGCTATATCCATTTTATATATTCCTTCAATATCTAAGCATGCTACCACTCTATAAAAGACTACAATTGAAATGTTTATAGACAAGTACAATACTAATGTAAAGTTCTTTAACATTTATGAACATATACTAATTATCTTAAGATTTTGTGATAATATACTAGTTTACAGGAATTGAAACATGAAATCAAATGAAACAAACACATCAATATGTAGAGATAACATATGATGTACCTTGGATAAACTCAAAGTGATAAAAATATATTAAAAGTGAAGTTATGCTTCTTCATGTCCAAAATGATCTATTTTTTACAATATTTTACCTTATTGGGATTATAAGGAAACTAATATCAAAAATACCCTACACTTATAATTAAGTCTTAAAAATTTGGTAGAATACTTGCCTCTTCAGCAAGAGAGATGATAACTAAACTCAATTATCATAGCTATGTAGTCATCAACTCAATAAAATACATGAAACAATGAGTTAATGAAGGAATTCATTAAAAACATCTATTTCAATGCCTATATGAACTCAAAAGGTTTACACACACACACACACAAAAAATAAAAATAAAAATAAAAATAAAAAAATAACACCTTGTACTCTTTAAAAAAAAGCCTAAGGGTTATAATTTAAAGCCTAGATTACTTTTTATCTTTAACTTCATATGTGGGAAAACCTATCACTATATTTAGGGTGAAATTACTAAGGCATTCATGAAACCAATGAGGAAGTTTTGAAATGACGACTTAAGTTTGGAGAACTATTATATTTGTTACAAAACCAACTAGGTGGTTTTTAGAACCATTGGGGTGATTTTATAACCTCCATCTACATAAAACAATGGTTTTACAACCATTAAAGGTCCTCTAACTTGAAATCACATGTCATTTTTTTGAAATTGCATATATAGAGAAGTATCCATAACTAATAATAGAAAAAATTTGTCCCATTATGGGGAATGAAAGTTCTTAGAGCTCTAAAAGTGGAATATGAATAATCATCCTTAATTTATGAGCTTAAAGCCCTTTCTCTTACCAATTTGTAGCCTTAGACACCTTTGTTACCTTGGTCTTCAATTTTCCTTGCTTTCTAATCTGGTTGGGTAACTTTTTTATTTGATTTTTTCTTTTGGTGGGTGTTTTTTCTTTCTTTTTTTCCTTCCATTTGTTTTCTTTTTGTTTTACTTGGCCACTTGCCAATTTTTACTTGAACCATGATCCATCTTTAGTAAATCAATATTCTTATGCATTTATTATTAGTGTATATGGGTGTGGTCAAGAGAGATGCCCCTAAATAATGTGATTGATGGTTTGAAATATGGATGCATTAATGACCCTATGAGTGCTCATGTAGATAATAAAGATTATTCTTTGGAAAGTTTTGCCAAAAAATTGGGCCAAAAAATATGAGGATAAACTAGTAATTGGAAAAATAATATTTAGCAAAGTTATGTGGTAGGAGGAAGTAACAAATCATTTAGATGGATCCCTATTTGTCCTTTATAATGGAGACTCAGACACCTCTAAACCCAATGATTAGTTCTTGGCAAAAACTGCTAAGCCTCCTTGCATAAGGTAGACCCTTTCTTTGTTCCATAATGAATCAATGTCTCTAGATTTGCAGTCAAAATAAAATTGACTCAGAATTGTCAAAATCTTCTTTGTGTGCCTAAATAAAAATAATCTACCATTTTGGTTTTTTTTAATAATCGAATTAATTCTATGTGTGTAAAAAATAGGTATATATATGTGTGTGTGTGTGTGTGTGTGTGTGTGTGTGTGTGGGTGTATGTATGTATGTATGTATGTATGTATGTATGTATGTATATATGTATATGTATATATATGTATATGTATATGTATATGTATATGTATATGTATATATGTATATATGTATGTGTATGTGTATGTGTATCTGTATGTATATGTATATACATATACATATACATATATATGTATACATATATATGTATACATATATATACATATATATATATACATATATATATACACACACATATATATGTATATATACATATACATATATATGTGTGTATATATATATACATACATACATACATATATATATATATATATATATATCTGTGTGTGTGTGTGTGTATGTATACATATCTATATGTATGTATGTATATATATATATATATATATGTATTTATATATATATATATACTTATATATATGTATATATACATGTATATGTATATATACATATATATACACACACATGTATATGTATATATATACATACAGACATATATATATATATATATATGTACACACACACACACACACACACACACACACACACACACACACACACACACACACCTTTTGTAAAATGTTTAATAAATGGGTTTTTATGGTTTTTTTTTTAAATTTGAACATGAAAATAAGGGCCTTTAATAAATCTCTAGAGAATGTTGGCTAGTCAATGTTTAAAGCTATCCCAAGGAACCCTTCGATGGAATGTGAGGACCTAGCCTTTAAATCAACTCCATAGTGGGTTAATATTGAAAACATTCCTATAGATTTATGTAAATTTCTTCCATAGCCTCTTAAACCCTAATTAGATGTCTTAATAATGGAAGACACCATGAGATCTCTAGCACACATGAATTTTAGGGTACTGGTCTCTTTAAAACCCTTGGATGTATTCCCTAAAAACCTAGTTTTTTACCTAAAAGGAGCTACTTTTTCATGCTCCATTAAGGGTTTGGGTGGACTTAATGATTTATTTTGTTAAAAAGATGGGAATCTCAATAAAAAATGTTTTTTACTTAATGTGGATGTGAATGTGAGTAAAATAAAAGTGTAAATAGAACATTTGCCCTAGGATGTTTCTTCTCCTAGTGATTGTTTTCATAAACACACTGAGAATGTTGTTATGAGAGATAATACTTATTTTTCCATAAAATCTAACAAAGGTAGTACATCCCCTCTTGGCCTAGGTGGGGTGTTGTTATAAAATATTCTTGGAGTTAATATCCTAGATGATATGTCAAAGATAACCTTTTCAATGGATCACCAGTCTTTTAATCTTCCCCTACTTCCCTCAAATTTTTTATAGAGGAAGATGTGGGTGTTGTGGTTCCACCTGATGATCCTCTAGACTTTGAATTTTTCTATTCAAGATGATGGTGGTGTTATTCATGAATAAGTTCTCCCATTATCTGAGGATATGGTATCTAAATAATATATTGTCATCATAGCTAAGCCCCCTAAAATGGTTTCTTATGCGACTAACACCTTGATGACACATTTTTTCTAAGAGTGCCCTGATTCTACTTTCCCCATGGTAGTTTCCCCTGAGTTGGTCTATAAGGATTTGAATCTTGTTAATAAGGGGGACCTGATCTTATTGGTTATTGTTGATGAGAATGCATTACCTCCTATAAATGTTAGAACAATATCTAAAAGACTCAAACCTAACTCAAATAATAGTCAATTTATTATACGTATGATTGAGAATCATACAATAAGCTCAAAATTGGATTCCTTTTAGCTAATGATGGTTTGAATATTAAGGCCAAAGAAAACAAAGTTATTTATATCTTTATGTGGCTACATCAAAATAAGGGAGGGGCTAAACCCACACATTTGCCTAAGTAAGTAAACCTATATACTATTTTTTATGAAGGGTAATATTTGGAATGTGAGGGGTCTTAAGTCCCTCGATCACAAGCCCATTGTTATAAAATTTAGGTTGTCAAGAGAGGTTATTGATTTTATATTTCTATAGGAAACTAAAGTAGATGGGTTTAAGATAGACTCTGTACTTAATTTTATTTATCCAACACCCCCACCCCCAACTTTTATACTAATCATCTTAAAGGTAGAGGGGGTGCCTCCATCCTTGTGCATACAAAATGGGCAAAGTTTGTGTCAGATCATGTCTCATCTCCTTATCACAAAGTTGTGTGGATAATAATTAAAAAGGATGGATATGTTTTAGAATTTGTAATTTCTATGCCCATAATAGTTATAGGGATATATCAAAGTTGTAAAATTGGTTGTCCTCCTACCTTAGAGATATCCCTTGGATATTTGGGGGGAATTTAAAATGGTAGAGGAGAAATAGGACAAGTAGGGTGGGGATTTGGTCCTTTGTAGGGATAATGAACTTTTATTCTAGTATAAGATTAAAAGGATACACAAGTTTCTTGACACACTTCAAAAAAAAAAAAAAAACAAAAAAACAAAGCAAAAGCATCTAGTTTACCTGGTGTAATAACCAATAAAACAATAGGAGGGTATACTCTAGGCTTGATAGATTTTATTTAAATAAGGTTTTTTTTTCCATTCAACAAGAGGCTAATTTTAAACCTATCAAGCTTCTCCCTTTTATGATTTTTTATCATCATCTAATTGAGATTAACTTTTCTATGATGAAATTGAGAATGACAAATCCTCAGATTAGAAGGATCTATATAAATTCAATGTCTCTCACCTTCAGGATGTTAACTTTAGATATGGTTTTTATGATTATTTTAATATAGGTAAAGAAACCACATAGTCCTCATCCATTATTGATGGGTGGAACTCTTGCATGGATTTGTCAAATAAATTTTCTAGAATATTTGGTTAGTTTAAATCTAATAGAAGAAAGAGAACAACATTGGTTACCCAAGAAAATTTGATCTCTTTATAGCTTTATATTCAAAATGACCCAAATAATTATTTGTTTATAGATATCCTTTCATTCCTTAAGCATAAACTTATGTAGCATCAAGCCTTCATCTCCTGAGGCAATCAAATTTGCTCTTGGTTGAATTGGCTGAAGCTTGGGGATAAAGGGTCAAAAATTTTCTTCAAGTTACTTAAGGCCAATAGTTTCAAGAAAAATATCTCTCTGATTAAATGTGAAGGTTATTTGTCTAATGACCCTAATGAGATGAAATTGGCCTATTTTCCTTCTATTTGAAACTATTTCTCTTTGATGGTGCATAAACTGAGGTGATTAAAACATATAATTATGTGCCAAATCTATTGCTAGAAAAGTCTCCTGAGAACTTGTTGAATTTTTTGATAGTGAAATATCTTTAGATGAGGTTAAATATAATAATTATTTTCTTAAGTATGATAATTCTCCTAAGATTGATGGGTTTCTTATTGAATTTTACAAGGCAAATATAGATTGGATTTCTCAAGAATGCCTTTGTGTATAAGGAAGCTCTTAAGGTTGGATCTTTGGAGTTGAATATTAATATAGGGGTTATTAAGCTCATACCCAAGGAAGGATACCAAACTTAGGTTAGAAATTGGAGACCTATCACCTTATTGAATATATCATATAAGATTTTTTCTAAAATTTTAGCTAGGAGGCTCTTCTCTTTTCTTCATTCTATTATTTTTGAGACACAGATAGGTTTTATTAAAGGAAGATATATTTTAGATAATAAATTTTTTTTATTAGGAAGGTATGAAGTGGGTTCTCAACTCTAATCATAATGTGTGTATGATATTTCTTGATTTTGAAAAATCTTATGAAAAGATTGAATGGCCATTTATTGACATGGTGTTGAAAGATTTTGGGTTTCGAGATAGATTTTGTAGAATGGTCAATTTTATCTTTAGATATGCTTTTGATATTATTAAAGTAATGGTGAAATAACTTAGTTATTTGAGCTTCAATGTTATATGAAATAAGATTTCTCTTTGGCACCTTCCTTATTTTACCTTATTTCTGAGGTCTTGCACTATATTTTAAGAAGCTCTATGATTACCTCCCAATTAAAGGCCTCTATTTTCCACATAGATCTAAACTTATTGATGATTTATTTGTTGATTATAATTATTTGTTTATGGAAATTTAAAATGATAATTTGAATCAAGTTCAATCCAATATTGACATTTATTTCTCTACCTTTGGCTCTAAAGTAGCCCTTAATAAGTCCTTTATGATTGGTTGGAATGAAATGCCCCTAGATTGCTTGGTTGTGCTTGGGTTGGTGTGGAAAGGACCTAACCAGTTGGTTAGGTATTTGGGTATCACTTTTTATCTTATTCCTTCCTTCAATAATATGTGGGACTAGATGTATAAAAATATTAATAAAAATATTTCCAAATGGCATGGACATCTATTGTCTCTATTAGGGCATATTCAAGTGTGACAAAAAGTTATTTTTTCATATAGTTTATACTATGCCTCTTTTTTATATTTATTAAAAAATATATTAACATGATCCATAAAATTTTAAGGGATTTTATATGTTCTAATGGTAGGGGTCTCAAAAAAAGACAAGTAGTGTCTTGAAAATTTTGTTGTCCCTCAAAAATTTGGTGGGTTGGGATTGAAAGATCTCCACCTTTAAGGTATCACTTTGGCTATCAAATGGATAGTTAGAGATCTAAATGGAGATGAACCATGGAAAGTGTTGATTATAAATAACATTTCCAAAGGTTTCCCTATAGGCAAACCAGACTAGAAAGGGTTACACTTGTCTAATTTGCTAGTGGGATCCTTTTTAGTTAAAGTGGCAAGGTCTCCTATCTTTGTTTCAATTTGGGAATCAGTTAAACACATTGTATTGGTGTCACCTATCTTTAGTGCCCTATTTTCTAGGTATTAGGGGTATAGGTCATTTTGGTAGAATATCTCTATTAATAGACAACCTTTGGCTTTGACTAGGGTATATTTTACCTATGTTTGATACTCGAAGGGCCTAATAAATTTTAGGGATATCTTTCTCTATAATGGTTGGGATTATTGGGTTGATATTTATAATAAATTTCACATTCTTTATCCATAAAAAATAATTTTCACCCTCCTTTCTAAATAACTCAAGTTCACTCACAATGTTACTATTTTTTTATGAAGAATTTGAATTCTAGGATAATATTAAATGGTTAAATGGCCTACCTTTATAGGAATATTCCACTAAGATGATGTATGAGAACTTACTTTTACCAAATGTCCTTTCCTAAATCTTAAGCATTTATGGCATGTGTGTGACCCCTTTTTTAGTTGGATGTATCATTTTGATGTCTTTAGGCTCTTTGTATGAAACCCAAAAAATATTGTTTTCGATGGTTGATTTATTTAATAAGTTGGTTGTTAGGTTTGTTATTTGTAAATATAGAATTTTCCAACCTTTTTATTTATTCTATGGGGAATTGAAACTATTGACCATGTCTTTTTTTATTTTCTTTTTACTACTAATATTTGGAAATAATGTCTTAAATGTTGGTCCTATTTGTGTGACTGTGAAATTTCTTGTTATAATATTGCTCTCAGTTATGTGTGTTCTCCAAAAAAACTCCATATTTTTTTCCATAAGTTTTGGCTAGTTTTCTCCACTAAATTTTTTTAGTTTATTTGGAAACAAATAAACTTGGAAGTTATTTAGTTTGAGGCAAGGTTGCTTACTAAGTTAAGCATTGAAGTTATCTCTAGACTCTTTTAATTGAAAATTTTCCTTTAGCTCAAGAATGCTTAGGAGTAACTAAAAAAATTCTATAGAATAGAATGTTGAATATATCTTCTTACTTCTTGTTGGATATTGGAGGTTTTCATAAATGGTTTAAGTTGTCTAATTGTAGGACCACTCATGAGGCTGCTATTGAAGTACAATCAATAGAATATGAATGGAAATTGATGGAATCCTTTTTTAAATACATTGATGAAAAAAAAATATTGAATGGGTTGGTTCTTCTGATTCTAACAAGTTAAAAACAAACACTTGGATTTATACTTAGAAATAGATGATGGAAGATTTACATAATATTGGTTCTAGCTCCCCACAAAATAGTGTTGGACTAAGATTTCTTATGGTTTAAATTCTTGATTTTGATAATTTATATGCAATAATTGTATTGGATTTGGTAGTGGTGATTATTCAATGTTGATTGATTATGGTGCTCAAACTGAGGATTGTATTGGTAACATTATGGCTTGTATTAAAATAGTGATTGATTTTTTTAAACTAGTTAATGTTGACAAGATAAGGAACTATGTCAAGTCCTCTAACATTCACATGATTTTTAACAACGTTAAAATATTTATACAATAATTGGGTCTTCTTCACTTGGGATTTAAACATCAAAAGGGACCTTTGGAACATAAGGATCCTGATGATGATAGTTGATCACCTATAATTAGCTTAATGGATATTTTCTCATCTGAATAATTTATGTGGCATGTGTTTTTGTATTTTTTTTACCACTATATGTGTCTTTTTTATATTATAACATTGCACTAATATCATGAACCTCATTTCTCTTGGTGATCAGTTGCTATAGCTTGGTTTCTTTTTTATGTTCTCAACTTCAAATGTATAGTCTTTTATAAATGATTTTACAATAAAAAAATTGTATATATTTTTGAGATAAATACAAATATATAATTTAAATTACTTTTAATTATAACCATGTGTTTATTAATCCATTAGAAAATAAACTAACTCTTTTCTAGGACTTGGTGTGTCATTAATACCCTTGTTTGACATTTAGTTGTCTTACCGACTGAATTGGGTGATCTACTTGATCCAAAATTATGATCACATATATAGGGAATATGAACTCATTTTACATGAAATGAGGTACAAATTTTCATATTTTTTAGATATAGAACAAAAATATCTTATATATTCATAGAATTATACATCACATTGGTATGTAATAGTTTAGATTATAGGGCCTGAAGTTAGTTCATGCATACATATTACTAAAAAATTTAATGTTAGCACCAATTATGAGGCATGAATCTTATTTATGCACATAAAAATTGTCATATTTTATATTTTTGAAACACATTTAATAGTAATTATAAATGATCACCCTTGAATTTATAAGTTTGCCTATAGTGGTACCCTAATATGTGACTCACACATTCCATCTTAGGGTTACAATATTAGTGCAAGACTAGTTATATGGTTTAGTGTGGTTAAGGTTTTTATGACATTTAAAGACCTTGGCACAATTCCTTTTATTTTTTCTAATGAGGGTTTTATATTTTTTGTTCCCAACCCATGGCCTCACCTTAGTTATGTAGATACTTTTATTCCTCCACCCTAATTCTATCATCAATACATCTTAACTAACTTTCACTAAAACTACCATGTTAATTAATTAATTACACATATTAATTAGTTAACCCCATTTAATTCAACTACATCACTCCATGAATAATTAAATATTTAATAGTTAATTAATTATATGTGTGTGTGTCCCCTCCCCCATGTCAAACTTCATGTCATTACCCCTTGTTGACTCCTCATAAATAAATAATTGTATCCTCCCACCAATACACGTAATCATTTAACTCTTTGAATTATGATTGCACATCCAAAATATAAAATAAATCAAATCAATCAATCAATCAAATTCATTAATCAAGGCATGAAATCCTTATATCAAGCACATTAATATCATTCATTGAAACTAAAAGTTTCCAAATAATCAATTTAATCTTAGCTAATCATCCTGCCATCCAAAAATATAAAAAACCACCCTTCATCCTTCATTCTAACATCTTACATCTTACACTTGGGAAATATCCTAGAAAAATCTTGGGAGAATCATCTTACATCTTACATTTGGGGCAAAACTTAAAATAATCTCTGAGAATCGTAATACATCTAAGAAAAATATAGAAAATGTATGTTATCTTTGCAATTAGGTAATCATTATTCATATGTGCATGTTGCTAGAATCTTGCATAAGAGAATACAATCCATCAAATCATGAACAAATCCATTCAACAATGGAGATATTCACTTGGTAAGTGAAAGTATTATTTATTTCTTTCATTTTTCAATATGTGGTTGTGTTTTATTTATAAAAATATATTTTTTTGTTTCTTTTAAGCTCTAAATTTCACATATACATTTTATATCACATCTAGAGGGAACTCCTTCATATGACTATATTTGAAGGTTTTTAAGAGGTATGCTAATTTTTATTACTATTAAAAAGGATTTGATTCATTTTTAGATTAAATTTGATAACATTCTGACCTTTTGTTCATCTTTTTTCATTTTTCATATAAATGTAATTTTGCATAACAACATTTACATTATGTGTATTATCATTTATGAACTCCAAAGTGGAATTTTTACACTCGATAATGATGTTTATACTTAAGTGATTTTATAAATTTTTGAATTTATTCTCAATGTGTTAGGTTATGTACTTTAGAGGTAATTTTTCACTATGTGGAATTTTTTCACTATGTGGTATTTTTGCACTAGTGGCATTTCTATTTTTGACAGTGGCATTTTAATCTAACAATGTCATTTTTTACTTTTGAATCATTTTTTCTAGGTATACTTATTTCATATCTATGATTTTATAATGTTCAAGATTTATAATTATTATTTTTTGATATACTAGCCCTTTTATATAATAAATATCATATGATAAATACATAAACACATAAAACTCCTAATGCTTTTATATGCAACAACATTAAAAGAAGACTTGCAAAGAAAATAAATATTAGTAAATTAATCCTTTGTTTTCTATTTTTCTTTTCTTTTTTATGTGTGTCATAATTTGTGTATGCTCTTATATTTAACTATAGAGGGATATTGAGAATTATAAATGGTTTATATCACTTGTGTATCCCTAGTTCAAACTATGTATGCTCTTTCCTCACACTGTAAGGTGATCATGGAAATCATAAACATTTTGAACTATTTATTTTTATTTATTAGGGTCTGGTGACTTAGATTTCATCACCAAGAAATATCCAAATTATTTATAATGGAATATAAAAATTCATTACAAGATTTTTATCTATTGGATAAATATAAATTTAATTTTAATTGGTTTCTATGAAGTGAGGTGGTTAACCACCAAATACCTAGTCCTTAGACAACACCTTTCTATCATAGATTTCAGTCTCACATACCATAAGATATATCTAATGTTGGGGAGTTGTAAATAATGTCATGATGATGACATGAAGGTGTTTAAGTGAGTGGATGAAGTACCTTGATAGTCTATGTGACAATGATAAGGTATGCAATGTGCTTGTCCTAGTGTGCTTTAAGAAGGTTGTTGTTATTTAGAGTTTCATGGTTTGAGATGTTTAGGGATGCATATAAATTATTGAGTCTATTAAATAGGTATCATAATAAGTTTTATATGCTTTGATATTTTGTTTTCATGAGTGTTATTCATCTGGTTCTTCATTATGTTCACTGAGACATTTTGGTCTAATGGCAAAAAATCTAAGTAGGTAGTTTGATGACATCATAATTGCCACATGTAGATGAGTCAGGGGGAGTTGGTCATATGTTTTTGATAAAATTGTTCCCCAGTTTCTATGCACTAAATGTTAAGTCATGTGCCTAATCATGTCAAAATATATGCAAGTGAAAAGTTGGACTTCTAGGCATTTTGATAGTATTTTCCCATACTTAGCCAAATTTGTAATGTGGAAAGAAGATCCAAGTAATTAGTTTGATGATGGAATATATCACATGTGTGTATATTATAGGAGAAGGTGATTATATGGGTTTTTTTATTTTCATACCTAGTTTTTATGCACCAAATTTTAGGTCATATGATGTAGCACAACAAAATATATGCATGTGCAAAGTTGGGTTCCCAAGCATTTTGATAGTGTTTTATATGTTGAAATAGAGTTGATTTATGTCATATATCATACATGTGAAGGTTTTATGAGTATCTTGATATATGGATGGAATTCCTTATGTCAGAGGATCTTATGCACTAAATTTTAGATCATGTGACTAAGCATAATGAAAGTTATGCAAGAGCAAAGATAGCCTCACAAACAAATTCTAAGCATAGTTGGCCTTGTGATAGAAGATTTTTAGAAGGTATTTTAGTTTAATTATATCTCACACATGTGAAGGCTTCAAGAGTAGTTTGCCACATAGTTAGATTCTTCTATGTGAGGAGATCATATGGTCCAAATTTTAGAACATGTGCTTGAGTGAAGCAAAATATATGGAGGTGTAAAGTTGACCTTACAAGTAGATAAGCAAGGTTACCATAGTCATTTCTACACAAGTTAAATTTTGAGAAAGATTGATGGACCACATTTTAGCTAAGATGTCAAGAAATAATGAGATGAGGACAAGTGTATGATTTTTAAAGTTGAGTAAAGATAAATATCTAACTTATTCCAAGGATCAAATATGAGTGGGTCAGAGATCAATGGTGTGTATTAAAGTCAAGAGGTCAAAGTGATAGTTTTTTAGCATTGTTAAAATGAGGACAATATCGAAGAGGCTGACAGAGTGCATGAGGTCAAAGTTTCTAGATTACATGAGATAAGGTCAAAGTTACTAAGGTTTAACATTTGAGCATCAACACCTATGTGTTAAACTTAAAAGAAGATCAATGGTGAAAGATTTATCTAAATCTAAGAGGACACAAGATGTGATCATAGTGTTTAAAGTTTAACTGTAATTTTTTGCATTTGAATATTTGAATTTACAAAGGAAAAACTAGTGTTATCTATAGCTTTTTATCCAGGCATAATTTACTCATAGTGTAAAAAGTGAACTTGTAGAATAATCCAAGATTAATACATAAATATATATTTGAATATTTTAAAGTGTGTACAAATATAATTATTAATGTTTAAATTTGACTATGTTTTCTTATATATTCTACAAGTGACCCAAGAAGAGTAATTGAACTTATGTAGATGTTGTTTCAATGTTTCATGGTGAATTATATTTTAGGGAGTGTTTGAGACTCCATGAGGATGATATTTGTGCATTATAATTTTTTTACCATTTATATACAATATGAACAATTTTTTAGAAGTTGACTATGAGTTTGTTCATAATGACTACGTTCACATAATGTTGTTTGAGCAAATTATTCTTAAGCAAAAGGGTACTATGTTGGTTGTTGGAACTTAATGGGGACCTATAAATCACATGGAATGGGTCCATTATTTTTTTATATGTTTTATGTTTTTGTTTTGTTTGATGAAGTGCTAAAGGAGTGAATGGGTTCACATGAGACCTATAAGGGATACAAGGGCCTAATTAAAAGGTGTAGTTCCTTAAGGGTGACCTATAGATGTTATGGTTAACCTATGAAGATTTGTTTTGAGTTTTGTCTTGATGAGAGAGATGACTTAAGGATTAATGCATGCTTAATGACCAATCAAGGTAGTGATTGTTATGATTTCTCTATAAATAGTGAAACCAAAGATGATTATTTTTAGACTTTATATGAGAGATTTGAGAGAATTTTATGTGCATGTTTTATGGATCAAAGGACGGGTAGACTGACATATGGATGAGTTAAAGATAATCATCTATTGATGACTATTTGTGTGGCTTGTATGTCATAATTCTATTGGCAAAATAATTATCTTGATGTTTGAGTATGAGTGAAGGTGAAGAGTGATAATCAACGGTCCATCATCAAGTGTTGAAGACATCAATTTAAAGGTAAATGTGTTCATAGATGTTGTTTTGGTATATCAGAATCTAAGGTGGTTTTAACCTCCTTTCATGATGAAACTTGCTAAAAGTTTGGTTGTTATTGCAGCTCAAATAGACAGGTGTGGCATCACCTTGTGGTATTATAGTATCACTAAATAAGGGATAGTAGTTCCTTGATTGGTTGTAGTTGTTCTAAATGTGTTCTTATCATTATAAGACATTAGTCCAATGATAGGTTCAAGTGGGTTTTATTCCCCAAGAGGGTTTCCCACATATGTCATGAGTTATGTGATTTATCTTGTATTATTTCTCTTGCTCATTACTATGAATGATGTGTATTCCTCATGAATACTTGTGGTAACTGATTAAGTATTTGTGAGGATCAAAATTATAGTTTAATTATTTGGGATCATTGATTCACCCATTACCTCTTAGTGATTGTACTATAATAATTGGTATCAAATCAAGTCCTTTGGTAAAGACTTAATAACTTAAAGGTATCCAATGTACAATATGGGTAGTCATCAAGGAGGTTTCTCTACTAAGTAAGCATCGATGTTCAATGGATCTAATTATGCTTTTTGGAGTGCAAGGATGAGGACATACATTATGTCCCTAAAGTTTGATGTATGGAAATATATTATGGATGGTTATGTTTCTCCTATTACTCCTCCATCTAGCATTGTAAACAAGAATTTGTTTGAGAACAATTCCAAGGCAATGAATTTTATCACTTGTTATCTTTCAAAGATTGAATACACCAAGGAAATCCATTGTAAATATACTAAAGAGATATGGAATAAAATGCAAATAATTTTTGAAGGAGATTCAAATATCAATATTGATAAGTTGTAGACTCACAGAAGGCATTTTGAAAGTCTCAAGAGAAGTAAGAAGATTCTATGGCATCCTTTTTATGGAGAGTTAATGAGACTATGAACATAATTAGAGGTCTTGGAGAGAATATTGAAGAGGATACTATAGTCCAAATGGTATTAAGGTCTCTATCTCTCAAGTTTGATCCAAAGGTATATGCTATAGGATAAAGTCATGATATTACTTAGTTGAATATGGATCAATTGCATCACCCTTACTGCATATGAGATGAGATTAAATGATGCTATAGCAACAAAGAAGGAATCTATATTCAAGATAGATATGAAGCCTAAATAATCTCCAAGGTAATAAATCCAAAGAGGATGACATATCTAACATTGATGAGGATGAACTAATTGCTTTGATTATTGGGAAATTGAACACAGGCTCAGTGAAGTATAAGGGTGAACTACCCTTCAAATGTTTCAATTATGGAGAGATAGGAAATTTTTCTCATAAGTGCCCTCATAAGCATGAAAATATTGATGATGAAGATCATGGTGAAGGTCAAGATGAAAATAAGAAGACATATAGGAAAAAATGATTCAAAAAGTATTATAATAATAATAATAATAAGTCCTTCAAGAACAAGAAGAGTCTCTACACTAAATAAGATTGCATCTCATCATATGAGAGTGAAGATAGTGACTTAGAATTTGATGATGAAGATGATGGTCCTATTGAAGATGAAGCTATATTCATGGCTAAGGAAGGAAGTTGCTCACATTAGATGGTGCCCTACTTAGAGTGATTCAAATGATGATGAAGATGAGGTGGACTGTGAGATTGTATTTATGAATGCTCTTGAAGAACTAAAGATTGAGAAGAATATTAATAAGAAGATGAAATATAAGCTCAAGAACTATGCGAAGTAATTTAGTGTTTTTGAGGCAAGATTTGTCAAATACTCTAGGGAGCATGAAGGTGTTATCATGTTTCTTAATTCTATGTTAGAATATATATCAAAAAATCTAAGAGCCAAAGAATAATAATGCTCAAGGTATCCTTCTAAGATTGTGTCTTTGAAAGATGATTTAAATAAATCTATAAGCAAAGTGAAATCATTTGTCAAGTTTGATAAAAGTTCTAATGATCTCCTAAAGAGTCAAAATTTAGTTAGCAATAGATTTGTATTAGGTTTTAATGAAGAGCCCAGAGTTATTACTCAAGTTGACATGAATATCAATGAGAGCAAGGTAGATCAATATTTGAAGATAAATCATTAGATAAGGAATGAAGGTACTGATGAATAAGACAAATTATATTAGACAACCTAATGCCATGAGGAATGTAAGTTTCAATGGTTAATATTTCATATGTAATAAATTTGGTCATAGGGTTAGAGAGTACAAGAGACCTATTAGAAATGAGTTTGCATGGAACTATGATGGGGTTCATTAGTCAAAAGGTATGAACAAAGTTAAGTGCTTTAATTATCTTTTTTTGGGAAACTTTCCAAATCATTATCTATATAAGGTTAGATAGGGTGAAACCTCTTTAAAAAGGGGAGGTTGTTTTGTTTGTCATGACAAAAGACATATTGCAAGTTTATGTCCAAACATGGTAAGACAAATTATGTTTCCATCAAAGAGTACGGTGTGCTAAAACTATGAATAGAGAGGTCACTTTACTAGGTTTTGAAAGCAAAGGTCTACAAGTCATAATAGGTTTAATTAGGCTCTTAGAGTATAAGGAAGAAGGAAAGTTAACACATGGAAGCCAAAGGTGACAAGTGTGAGTCATGATGAGAGTGCAAGTCCAAGTAATCTATTTGTTATAATGGACAATGATTCTTAAAAGACTCCTTTCAATGGAGAAGAAAGTTTGTGTGATCGATATTATATTTCTAATTTGAATAGATACTTGTGTTGATCTTAGAATGTCATTGGCTAAAGGGGAACAATATGTTCATGAGTTTGATCTAGAGGTTTGTGAAGGAGCTATAGTACAAGATCAAAATGGATGGTTTCAGGTGGCTTAATGAGATTGATGGAATTTAAAGTAGAGTTTTTTCTTAAAAAGGTATATACACTTTTTTTATGTGCTCTAGGTGATTTTGTGGTCTGAATTTATGTTTGTACCAATTAAAGATTTTTTAGTGCTCTTAGTTTTCTCAATTTTTGGCTTAAAGGCAAGTAGGTCTAAAATGGGTTATATGAAGTCATGTCTCCCAAAGGTATGGTGGCTCAATTTTTGGGATATAATTGTGTGATGGGTGTCTCTAGGTGTGCAAGAAGTTTTAGAAGTGTATGTTGACCAGAAGGAGGTTTGTTAAATTTATTTGTTTTGAGATTTTAGGGTTTTGGGCTCTACTAGAAAAGTGGTTTTCCTTGTTAATTGATCTCTAAGGATAATTAATATGTTTAATGTACCAAATGGGCAGTAAAATCATGATTCATATAGAATTTAAGGTTTTTGGCTCTCAAATTATTTAAGTTTTTGTCAATATGTAGGAGTAATTGGCTAGTAGGTTTGGCAAGGAAGTATATTACATCAGATGATATTGGTGATGAAAATTGGTGTGATTAAGGGGGAATATTAGAGTTTTCCATATATGAATTTTTAGGTCTTAAATATATGTCTATTGAAAATGATGGGCTTTTCAAGTTCTAGGTAGGGTTATAAGGAGGATAGGTAGGCCTAGTGTGAAGAAGAGTGTTTTTTATCTTTTTCTCCAAAATATCAACGTATGTATGTTTTAAAGTGGGTTATAAAGTTGGTTTAGAGCATGTTTCCTACTTTTTTAGTGGCATGAATTTCTTTAGGTGGTCCTTGAGGTAGTTTGATAGAGAAGGCTAGTGAGCCTATATGTTGGTTCTTCTTGGTGTGTGGAGATCTAAAGATGATCAAGATGTGTAATTGCTCAGAGTTATTAGTGGGAGTCCCTCTAAAATTTTTATTAATGCTTTCCATTATATTTATATTGTTTGTGTTTTATTTCTTTATTGGTTACAGGGTATGGTTGAAGAGATTGTTGGCATAGAGCAAGAGGATATTGTCAAGGCAAGCAGAAATAGGGTCAAGGTAAGGAGGAGTTTGTATCATATTTATAAGATGGTAATTTCCTATTTGATAATATTTTATGTCCTTAAGATAATTTTTACCCATTTTGTCATTGTGTCAGAGGGGGAGAAAATTCCTATTGTGGGAGTGCTTGAAGAGAGAGAAGGTGAGTTATATATTGTTATATATGATGGTTGTTGACATCAATGAGAAATGTGGAGATTATTGGAGATTGTAAATAATGTCATGATGATGTCATGAAGGTTTATAGGTGAGTGGATGAATCACCTTGATAGTCTATGTGATAATGACAAAGTGTGCAATGTGCTTGTCCTAGTGTATTTGAAGAAGGCTTGGTTGGTTTTCAGAGTTTGCATGGTTTGAGATGTTTAGGGATGAGTCTGAAGTATTAAGAATGTGAAATAGGTCCCATAAAAAGTTTTATATGATTTGAGATCTTTTTTTCATGAGTGGTATTCATCTATTTATTCATTATGTTCATCTAGACACTTTAGTCTAGTGGTAGAAAAGCTAAGTAGGCAGTTTGATGATATCATAATTGCCACCTGTAGAGAAGTTAGGGGGAGTTGGGCATATGGTTGTGATCACATTAATCCCTAGTTTACATGCACTAAATATAAGTTTATTCACATAAGTGTATCAAAATATAATCAATTGTAAAGTTAGACTCCCAAGAATTTTGATAGTGTTTTCCCATACTTAGCCAAATTTGCAATGTGGCAAGAAGAGTTGAATAAGTAGTTTGATGATGGAATATCTCATACATGTAGATTTTTTCAGAAAAAATTATTATATGGGTTTGCTAAGTTTTGTACCTAGTTCTTATGCACCGAATTTTAGGTCCTGTAATATAGCGCAACAAAAGATATGCATGTGCAAAGTTGGGCTGCCAAGAATTTTGACAATGTTTTCTATGTTCAAATAAAGGTGATTAAGTAGTTTGTTGATGTCATATATCACATGTATGAAGGTTTCAAGAACATATTGATATATTTATGAAATCCCATATATGAGAGGATCTTATGTGATAAATTTTAGGTCATGCAACTAAGCGTAATGAAAGTTATGCAAGAGCAAAGTTGGCCTCACAAGTAAGTTCTAAGCATAGTTGGCCCTATGACAGAAGATTTTGAGAAGGAATTTTAATAACATTGTATCTCACACATGTGAAGGCTTCAAGGTTAGTTTATCACATGGTTGGATTCTCCTATGTGAGGAGATCATATAGTCTAAATTTTAGAACATGTGCTTGAGTGAATAAAAATATAAGGAGGTGCAAAGTTGACCTTCCAGGTAGATAAACAAGGTTCCCATAATTAGTCATTTATACACAAGTTAAATTTTGATCAAGATCGATGGAACACATTTTCTCTAAGATGTCAAGAAGTAGCAAGATGAGGACAAGTACATGATGTTTAATGCTGAGTAGATATAAAGATCAAGATTATTCCAAGGATCAATGGTGAGTGGGTGAAAGATCAATAGTGTATTAAATTCAAGAGGTTAAAGTGATATTTGTCTAGAATTGCTAAAGTGAGGACAATATTGAAGAGATCAACAAAGCACATGAGGTCAAAGTTTCTAGATTTCATGAGATGAGGTCAAAGTGACTAAGGTTTAATGTTTGAGCATTGGCACCTATGCATTTAATTTTGGAGAAGATCAATGGTGTGAGATTGATCTAAAGCTGAGAGGACACAATATGTGAGCATAGTGTTCTATAACCGTTTGCATTTAAATATTTGAATTTCTAAAGGAAAGCTTAGTGCTTTGTATTTTGGCTATAGCTTTCAATCCAGGTAAAATTTACTCATGGTGTAAAAAGAAAACTTATAGATAACTCCAAGGTGCATCTAGAAATATATATTTAAAGATCTAAAATTGTGTAAATACATAGTTATGAATGTTCAAAATTGACTATGTTTTCATATATATTCTACAAGCAAGCCGAGAAGAGTAATTGAGCGTATGTAGATGTTATTTCAATGTTTCATGGTAAATTGGATTTTGAGGAGTCTTTTAGACTCTATAAAGATGATTTTTATGCATTATGAAGGTTTGGCCATTTGTATGTAGTATAAAAAATGGTTTAGAAGGTGATTGTGTGTTTGTTCATAATGACTATATGCAAAAAATGTTGTTTGAGTGAATTATGCTTACGTAGAAGGGTAATATGTTGGTTGTTGGTAGTTAAGGTGGACCTATAGATCATATGGAATTGGTCCATGCTTTTTTTAAGAGGTTATGTGTTCTTTTTTTGTCTGATGAACTATTAAAGGAGCGAATGGGTTCACATGAGACCTATAAGGGCCTAATTGAAAGGTGTAGTTCTTTAAGGGTGACCTATAGATGTTATCATCAACATATAAAGATTGGTTTTGAGTCATGTCTTAATGAGAGAGATGTATTAAGGATTAAAGCATGCCTAATGGCTGACCAAGGTATTGATTATCATGATTGCTCTACAAATAGTGAAACCAAAGATGATGGTTTATAAACTTTATGTGAGAGACTTGAGAGAGATCTGAGAGAAGCTTGTGTATATGTTTTGTGTATTGAAGTATGGGTAGAGTGACATATGGATGAGTTTAAGAGAAGAATAGATTGAGAACTATTTGTATGGCCTATAGGTCATAATTATATTTTTAGAATAATGCTTTTGCTATTTAAGTATGGGAAAATTTGAAGGGTGATAATCAGAGGTCCATCATCAAGTGTCAAAAATACCAGTTCAAAGGTGGATGTGTTCAAGGTTTTGTTATGGTGGATTAGCATCTAAGGTGGTTTCAACCTCCTTGTAAGGTGAAACTTGATAAAAGTTTGGTTGTTGCTAGACAAGTATGGCATCACCTTATGGGATTACAGTCTCACTAAATAAGGGATGGTAGTTCCTTGATCAATTGTAGCTGGTCTAAATTGGTTCTTATTATTATAGGACATTAGTTTAATTGTAGGTTCTTGTGGGTTTTATTCTCCAAGAGAGTTTCCCATGTATGTCATGTGTTATGTAATTAATCTTGTATTGTCTCTATTGTTCATTGCTATGAATGATGTGTATGCTTCATAAATGCTTGTGGTAACTAATTAGGTGTTTGTGAGGATCATAATTATAGTTGGATTATTTGGGCTCATTAATTTACCTCCTCATAGTAATTGTACCTCTAATGATTGGTATTAGATCAAATGACCCGAGAAGAGTAATTGAGCTTATGTAGATATTATTTTGATGTTTCATGGTGAATTAAATTTTGGGGAGTGTTGTAGAGTCCATAATGATGATCTATGTGTATTATGAAGGTTTGACCATTCATATGTACTATTAACAATGGTTTATAAGGTGATTGTGTGTTTGTTCATAATGACTATGTGAACAAAATTTTATTTGAGTGAATTATGCTTAAGAAGAATGGTACTATGTTGGTTATTGGAACTTAAGGGGGACCTATAGATCATATTGAATAAGTTCATGATTTTTTTTAATAATTTGTGTTCTTTTTTTGTTTGATGAAGTGCTAAAGGAGTGAATGGGTTCACATGAGACCTATAAGGGCTATAAAGTCCTAATTAAAAGGTGTAATTCCTTAAGGGTGACCTATAGATGCTATGGACAACCTATGAAAATTGTTTTTGAGCCATGACTTGATGAGAGAGATGAATTAAGTATTAAGGCATACATAATGGATGATTAAGGTAGTGATTATCATGATTACTCTATAAATAGTGAAACCAAAGATGATGGTTTTTAGACTTTATGTGAGATACATAAGAGAGATTTGAGAGAATCTTTTGTGTGTGTTTTATAGAGTGAAGGAGGGGTAGAGTGACCTATAAATGAGTAGAAGAGAAGAATATATTAAGGACTATTTATATGGCATGTAGGTCATGATTCTATTAGTATAATAATGCTCTTGTTGTTTGAGTATGAGTGAAGGTGAAGAGTAATAATCAGAGGTCCATCATTAGGTGTTGGAGAAATTAGTTCAAACGTAGATGTGTTCATATGTGTTGTTGTGGTATCTCAACATCTAAGGTGGTTTTAGCCTCCTTGTAAGTTGAAACTTGCTAAAATTCTAGTTATTATTACAGCTCATCTATACATGTATGGTAGTACCTTGTGGGATTATAGTCTCACTAAATAAGGGATGGTAGTTCCTTGATCAATCACATCTAGTCTAAATTAGTTATTGTTATTATAGGTCAATAGTCCAATTATAAGCTATAGTTAGTTTTATTCCCCAAGAGGGTTTCCCATGTATGTCAAGTGTTTGTGATTGATCTTGATTTATCTCTATTGTTCATTGCTATGAATGATGTGTATGATTCATGAATTCTTGTGGTAACTTATTAAGTGTTTGTAAGGATTAGATTTATATTTGGATTATTTGGGATTAGTGATTCACACCCCCCCTCTTAGTGATTGTATTGGAATAATTAATGGTTAAGTGGTGTTATATAGGTACCTTAATACATTAAATTACATTGGTTAAATAATAATATATTTTATTATTTATCATGAGTTTATCCTCATGTAAATAAATAATAAAATATATTAAATGACCTTTGGAGATGTTAGACCTATTAATGTGGTGGTTGGAAAATGTCATTTATAATGGGTAGATTACCTTGTCTATATAACAAAAAAACTATATTGTAAGATGTAATAAAAAAAGAGAGAAGAGAAAGCTTGTATTGGGTATATTTTATTTCTCAAATAATGAATAATTTTGGTGGGTTTTTTTTACCTCTTCATAAAGTTTTTCCATGGTATATCTATGTTATGATGTGTTTAACTTTGATCTCATTGTTTCATGTTGAATGTCTTTGTTATTGGTCTCACATCGATATCTTGCTAGTGTTACAATTGTATTTCTTGTTTTGTCATGGTATCAGAGCTAATTGATGCATATCAAGAGGCAAGATTGAATATCAGGATTCTGGATTGAGTGAAAGACTAATTTCATCCACTTTCAAGTCATGGTCTATTTATAAGGTTTATAAATATTCTATTTCTATAGGAAGTAAATTATTTTGCTTTTTCCTCTCATAATAGCCTAGAGATCTTAGATCTGTACAATTTTCTATATTTTAAGCCTAATTTTATGTCTTAGATATAACTAAAAATCTTAAAATGGGTTAAAATTTCTTCTTTAAGCATTAAATTTTTAAGATTGTTTTGTTTGTTGTACTAATATTGTGAATGAAGGTATTTGAAGCTCACTAAATTGTAGATCTAAGCAACTAGATCAACATTTCAAATAATTTTTCAAGCCAAAGAGCTCTCTGAGCACCTTGTACAATCCATGAATTGTATAGAAATGGTAAAAAAAATGTTTTTTTTAAATTTGAATGTTGTTTCTAGGTGTTTTAGTGCTAGATCTATAACCTTGTGGCCTAGAGGACCTCCTAGAGAGCACTTGAAGTAGTAAAATAAGATTTATTCCTTCCTCCTTCCACATGAGATGCCATTTTTGACATTTTTCCATCTTGTATGGCCTTTGAATGATTTGAGTATGAAAATTTTAGTAATATTTAATTTTTCTAATTGTATAACCCAAGAATGAGCTTATGAAGCAACTAAAAGGAAGATCTAAGAAATCTAAAGACTATTCCAAGCAATCTAAGAGCCATACAAGCAATAAAATTCAGCCTTGACTGCCATAATATGGCCTTGTATGACCTCTTTGGTAAATATTTTTATAATTTTTTTTGTTGAGATCTCCTATTGTGGTTGGTTCTTGAAGGCTATTTTCTCAATTTTAAGCTTGTTCAACCTTATAAATACCCTACAATCTTTGTTCAAGATTAATTATATTTTCAAAACTACCTTTAGTGTCCCTTCTACAATGAAATTTTTGAGGAAAAATTCTTTTGAGCCTCTGATTGATTTTTTTTATGATTTATTTATATGACCTTAAGCCTAGATAAACACCCTAGAGAGCCATCTAGAGCAGCAACAAGATTTTGATATTTTTTCACCCACTTAAGGCATCATAATATAGCTTAATAAAATGTTGCACACAAATTTTTAGCTCAAAATCACTTTTTGAAGGTTCCAAATGCATCAAAGGGTAAAAATAAGAGGCCTATCAAAAGTTTCAATGTAAATAATGCCCTATAGCTTGAGATCCAAGCACCTAAAACTCCCATGGGCACCATTTATCTATAGATATAGAAAATAAACATAAAATGGTATGTTATAAATGTTAAATGCAAGTATTTAATAAATAGAACATTTATTTAGTTGCTTTTTTCTACATAGTCAGTAGACCCCACTTGCCATTTAAATCCTTTAATTTTAAATTTTGAATTAATTGCCTCCTTGGTATTATTTTAATGAAAACATTTAATTCTATTTTTTTTTTTTAAAAAAAAACTAAAAATCAAATTAAAAAAAGGATTAAATACATGTTAGTGCATGTTGTGCCTTAACATGTTTAGTGGGTGAATTGGCTAAATAAATTTTGCTAAGACCATTTGCATGAGATAGGTCTTAAGTTCAAATCCCTCATATCCTTCCTTTTTGACCAAATTTTTATTTATTATGAATTTTTATTTAATATGCATGATTATTCACATGGGAACATGTGTTGTGTGTGATAATTTATTCACCTTATGACCTTATAAATTGCTTGTAGATCATAGTCATCCAACCAGTTGATTTGTAGGTTTTGGCATGTTCCAGGGACATTAGGAAGGTTCTTGAGTTGATTTTAAATATCATACTATTTAGTTTACAATAATTTGATCAAATAGTGCTCTTACTACACTTGTGACCACTTTTGTGACACTTGAAACTTTCATCATTATTGTAATTCTATGTGCTTTTGAAATGTTTTACAATCAATTAAAGTGGATAGTGTTGTTTACTCAATATAATATGTGTTTTTACTATAAAGTATAAAACATGTTGAAAATTTTTCTTTCTAAGACTTTTTTTGTTGGTTTAGTATAAAATTCAAACTTGTAGTGTCAACTTTAAAAGGAATAAAAAATATTCATCACTCAAATTATAATATGAATTATTCCTAATAAGATATATAATGTTTGCTTAACTTAGTATAAAATTATTAGTGAATTTATTGTATGTGTATCACATAACCTACTTGTTAAATTTAACATGCTTGATTGGGAGCTTACATATATTCCTATTGAAGGTTGTGTTCAAGTTTGATCCAAAAATTGTGTGAAATAAAGCTAACCCCTCTTTAAAAATATCTTATTGGTATTTTGATTTTTTTAACCATTACTAGGATAGATATTTCATAATATGTAGGTGTTTCTTCCAAAATTCATGCAGGATCCATACTTAGAACATTGGAAATTAGCAAAGTAAATTATTTGGTATATAAAAGGAACTGTAAACTTTGGTTTATATATATATATATATATATATATATAGTGATAATTTATGTAGTTATTGTGATGTTAAATATTTTATTATGAGCCTACTTCTAGATATGTGTTTATGTTTGGTGTAGGTGCTATCACTTGGAGCACTTCATGTGGAAGTTGCTAAAGAAGCCTTTTAACTATGAAGGATGATAGAAGAAAATCATGTGTAAGTTCCTCATCTTATCAACCTTCTTGGTGATAGTCAAAACTGTATATCTTTGGTGAAAAATCCAATGCATCACCAAAAAACTAAAGCCTATTGAAGCTCATTCAATGTTGGGCTTATCCAATTTACCATTGAGGGGGAGTGTGCATGGAAATGTCACTTCTTAAAATCCTTGTGGGTCATGTGTTTCCTTCTATATATCTATACTTATTCTCATTTTAAAGCATTTTAATATATCACTTTATGTGATTTTGGTAAACTTCGTATGGAATTATACATTATACCCAACACATAGTAACATGGAGGTTTTTATGTTATAAAAGACTTTAATATGTTTGGTTGATAATTCATTAGAAATTAAGGGATGTATTCTCATTGTGAGATGTAGTCTCATGATCATGCTAGCCTAAACTCACTTTAAGTGGTTTAGGATAACATAGTGTAATTATTTTAAATGTGCCTATGGGGACATAGTGAAAAACCTTTAGGTGTCTGTGGGTGTATAGTATAATTCATTTAAATGTGACTATGTGATTATGGTTACATAGTGTAATACCTTTGGGTATCTATAGTTATATAGTGTAATTACTTCAAAGGTGACTATATGATTGTGGTTACATAGTATATTACCTTTGGGTGTCTATAGTTAAATAATTTAATACATTTGGGAGTCTATAGTTAAATAATTTAATACCTTTGGGTGACTATGTTTACATAGTATAATTCCATTAAAGGTGACTATGTCATGATGAAGGATGTTTTCTTCAATTATTACCTTCTAAAAATCATCATGTGGATGGTTCATGGAGTGTAAATTCATTATGTTATTACCTCCTAAAAATCACTATGTATTCCCACTTAACATTAAGGGTGAGTATTGGAATAATTAATGGATAAGTGGTGTTATTTAGGTAACCTTAATACATTAAATTAAATTGGTTAAATAATAATATATTTTAATATTTATCATGAATTTATCCTTATTTAAATAAATAATAGAATATATTAAATGACCTTTCGAGATGTTGGATCCATTAATGTGGTGGTTGGAAAAGGTCATTTATAATGGGCATATTACCTTGCCTATATAATAAAGAATTTATATTGTAATATGTAATGAAAAAAATAGAGAAGAGAAAGCTTGTATTGGGTATATTTTATTTCTTAAATAATGAATAATCTTGGTGGGTTTTTTTACCTCTTCATGAGGTTTTCCCATGGTATATCTATGTTATGATGTATTCAACTTTGCTTTCATTATTTCATGGTGAATGTCTTTGCTACTTATCTCACATCTAGATCTAGCTATCATTATAATCATATTGCTTGTTCTATCAGACTGTACCTCTAACATCTAAGACTCCCTTAAAAATACTAAATAAATGAAACTTAAGAGTCATCTAACTAAAATCATGCAATGGTGATAGGAAAATAACATTCCATATGATTACCCACTCTTACCCTTGAGGTATCTTTATGGGACACTATATAGTTATACAACTACTTTAATAGCATCGAGTGTTATTGTGTATGTGTTATTATTTTCCCCCGTATGTAAAATAGTCTAAAATTAAAAATAAAACAAATAAAATGGCACTTAAAACAAGATACCAATCTATAAAAAACCAAGATACCAATTACCTTTTAAATCCAAATCCTTTCATGATTGGTAGACCTTTCAACTAAGACTAAACTGATGATGATGATGATGATGATGATGATATATTTTCCAACTAAATTTAATACAATGATGACACCAATTATTTATGTAAAAAAAATAATGTAGAGCCCAAGTATATCAATTCCTATTTGAAAAAATATATGACATCCTTGTCAAACTTTTAAAAATAGGAGCTGAAGTTCAAATGAATTTTAATAAGAAAACCTATATAACATTATAAGTTGAAATGATCAAATCCATCAAAACCAAGAACATATTAATTCTAGTGATCTTATTGAACAAAACAAAGAAAATCTACAATTTTCTAGTCAAAACCCCAATCCAAATGTTTCTCATGTAAACATTGGCAAGGGAAAACTAGTTCTAACACAAAAAAATCCTGAATACCCAAATAATTTTATGTTTGACCGACTTTAACAACTAAGAAAACAATTGGAAAACTTATCCTCCCATATAAGTCATTTGAAATCAAAACCTTTAAAACTTAATCAATAATCCATTACTAATCAAACCTCTGAGCCAAAAATCCCCAACTTTATCTTACCCATCATTGCCACTCATGGGTATGTCATTTTACCAATAATGGAAATCTATGAAGGATATTCTCTAAGGACTTTAGGAATTAACCCATAAAAAAATAAAAAAATATGATTTTAGGAGTTTTTATCATATCCCTTTAACATATATATGCTTGAGTACCCTTTCCCCCTTACATTAAACAACCCTAGTTTGAAAAATACATGGGAAAGAGTGATAGGAGAGAACATGTCAAAGACTTATTCATGTCTAAGGGTAAAAACTTTGGAATGGTTTTTACATCTTCCAAAGGGATCCATCACAATCTTTACAAATTTATTGATAGACTATCAATATGACTCTCATTTAACCAATCAATGGATTGTTGTCATTTTCAACTAGGGCTAGTGTCCAATGTCTATATACAATAAGACCATTTGATATTGGAGTTGTATATATATATATATATATATATATATATATATATATATATATATATATATATATATATATATATATATATATATATATATATATATATATATATATATATATTTTGGGGGGGGGGGTAATTCTACTATGATTTTTAAATCCTAAAAATAGTCAATAAGACTTTAAATCTATTTTTCAAAAAAGTAAATCTAAAAGTTTGTTGAGTAAGGATCTCCTATTGTATCCACATCATAAACATTCAAAACTTAAACATCTAGTATAAGACATATGATGTCCTCACTCAACTTGCATGACTAGGTAGGATAATGTGATAATATAAAATCTGAGAATGTTGTCTATTGTCACTTAAACAACTTCTATCAAATTCTAAATATGAGATGAATTAATAAACTTACTTGAATTTAAAGTCACACTCTTACATAAAGAAAACATTCCTGTATTGAATTTAAATAACTCTTGCATGTAAATGAAACACACTTTTATTAAAGTAAATTCACACTTTATTTTGAAAAGGAAACTCACACTTGCTTGTGAAAAGGAAATTCACACTTGATTTGAAAATAAAATTCATACTTGATTTGAAAAAATAAATTTGCACTTTCTTTGAAAGTAAATTACTCCTGAATTTAAAATGAATCACTTCTGTAGTAAATGGAATATACCTAAATTAAAGAAATAATTTTAAGTTATAAACTTGAAAGTACCAATTTATCTTTATCCTTGGAGAGAAGTGAGTCCTTGTTCCTTCCTTAGAATATGAACTACTTTACTCAGTAATGAAAAAAAATTGCTAAATTTTATTTCATTCAAAGGAACATATACAGATATAAAATGTTTCTTCTAATTTCCAACTTCAAAAACTTTCTAATTCACCAACTTCTTACTGCTTCTAACTATATAGAATGAGAAGGAGATATGTATTTAAGCACATCTCAACATCTATTCATAGATTACAAAATCTTGGTGATTTAAATGCCCAAATTTATTTCTTCAAAATATAGATAATCTAAGATTCAAATCCCATTCTTCTAGAAAGGCATTGGAATTGACTCAACTAAAAATAAATAGAAGATAACTAATATATATCCTAAGATACTTATCTAGTTTTACAAAATAGAAGTACAAATATATCCAAATTATTTCAAGCCATTACCATGAATGGTAATGTCTAAAATAATATATCTAAATATAGAAAGTCTATTTATATACAATTGATATTTTTATAATCACTATCTTGATCAGTAGGATCCAACTAGATGTCTTCATAGCATGTTGGGGTGTCTTTAGTGCATTCTATATATGTCTTCAGGGCATTTTGTATAGGTTTTCAAAGCATGCCTAGAAATATTTGAAACATCTTGAATAGGTCTTTGGAAGGCCCTTAGAGAATATTTGGAGCACTTATGAAATGTATTTAGAGCATCTTCATAGCATTAGATCTTTGGAGCTTATTTGTTGAATCCTCAAAATTATAGCCAAAAAGAGTTACCAAAACTATTTATTGTCTTCTCAAAATTATCCCTCAATTGGGATGTGTATATGTACACAAATCTATGTTATTTCATCCAAGCTAGACACAATAACAAGGTAAAGAATCTACAATGTATTATGTATAATAAACAATAAATTTCATTCATTTTCTACATATATAAGACCTTAACTATTAAATACAATAAAATATATAACCAAAAGTAACACTCTATGGATTGTTTGTATTATATATGATTATCTATATGAAATACTCATTATTTTTCCCCCACACTTTACCTTTATAATTCCTCTTACAAAAAAGTGGGATAGCTAGTCTTCAATCCAAAATTCTTGATTCTAGCCATTGACTAAGATCATAAATCTAAAAATGGTGGCACCAATCATGGTGTCTTCTAGGAAAGAATCCAAAATTCCTCACTAATGTGTCCATCCAAGTTTGAAACTTAACTTATTCTTGATTGTGAAAAATATACCATGGAGATGGAGGATAAGTATTTATTAGAGGCTTAAATCTCATTCCAATCCATACATCTGAACTGCCTTCATCTAAGAGCTGAGTGATAATATATGCAATTATCTAGGCTCTCCTAAGACTCCATCTTATGGTGATGGGGCTCAAGACATTCCTATTCTTTTAAACAATGGGTAAAATCATGCACCTGCTTATTCTAGTATTCATGGCATTAGTAGAATGTTGGTTTAAAAAAAAATTAAATGCTACAACATTAGATCTCAATAACTCATGATATTTATTCTTCATATGCATGCGGTACATTGGTTGAAAAGTAGCAAGAAGCTTCCCTGCCTCTAGAAACTTGGTTCTCATACATATCTTAGTAGTGTTTTGAAATTATAGAAATTTATTGTTGATTTGTTTCCATTTTGTTTGATTTCTTAGAGTAGAGAGAAAGGCACACAATTGTGTTTCTCCTACAAATAAATTTACTATAAAACTAGATTGATAACCTAAAATCATGTTTATAATATATAATTCATAAATTTCATCATCTCCTTATAGTACTTTTGATAAAGATGTCCATAAACATGTGCTCATATTCAATAAGGTGAAGAAATCCAAGAAAAATCAGTTATATCTACCACTTGTATAATTTTTCATGGAGAAAAAGAACATAAATAGAGGAAGGTTGCCTATATGCTAACAATTTTGTAGAAATTGAACAAATATGTTGGATGGAGGCTTTCTTGAGATTTTTTTGCAATTGTTGTTGAGACTCCACCAATTACTAATAAGATTTTTCTTTAGTTTTAGCATTTTCTTCCTTCAAATTCTAAATTTTATGCTAGGTTCTATTCCAAACTAAGATCATTTCATGAAGTTGAAAGGGGAAGGAGGGAACAACTCTTGTAGTTTCCTTAATTTGTACTAATATTTCTCTTATCTATCTCTCCATTTCTTTTATAGAAGCTTGCAACTCAATAGTCTGAGTGGTTAGCTCTCATATTCTATCAATGTGTTGAACAATCAATGCATTTCTATCATAAATAGTCTATCTCAAATTATTAATCTAGTTATTTTTATCAACATTAGCATTTTGTAAATCAATAATTTGGGTGTCCTTAATGGAAAAATAATTCTTCAAAGTACTCAACTCTTTATTTTGAGAAAACATTAAACTATGTACTCTAGTTTGTTCAACATTCATCAATGTAAGAATTATCTCTTGTTCTCAAGCTTTGGTGACAAATTCTTCACATCATTGTTCCAAATTGGAAATAATCTAGTTCTTACCTTACAAGGTTAAATGAAGAAAATCTAATTCTACTTGTTATTTTTGGATTTTTTCTTCATGGTAGGACAAAACCATGACGTGTTGTAACTCTTCTTCTTCATTAGCAAGATGAGGGGAAGATGGACCTTCTACCAATGGAACTTTACCCTTATTAGCTACAGAGGGTAAAGTTCTCTCTATTTCTTGAGTCATAACGTTTTATATTATGAGGGTTTCTTCTTCAAATATAATTTCTTGTTCATGGGGTTCTTCTTCAGCAATTTGTTCAACATCTATAATATCTATGGGAGATCATAAGCTCCCTAATGTCTCAGTGGCCTATACATCTTCTTCTTCCTCTTACAAAATAAGTTGATGATTGCATCAGAGTTTAGTTGATGGATTAAGGTTATCTAAGGAAACTCCCATTTATATTTTTGATCTTTAGCACAGTATCTTTAGATCTAAGGGTGTCAAAGATGGGATTTATTTAATATGTACTATGGAAGAAGGAGGATAGATTGGATGTAGTGTTTTCTTAATAAGAACTTGAGAGAATTTATGGAGGAAGGAGGACTAGGCCTTTTCACTCCTAGGTTTTTACAAGAAATAATGCCAACAGATGAGGGTAACCAACTGATGGTGTTAGACAGACCCAACACCTCTTTTTTATTTTTGAGAAACATTAGTTAGGGCATTATGAAAAAATTATGGAAAGTTTACCTTGTGTTCTTCTCTAGTGACTCATTTCCTTAAGTGAAGAATAATTAACATGGAATCTCCACCAACTACTGTAAACTAACCATCATATGTAAGATATTTTATAATCTATAATATAACATTATAAAAATGTTTTGGAAGGTTTTCTCTCATAATTCCCCTAGCCACTCCTTATGAGGATTTTGATAGTCTAGTTTAGGGATCATTTCCTTAAATGAACATGTGAATTAGGTCAGCAAAACTTATCTTATAAAAAAAACTACACCCTCCTTAGGAATCCTGGAGAGAGCACTAATCACATAGGGATTCACTAGAATGTTTTTACCTTTGATAAAAGAATGGTCTTCATCAAAATTCTCAAATAATTCTTTCACAATATCTTTGTGAAAACCTTGAAAAATTTTAAAGAAGTTTAACCACCCTACTGACTCAAAGATATCTTTGGCTGCCTCAACCTATAGTAATACATCTAAGGATTCTAGTTTACTTTTCATATACCTTACGCCCACCTTCAGAGTTAACACTATTTGATTGAAAATCTGATTACACTATGAAAAATAGAACTCAAAATTACATAGGAAATAGGGGAAGGCAAGAGATTAGAGATATGATGTAAGAATGGATAGTGGTGTCAATGTAACAATGAATAAAAAAATCAAGACATATTGTAAAATTATGACAAGAATTATGTAAACAATTATGACGATCATTTCAAAGTATGTGATATTTAATGGAAAGGCACTTTATCCAATCATTATCAATGAAGTGGTGTAAAGGTCATAATTGGCAGCACTTGGAGCAATATCCATAATGATTTTCATATCACATCAAATATTTATTTTAAAAGGTCCATTAAAATTCCATCTCATTAAATCTATTTAAAAATGTCTTTTGAAAACACCATCACATAAAATCTTTGAGTGTAATGATGATGCTACTGACTTCATCATATCTACGTGACATAACCAAAATTTGTTCATTTGAAAAATTGTTGATTTCCTAATGATTACACATGCATGACATGAAATCGAAAATGCATAATCCTTTGGAAAAAATATAACTATACATTCACCATGAAAATCCATGCCTATCTCTTATATTTTTCCATGTGTCCTATAGGGATAAATAAGTCTAAGAATATAGGTTAGTTGGCAACAATTTATACTTTATTTTAGAAATTTTCTTATGAGAAGTGTCATTTGTTGGTTTTCACTTTTTAATATTTTTTACTTTTTATACTTTTTTTTTTCAGTTTTTCATAATTTTTTTTTGAAATTTGAAGGGAGGAAAACTACCATTTTCTAGTTTTTAACACTCCTTTATTGAATGCTTGTTGCAAAGATCATTTATCCTTAGTGGAATAACTAGGTATTTCCATAAGGTTAAATTACTCTTGATTTTACTCTATAAACTCTTACTTGTTGAGAGGGATTTTTTACAACTTAAGCCTATGACCATTAATCAAAATTATTCTTTTTATCACCATTAATTGGTTTAAGCTAGACAGAGCCATTACTGATAATGGTTTTAATTAGGTATGGTACAACCATACTATCATAAGCTTACCCTTGAAATAATAGAATTTAGAATCAATTAGAAGTGCTGAATCTCCATCTTAAAACTACATTTCTCTTATGTGAGTGTCATGCCACTGCTTTCTCTGCTTATGGATCATGTTGGTTTGAGTGATTGCATCCATTCTTAGTTCATCCAACCTATTTAGTTACATTATTTTTTCTTTTTGTGCTTCATCAAGATTAATTATCATATCATTTGTTGTCTTCAATGTCTATAATTTAAATTTTATTGGTAATAAAGGTTTATTTTTATACACAAGTTCACATAGAGATAATCATGTAGTTGTATTCCATGTTGTATTGCATGTCCACATTAATTTAGGTACTTTTTATACCAAATATTTTTGTTGTTGTTGTTATTCACTATTTTGGTTAGGATGTTTTCCAATTCATAGTTGGTAACTTCCACTTGTCCATTATCTTTGGGATGATATGGTGAAGATTTCATATGATTGATTTAGTATATCTCTATAAAATCTTTGATCATGTTGGACATGAATTAGGGTCCTTGATTTGAAACTATAAATCTAGGAGCTCCAAATATTAGAATGATCTTATCGCATAGGAAATCAACAACCATTTATTTCCATGTAAAGGTGAGTGTCTGCACTTTAACTCACTTAGAAACTATTATAGCTTGGAATTGCACCCTTGTGAGAGAGTTCTTTAGGCTCTCTCACTTCTAGCTACAAGCATGGGGACAACCTCAAGATGTGAGTATCCTATGGTGAGGTTTAACCTATAGGATTTTTAATGAGGCTAGTTCTTCAGGTGCTTCACTTTATCTCCTTGATTCCCACACTAAAATCTAATAATGGCTAAGGAAAAGGGATAGGAGGATTAATTCAAAAAAAAATATAAGCTAAGGGAGGTGATTCACCAAAATTAAGTGGTCTACTTGGTCTAGGGAATCAAACTAATTAAACATAAGATAATTTTGCTTACACAACCTCTTAACTAGCTAGCTTGCATAAATATTCTATGAACTAGGCTCACTGAACCATACATGAAGCAAAGAGGGATTTATAAATCCACATTAAGTATCCATTAATGGTGGAATATCTTAAGTTTAGACATGTAACTAACTCAAAAAAACCTAAAAATAAGCAAGAAACAAGAATAATAAGGTTGGAAGGATGCTTCTTCACAATGCTATTGTGCACAAGCTAACTCATCACAATTTTAAGATTAAAACATAGGTAAAATAATCTTCATTGTTTCAAAGGTCTATTACATAGTGATTTTCATAGAGTGATTATATCACTAGTCTAGGAATGATTTTCTTGGCTCTAAGGCCTCTATTTATATAGAAAAGGGGGGAGAGAGAAGGGGAAGTAATAAGAATTCATTGATGGCTAGAACTCTAATGTTTTCCTTCCTTGTTTTCCCTAAATGTGATACTTAGGATCACTAAAAAATCCTCTCAATCACCTCCCATATTTGATTTTTTCTCTGGTGCATCTAAGAAGGCATGTTTTGAGAAATTGGAATGTCTCTTCTTGTCATGATGCATTTAATATTTACACTCAAGATTGATGTGGCTTCTTTCTCTCTATGTGCCCTACTGAAAGGATGCAAGTCTCCATGTGTTTTATCCATGCTACATTTAATCATGAAATGGTGATTATGGGGGCTGACCTATGATCGATGAGAGCCTTTATAATTATAACTACCAACTATGTGGACTCCACTTTCTGATTCACCATTGGATGTTGCCTTAGATCCTTGACCTACATCGTGGATCCTCCCATTATGGATGCTTATGGACCATTGATATCCTTGATAGCTAAGTGCCCCTATGCCATTTGGTAGTCTCTCATTTATCCTTACTATGGCTATTATACACTATCAATCCTTACAATGTGATATGGATAGAACTCATTGAGTCATGCAACATTGGAAACCTAATTTACTCTTTGTAGAGTAACTTGAGTTTTCCAAGATACTTGACTTAAGAAGACCTTTTAAGCTGAGCCACTAGAGAATCTTGATTTAATCTTTGTCAAGTAAATCAAGCATTTTGAGTCTACTTACTTCAGACTTTGCCTATTAAAGACTTTTAAATTTTTCTTGATGAAGACTTCTTGAATTGGTTTCTTGAAGTCTTTTCCCTTTACTTTGGAAGTCTTCAAGTTTTGTATCTTGTGGATAAATTATCTATGAGAATTATCTTTCTCACTATTTTTTCATTGGAAAAAGTATCCAAAATAAATCTCTTGCTTTCTCCTTGAAACCTTCAAGGAAAATTCTTGAAGGAATTCCTTTGAGAAAAATCCCTGAAGGAATTCCTTCGGACTTTTGTCTAAAGGTTTTTTCCTTCAATTCTACTTTTCCTTCAATTTTTTTTTGAAGGAATTCTCTTTTTTTCGTCTTATTTTCAAACTTCTTCAGGATGAAGACTTACTCCTTAGAAAACCTGAGTATCACCCTCAAGGACCAAATGAGACTTTTGACACCTCTTTACTTTGTATTTTGCTTAACTAATTACTTATAAAATGGAAAATTTGAGCTACCCCAGAAACCCAAAGTTGTCACTACTATAAAACCAAAAGCCTTCTCAAAGACTTGTCATTCTCTTTATTGAAATTCCATCTTACCATAATTAGACAAAATTAATATGGGGGCATAAAAATGGCCAACATTTTAGTGACTCATAGGGAAGCATGCCTACTATTGCTTTGATGAACCGAACACATTTTCCCCATCTAATCCATTGGGTATGGAGTCACTACTTTTTAGATAAGGCTAGATCTATATAAAAAAATCCCTTTAATCAATAAGAACAATCGAAATGAAACAAAATTTGCCCAAGAAACTTAGGGAAGAGAAACACACATCTAAAAAGGATGTACACAAGGCACTTAGAGGAAAACATAAAAAACTAAATGAAGCAAACATAAATTTATACAACAAATAAAAACTCTCAATATTAAGGCTTTAGATGAATCCCATTCATTAGGATTGGTAATACCTCTTTGTCTAATTATAGGAGCTGAAAGGTTTTATGTTGTTTGCATTCATAGATCAAATAAGGGCCACTCCACAAGTTGTCAAACTTGGTATGGTTGCCTGGTTTGGCCTTATTTGAGTCCCATTTGAGAAACAAGTCTCCCTCCTTAAAAGTCTTTATTGTATCTCTCTTGTTAAAAGACTCTTTAAACTGAGCTTGATTTGCCTCTAACATTTTCATTGCAAAGTCCCTTGTCTCTTCAAGTTCTGTGTGTTCTACCAATCTCACATTCATGGGTTCATCTTCTAGCAACTCCAACTAATGGGCTAGCTCTAATGTAGGAAGCTCAAGAGAAATGGTTAACTTGGCCTCCCTTCAATTTAATAGAAGATATGGAGAATTTAAAATAATATCTTTAGGAGTTACCTAATCATCCCGTAAGGCTATCTTTAACTTGGTGTGTCATGTCCTATGATTCTCCTCCATGGTCCTCTTGATAATCCTCAAAAAAAATTTATTTGTGGACTCAGCCAACCCATTTTCTTGAGGATAATAGTTTGAGGAAGTGATGAGGTAGATGCTCTTTTGAGATCCCATTCACTTGTTTTCAAACCAAGGAAATCCAAAGCATTATTAGATATGATAGTGGATAGAACACTAAACCTATTCAAAATGTTGTCATATAAATCTAAGACTATGATTTCATTAGCTTCCTTCAATATAATGGCTTCCACCCACCAGGTGAAGTAATTAGTTGTAGTAAATACCCACTTATTTCCTACACTTTATGGGGGTTTGATTACTCTAATGAAGTCTAAACCCCACTACATAAATGGTTACTCTAATTAAATCAAGTTGAAAGAGAAAGTTGTTAGCCTTTACTTACCTATGAAGAGAGCACATTCTTAACATTTCCTCACCCATACATAAGCATCTTTGAATAGGCTAGGCTAGTAGTAACCAGCCCTGATGATCTTTATTGCAGTAGTCCTTGGAGTAAAATGACCTCCTATAGACCCATTGCATAAATGCTCCAAAAGTTTGGCTACTTGATCATCATCTATGTACCTCAAGAGCACTCCATTGAGGTCTCTTCTAAACAAAACCCTATCAAATAAAGCATAAGGTATGGAATAAATTTTGAAATACCTTCTTTTTACTTTGTCCATACCTTGAGGGCACTTGCCTATTAGCAGAAAGTTTATCATATCATGGATCCAACTAGTGTGAGGTGGAGGTACATATGCTTGTGGGTTATCTTATGTTACCAAGATGACCTCTTTGTATTCAGGAATTTCATCAACCATATGCTCAAATAATCCTTTACCTCTTACTAGCTTAGTGAACTTGATCTCCACATCATACTCCATGACTTTAGTAATATAACTAGCTCTTTTTTTGCTTAAATTCTTGTTAAGAAAGAAGTCTCTTACTCTAGGATGAGACACCATAAGGTTTATTTTGTTATTGGATAGCATTGGCCTAAACTTCTTGAGGCTACTTACTACTATAAATAATTATTTTTCTACAAAGGCATACCTCACCTCATACTCTTTAAGCCCTTGACTAAAAAATGCTAATGGTTATTCAAGTCCTTCACCATTTATTTGCATCAGCATAACTAATATGTTATCAATGTTGGAAAAAGCATACAATATGAAATTCATTGAAAAATTAGGATTCATAGGTGTGGGTGCTTGAGTGATGGCTTACTTGATAACCTCATATGTTAATTTGCCTTCATTTGACCAAGTGAACACTTGGTTCTTTTTTAGCATAGCAGTGATGGGCTTCACCAAACTTGTAAAATTAGGGATAAATATTCTCATGAATTTTATATTTCCAAAGAAACTTTGGAGTCCCTTCTTATGCCTGGGCAAGGATAAGGCTAAGATGGCACTTATTCTCTCAAGATCAATAGACAACCCCTCCTTTGAGATGATGTGGCCCAAAAACTTGCCTTCATGTAAAAAAAACACACTTCTTGGGATTCAATGAAATCACATACTCTCTACACCTTTTGAAAATTAGCCTCAGGTAGTTTATATGCTCACTGACATTCTTCGAGAAAACTATGATGTCATCCAAGTATACTAGCACCATTTGGTTTAACAGCCCCTAAAAAGCCATGTCCATGGCTCTTTGGAAAGTTAATCTAACATTTGATAGACTAAATGGTATATTTTGGTACACATACATGACCCATTTGGTGGTAAAGTTAGTCTTATACCAATATTCATCTTTCACTTAGACTTGGTTGTAGCTAGAAAATCCATCCAATAGAGAGAAGTGTTCTGATCCTACAACTACTTGGAAAAGTTGCTCAATGAATGGTAGAGGGTAGTTATCCTTCAAGGAGACTTTGTTAAAATCTCTGAAGTCCACACAAAGCCTAATCTCCCCACTCTTTTTTCTTAAAGTCACCAAGTTGGCTACCCATGATGAGTGTTTAATGGGAAAGATGATCCTAGACTTGATCAGCTTGGTTAGCTCCTTCCTCATTAGCTCTTCAATCTCAAGGATAATGGGTCTTTGATTTTACCTTACATGCTTAGAATTTTCCTCCAACTCTATGGTATGCTAAGCCAACTTAGGCTCAAAACCCTTTAGGTCACTGTACTCCCAAGAAAAAATGTCTGCATACTCTTGGTAAAGTGCTATGAAAGCATGCCTCTCAGATTTGTTTCTTACCTTCTCAAGCTTGAGAAGTTTGTGTTTGAAGATGGGGACTCTCTCATAGTTATCTCCATTAGTATACATTACTACCTTTTTATTTCCTCATATGGTCTCCTTCATGAAAAAGGCCCTAAAGTGTAACCAACCCCTTAGTAAGTTTCTTTAACTTTAGATAAATAATCTGATCCTCATATTGATGCTGTAGTTTAGCTTGGTTAAAGGAGGATAACTAAGCTTCCTAATATAAGAATCAAGTAATTTACTTGTCACTCTCAAAAACTTTCCAGTAGGTTTCATTAGCTAGCACTGATGGTCTCACCACCCCCTTGACATGTGGTTGAACCTTGGTTTCCTTTAGCTTACTTGGAATGTCAAACTAAGATCCCATGACTACCAACCTGTTAACATGTTGGTTCTGATTTCTTTGGATAGATTGAATGTCAAAGGCTTCAAAACCTTCAATTGGGTCCCACACTCTATTTTTTTAGGACCTCATCAAAGGTTTTTTTGTGATGTTCAAGCCTATGACTTGGTTAACTATGATCTCATTGTTCCCATAAGCTTTTAATAGTTTTATTCCTCTTTTGGTGGCCCATTGAAGGCCACAGATCAAACCTTCATATTCTACTGCATTTGAAGAGCAAATGAAATGGAACCCATAGGAAGAGAAAAACTTATTACCTAAGGGTGAAATCAACATTTCCCAAGCACCTACACTATTTTTTCCCCTTGAGCCATCAAATAATAACTTCTATAAACCATTGGGGTCTTCTTTAGGTCCAATGA
This sequence comes from Torreya grandis, assembly GCA_037957365.1. NCBI lineage: Eukaryota > Viridiplantae > Streptophyta > Pinopsida > Cupressales > Taxaceae > Torreya > Torreya grandis. Next base: position 1,389,236 of record JARHVA010001440.1, on the reverse strand, counting down.
GGGAAGGCATGGGTTGATTCTCTTCATGTAATAGATAAACACCCATGTCTCTTTCCTTGACACCTTAGAAAGGGTTTAAAAACTAGTTATCTCCACATAACTCATCCAAGAATAAGTTTGGAACTTCTTCAGGATGATTTTTCAGCTCTTGACCAATTGTAAACTCATCCTCATCAAGGATGGTATAATTAAGGTTTATGTTATCTAGCTGATAGGGTTCAATATTGAATTGTGCCATGGGTTCAACCTTGATTAAGACCTTACTCCCATACCTTATTCTGAATGCCATGTAAGACCACTCTACTACAACGTAACCCCCAATATTAGCTATAAACTCTCTAGAAAGACATAATGCAAAGTAAGGAGTGACATCTAGGATCAACACATCTTGCACCATGGACACACTAGGATAAGCATGTAAGGTTAGGCTAAAATTCTTTATGATAATTGATGGATTTATGGAAGAACCATCAAGTTATAGGACTCCTTTGGTGTTCAGCTCATACTTGAGGTTTAGCTAGTCAAAAATAGACTTTGGCATGATTGAGGTGTTGGCCCCACTATCCACCAAGTAGTTATGTACCAAGGAATCATCGATGATTAATGAGATGTAGAATGGGAGGGCTTGGTCACACTACTTGACTTTTCTCCCAATGGACTCTTGGCTACATTAGTGAAGACTTTAGCTTCCTTTCTTGGTTACTTACTTGCAGCTATAGAAATACTCATCTTGGCCAAACCTTCTTAAAGAATGTCTACTTGACCGGGTATGGAAAGCGTGTCTCACATTGGTATGCTCACACTAGATTTCTTCATTTGATCCACAATGTTGATTAGCATACCCTAAACCTTTGCCTAGGTTTTGGTAGTTACTACTATTGGCTTTGTTAGTAAAGGAATAGTGACAAGAGGTTCTTTGAAATATTCCTTATTGTCATCCATATTCCTTCTCTTGAACCTTGTGTTTGCTAAGACTGGGATGTGGGCCAAACTGGGAGTAGTTTGTGGATTGGATGCATAACACTCCTCTTGATCACTAATGAACATTGTGGCTTTTAGTTGGTTTGATCCCTAATCTTAGCCTTATTATTATGTAAGTTGCTCTTTATTTATCACTATGGGCACCTTTATGATTTGGGCCATAAGAGCCTAGTTATATCCATAAGCAACAACCTACTACCATTGATCATTGAATGCCTAGTTGGAGCCATTAGTTGGTATAATGGATTGTCCAAAACAATTATTCCATATATTTATCCCTTTAGCCTCTTAAGGCACATTATTTTCAATCAAGACCAAGGAGTTGGAAGGGCCTATAGCATTCAAATTATAATTATGCTATCTAGCATAGTTAGGCTACCCTTATCCTTAGAAACCTCCTTTGTAGGGCGGCCTATTATATTGATAAGGCTACTATTGAGGCTAATACAGATATTGATAAGGCTTGTTTTAATCTTGCCTCTTAACATTGACCACATCATTATGTAAGGATTAGAGCATACTTTTCAATTCCAAGTAATTCTTCTACTCTTGGGAGTCATTAGATACACTAGTAGAGGCCTTCTCTTACATAGGTGAAAGTACAATAGAAATTGTTGGAATTGGAAGTATAACATCAAGTGGAGTAATGACTGAAGGAGGTGGTATAATCTCTAGGAAAAGAGGCATTAGGGATCAGGGAGTAAGCTTGCTAGCCTAAACTATGCAATTTTTTACCTTAATTACCATCTCATATGCATCTAGTAGTATGTTTCCTCCCATAGATTGAATCATTAAAGCTATGTAACTATTGAGAGCCTTTAAATAGTACAAAAAATCAAAGTTTAGAGATGGTCTAACAACTACTATAATTCTATCCCATACCTTTTGAAATCTCATATTGAAGTCTTGCATGACTTCATGAGGAGCTCTCTCGATTGTGGTCAATTGCTCTACAAGTGAGAGATGATCACTCTAATCTATAAAATTTTTACATAAGGCTATTCCCAACTCATCTTATGAGTGGATATAATTAGGATCTAGGCCCCTATACTTGTCTAATGCCTTTTCTTTGAAGGATACATCCAATATCCTAATAGCCACATTCTCCACTATGATATTTTGATTGTTGCAAAAGCTGGTTATGTCCATTATGTGCTCAGTAAGAGTTACAACTTGGTCTCCTATGTAATAAGAAACACTTTTGAGGGTTGTTACTATCATATGATCATACTATGGTAATTTCAAATGGATTTGGTTGATGAAGCCCACAAAATCTCTTTGGGGGATCATAGTAGCAAGAGGGGTTGACAAATATCTCCTTGTGTAAGTATGCTTTATGACTGGTCTAAAAGGAGGATGCCCTATGTATGGATGAGTATGGGAAAATCATAACCTCTTTAATGAGTTAAAAGTCAACTTAAAAAACTCAAAAGGAAAACCTCTAGTCATTGATCTTGTAGTTACCTTTGGTATGAAAAATGGCTACTGCTACCACCAGATAGCTACCCTTAGTGGAGTCACTAGATGTTGAAGGATGAATGCTACCACTACTATAAAATGATCAAAATAACATAAAATTTGACCAATGTTTCATAAAAATGAAAATAAAATGGTAGTTATCCCACTAAGTGTGCCAAAACTATTATAGCTTGGAATTGCACCCTTGTGAGAGAGTTCTTCAAGCTCTCTCACTTCCATCTACAAGCATTGGGACAACCTTAGGATGTGGGTATCCTACGATGAGTTTGAACATCTAGGAGTTCTAATGAGGCTATTTCTTTAGGTGATTTACTTTAGTTCCTTGATTCCCACACTAAAATCTACTAATGGCGAAGGAAAAGGGATAGGAGGATTACTTAAAAACAAATCTAAGCTAAGGGAGTTGATGCACCAAAATTAAGTGATCCACTTGGTCTGGGGAATCATACTAATTTAGCATAAGATAAGTTTGCTTATGGAACATCCTATCCAGCTAACTTGCATAAATATTTCATAAACTAGACTCACTGAACCATACATGAAGTAAAGAAGGATTTATAAATACACATTAAGCATCCATTAATGGCATAAAATCTCAAGATCAAACCTAAAACTAACTAGAAAATACCTTAAAGTAAGCAATAAAGAAGAACAATAAAGCTGGAAGGATGTTTCTTCATAATGTTATTATGTTCAAGTTAACTCAAAACAATTTTTAGATAAAGAGATAGGTAAAATAATGTTTATTTCTTCAAAGATCTATTACATAAAAAATTTTGCAGAGTGATTCTATCACTAGTCTGAGGATGATTTTCTTGGCTCCAAGGCCTCTATTTATATATAAAAGGGGGGAGAGAGAAGGGGAAGAAAGAAGTCACTGATGGTTAGAAATCTGATGTTGTCCTTCTTTATTATCCCTAAATTCACCACTCAAGATCACTAAATAATCCTTTCAATCCCCTCCCATCTTTAAGTTTTTCTTTGGCACATCTAAGAAGCCATGTTGTGAGTAGATAGAATGTCTCTTCTTAGCATGCTATATTTAATCTTTGCACTCAAGATTGGCATGGCTTCTTTCTCTTTATGTGCCTTACTGAAAGGATGCAGGTCTCCATGTGTTTTAGCCATGTTTCATTTAATCATCAAACAACAATTGTGGGGAGAAAACTATTAAAAATAAGAGCCTTTATAATTCCAACTACCAGCTGCATGGACTCCCCTTATTGATTGGCCATTGGATGCTACCTTGGATCCTTGACTTGCACTATGGATCCTCCCATTGTGGATGCCTATGAACCATAAATTTCTTTGATACTTGGGTGCCCCTATGTCATTTGGTAGCCTCTCATTTATCCTTACTATGGCTATCATGCACTATCAATCCTTAGAGCATGTTGTGGATTGATATTGTTGGGTCTTGTAGTGTTGGAAGCTTGATTTACTCTTTATAAAGTAACTTAGGTTTTCTAAGCTACTCATCTTAAGAAACATTTTCAAGATGAGCCACTAGAGAATCTTGATTTACTCCTTACAAAGTAAATTAGGCCTTTTGAGTCTACTTACTTCAGACTTTATCTATTGAAGACTTCAGAGTTTTTCTTGATGAAGACTTCTCGACTTGGTTTCCAAAATTATTCTCCCTTTACTTTGGAAGTCTTTTGGTTTTGTTTCCTATAGAAAAATTATCTATGGGAATTCTATTTATCACTATTTTTTCTTCAAAAAAACTCTTTGAAATAAATATATTTCTTTCTCCTTGAAACCTTCAGGCAAAATCTACAAAGGAATTCCTTCAAACTTTTATCTGAAGATTTTCTCCTTCACTTCTACTTTTCCTTCCAAAAACTTTCTAGAATAATTCTCTTTGTTTTTATTCTTCTTTTTGGACTTCTTTAGGATGAATACTTACTCCTTAGAAAACCTGAGAAGTACCCTGAAGGACCAAATCAGACTTTCAACACCTCTTTATGTCATATTTTACTTAACTAATAACTTATAAAATGGAGAAGTTGAGCTACCCTAGAAACCCAAATTTGTCTCTACTAAAAAACCTAAATACTTGCCATTCTCTTTCTTGAAATTCCATCTTCCCATACTTTGGCAAAATTGACATGGGGGCTAGGAAATGGCCAACAATAACATAATCAATACAGACTAATAAATATTATTTTCCTTGAGATGGTGGGTTGATTGGTCCAAAAAAAATCAAACCCCATTTTCAAATGGTTCTAAAATTATTTAAGGGTGACGAGGCATTTCAAAGGACAAAGTAGGCTTATCTATCCTTTGCCAAGGATCACATTGCCATAAAAACATTTTGATAGTATTGTAAAGAGATGGTTCATAGTAACTTACAAAAAGGATCTTATGAATGGTAATTTTTACTAAATAATTTTCTCCTTCTATTTCATTACAACATACTCTAATGATGCCATACACTTCATATTATTTGACATACCTACAAAGTATATGATCAGGTCAGGTTTTAAACAACATGCCTTTAAACCATTTTAAATGAGAACTAGATCTAACCAAATGTTATCTTTATTTAGAGGTAAAAGAATGAGGAAACTTCCATATTCCAAAGTAATTTCCATGTCTAAAAAACATGGAGAGTATGCAAATATGGAAAATATTTGTTCATCTAGAAAATAATCTTCCATAGGTTCATCTTCACCTGTAATGATTAATCTAGATAAAAATTTAGTAGCAACATTATACTTTCCTAATTTGTCTATGATGTCAAATTATTACAATAGTAGTATCCATTTAATTATTCTCCCACCTACTACTAGTTTATTAATTAAGTACTTAAATTTTGAATGATCTATATAGATTAATACCTAATAACTAGTAATGTAATGCGTAAACTTATTTATAGCATAAACAATAACAAGAAACTCTTTTTCTATGGTAATGTAGTTATTCTTTGTGGGAGTAAGATCTTGATGATATAATAAATGACATATATCTTTCCATCCTCATATTTTTGACCTAAGACTTCTCCTAATGAAGTGTTGGAAGAATCAATATAGATGTGAAAAGGTTTTTCCCAATTAGGTCCTTTCAAGATTTGAGAAGTTATGAGTTTTTTCTTTAATGTTTTAAAATCTTTTTGATAGTTATCATTCCATAAAAATTCACTATCTCTTGTTAATAAATAAAACATAGGGGAAGCTATCTTGTTGAAGTCTTCAATAAATATTCTATAATAACCTATATGACCAAGAAACATTTTAACATCAGTTTGTGTTTATGGAATGGGAAGGTTAGAAATTACCTCAATATTTTTGGGATCTACTTTTATTCTGTGAGAAGTGGTATGATGTCCTAAGACTATCCCTTCATCATCTATTATGATGCATTTCTCATGACTTAAAGATAATTGGTGATCTTCACATCTAGTAAGCACTTTATCCAAATTATTCAAAGCTTCAAAACATGTATTACCATGGATAGTGAAATCATCCATGTACATTTTAGAGTAGAACTATCAGAATTCAAAGCTAGGTTATCTTGGTCTAAATCTTATATTATTTGTTCCTCAAACTCTTGGGCATATTTTTTGATGGTAACCATGGTTACGAAGGACACACTAGTCTAGTTTTGTTCAGGTTGATCCACCCTTATTTGTTTAAAAATACCTATTGAAGTTCTAATAGGTGGATAGATAGATAGATTATTTTTGGCATGAATTCCATTATAAATGGTCATATTTCTAGATATACATTCAATTGTTGTTCCAATTATAGCTAACTGAGGTTTACCAACAATGATCAGATACCCTACCCTCTTTGTTTTATATTGAAGGATCAGGAAATCAATAATGTATTCCTAGGATTATATGGTGATTGGTATATTTTCTATGGTTCCTTTAGGGGTAATAGTGGATTGATATGCCATTTACAAGATTATAGAGGTGTGTTGAAGCCCTGTGAGAGATAAAGACTCTATTACATTGACAATCATTATGTTTATGGAAAAACCTAGATTTATAAGCACATTTATAATATACTTATTTCCAATTTTCACAATAATCATAGGAATACCAACATATCCATATTTAAGAACAAATATGTTTCCATCTAGTAAATCAATAATTTTTCTAATTATTTTAATTGTTTTGAGATACTTTTTCTTTATTCTTGGTGATTTGATGTACAAACTTTAATGATTTAATTAATCTCAAGAATATATTTAATGTCTCTTAATAGTGGAATTTATATATTCATTTCTTTTAATCTATGAATCAATTCAAAATCTTCCCTAGGTTTCTCTTCCTTAATTATTTTAAGAATTGGAACAGCACGGGGATCTTGAATTGTGGTTGGTGTGATTGTGTCTTCTACCTTTTCTTTAGCTCATTCTTATATTATAGGTGGCTCAAGAGTGTTTTCATAATTAAGAATTTCAATTATGGTAATGGATGAATCTCCTACTACCTTCTCTGATCTAAATTAAATTTTATTACATTCAGTTGAACCACATACAACATTACTTTCTTGATCATCTCCATAGATAAGTGAACTTTTCCTATTCTTTAGATTTTCCACTAGTTAGGTAGGTAACTATGGTTGGTTAACCTACTACTCAATTTGTGGTGGCTAAAGTCATAGAGGCATCAATCCTTTCTATGAAGGAAACCTTCTTTATAGCTGATATTATTGATTTGACCATTAAGGTCGTGGTTGTTGGACCTAATATGGTTAATGGTTTTGTTTTTATGCCCAAGGTTAATTTTGAGATATTTCTCACATATATGGTACCCATTATTGAGTCCCCCATTGTTATGGTTGTGGTGATCCCCACATTGGTGGTGTGACTTATGCATCCCATGGTGTCATCCATGGCTTAGAAATATATCTTGTCCAAGCTAATTTTGAGGTTAGAAATACTAGTTTCCTTATCTCTGGATAAATTTTACTTCCTTAATTATATATGCTACTTATTTCACTTGGTTTATTATAATGGGAAGATGTTTAAAATTATTGGTGTCATGACATAGATCACAAATACCACATACCTCTATTTTGTCTAAAGGGTAATCTTTTACCACATGTTTGAGTCTACATCTAGGACAATAGATTGACAATTGTTCAATATTGATAGCATTAACTTTTAATTTGATTCCATATAAGGTAGATGTCAATTATATTATAATGTCTATCTTGAACTTAGAAAATTATTCCATTAATTGGCCAACATTAGGTGATTTTCCTAACCTTGATTTCCATATTCTAGGTCTTGTCCTAGATTAGTTAGTATACAATGCTAAAATTTAATGAAAGGTTAACTTATCAATATGACCCTTCCCCATTAGGTTCAAAGAATCATATGCATCATCGTCTAACCCTTTAAGGAAGACTATTTTTATAACCTCCTTAGTGAGTTGGTAACCATTCCTTTTGTGGGTAAATAGAATCCTATCAAGGTAATCTTCTAAGGTTTTGTATTCATTTTGTTTGATATTAAAAAAGTCTTATTTCCATAATCTAACTCTATAATAATCCTGATATTGTCCAAAAATACAATTTCCATTTCAACTTAAGTGGTTATGTAATTACCATCAAGGACCATGAACCATCTCATGGCTACATCCTTTAGTGTAGATGGGAATAATTTCAACTTTTGATTGTCTATAACATAATCATATGTTTGGAAGAGAACCTAAAACTCAAAGAGGAACTTATTTATATCCTCTGAGGATTTACCTCTAAAAGTAGGTAAAATTGATGGTGAAATATTTTTCATGGATGTTTTGTCATTAGTACCTAGGATGATTAGATAGGAAAAATTTCTATCCTACTAAGGTTATCAATCAGGTTTTTTCACATGTGCATGTTCATCTCCCATATTTTCTTCACAACTTTGATTATCAATCCAATCTAAATTCTCTTCTTGGGTGTTCAGCCTATGGTCTATCTTAGGAGGGGAATATTCATTTGCTCTTCTTTTATAGTTGGTGGGTCAAATCTGACTATTCCAAAAAGAGGATTTTAGGATCAATTCTCCCTATAAGAGAAGATGTTTTGAATAAGATTCTTCTTGTAAGATATGTTTGTAAGGATGAACCTTTTTTAGGAGAGGAATCAAAAAAAGTTTGTGTATGGATTTCAAGTGATTTTATTCACTTCTTGATTTTTCTCAAAAGGATTGGATCCTTTCTTATTCTTGATTTATTTGGGATCCCTTAGAGATAAACCATCCTTGATAATCTCTTGGGTGGCTCATAAATCTAAAGATTTTTTTATTTTTTTATATTTTTGAGTTTTATAAATGTTTTTAAATTTCCTTATATAAATCTAATGTAGGATGTCACTAACACTTATTGATTAATGTCCCCAATAATGGCACTAAAAATGATAGGCTATCATTATACCTCTCATTTAACCAATCAATTCTTTGGAGTCATTTTAAATCAAGGCTAGTGTTTTGAAACTATATGAAATGAGACTTTGATATTAGATTTGTATAGTTCATTGTGTCGGGGATTTTACTTATACTATGATTTATAAATCCTAAAAATATTAAATAATACTCTAACTCTATTTTGTAGAAAAGTAAATCTAAAGGTTTATTAACTAAGGATATCCTATTGCATCAACACCATCAACATCCATAACTTAAACATCTGTCATAAGACATATGATGTCCTCACTCAAATTGACTAGCTGGATATGATAGTGTGATAATACATAATCTGAGAATGTTATCTATTGTCACTTAAACAACTTCTAACAAATTTTGAATATGAGATGAATTAACAAACTTATTATAATTGAAAGGCACACTCTTGCATAAATAAAACATGCTTATATTGAATTAAAATAACTCTTTCATGTAAATCAACCACATTTGAATTAAAGGAAATTCATACTTTATTTTGAAAATAAAATTCACACTTGCTTTTGAAAAGGAAATCCAAACTTGATTTGAAAAGAAAATTCACACTTTCTTTGAAAAAGGAAATTCACACTTACTTTGAAAGGAAATTAATCTTTATTTTAAAAAGAATCAATTCTATATTAAATGCAATATACCTAAATTAAACAAATACTTCTAAATTATAAACTAAAAATTACCAATTTATCCTGATCCTTGGAACGAAGTGGGCCCTTCCTCCTTCCTCAGAATAGGAATTGCTTTCCTTAATAATCAAAAGGAATTCTAAAATTTATTTCATTCAAAGGAAAATATATAAATATGAAATGTTTCTTCTTATTTCAAACTTTGATAGCTTTTTAATTCACCAATTGCTTACTATTTATAACTTTTTCTAACTATATATAATTATAAGGAGATATGTATTTAATCACATCTATTCATAGAGTACAAAATCTTGGAAATCTAAACACCCAAATATATTTATTTAAAATATAAAAAAATCTAGGAGTCAAATCCCACACTTATAAGAAGGTGTTGTAACTAACTCAACTAACAATATATAGAAAATAACTGACATATATCCTAATAGACTTATCTAGTTTTACAAAATTTAAGTACAAATATATCTAGATTATTTCAAACTATTACCATGAATGATAATTTATAAATTAAGATATATAAATATAGAAAGTCTATTTATATATAATAGACATTTTAAGAATCATTCTCTTGATTAGTAGGATCTAGTTGGATATCTTTGTAGCATGCTTGGGTGTCTTCGAAGCCTTTTATACATGTCTTCGGAGTATTCTATACAGGTCTTTAGAGCATACCTAGATGTCTTCAAAAAATCCTATATAGGTCTTTAGAGCATCTTTAGATCACTTTTGGAGAATATTTAGAGCATCTTGAGAGCATTATATCTTTGGATCTCATTCACCAATTCCTCAAAATTGTATCCAAAAAGAGTTGCCAAAACTATTTGTTGTCTTCTCAAAATTATCCCACCATTGGGATGTGTTTTTGTACACAAAACTATGTTATGTCATTCAAGTTAGAAACAATAATAAGGTAAAGAATTAGTAATGTATTATTAAACTAAAAGACAAATTACATTCATTTCTTACTTAGATAACACCTTAACTATTAAATATAATGAAATATATAACCAAAGGCAACACTTTATGAATAGTATGTATTAAATATAATGAGCTATATAAAATACTCATAATCTATCTAAAAGGTTTGTCAAACACTTCTCCTACATCATTGAACATGAACTTAAAATGATGGACTTATGTAACACCCAAAAAAGGAATGGATAAATATTATCTTTATTCCTACAAATATGGAGAAGCTTAGCTAGCATATTCCCTTAGTCAATCTTAGAGAAATATTTAGTAAATATCTTTGTTTTCAACCTTAATCAATAAATGGCCTTTCATATACAAGTTCAATATGATACTACCTTTGAAAAAATCATTTAAAATGAGTTTAGTTCAATAAATACCTTGTTGTAAGGACTATTGAAACTTTTCCATAAGGATCATCACAATCAAACACAAATTGACAAATCTAAATTATTTATAAAAGATAATTTTTTTTTTGATGATGTAGTTACTGATTCACACATTCAAGTTTTCCAAAGTACCTTAAAAAATTACCTTTCTTATTGGAAGCCTAAACAAGATATTAAAATAATGTACTAATCCTATGGGGGAATCCTTATAAGTTATCTTTCTTTAATTGGTCACTAAAAACATCATAATTTTCCCACAAACCAAGCCCTTTGATGAAATTTAGTAAAACCCACATGTTATAAAGGTAATAAATATTGTGAGTTTTAAAAGATAAAATGACTTTCAACTAAATTATGCATGAAGCTAAAACATTATGCTAAAGATCTTATTAATGTATGAACTCGAAAGAATTGCATCCATATCAAATAATCAGTAATTGGGGATATATAAATACCCCTTTATAAAGCATGGTCAAACTCATCCATAACTAAATCAAGGTCAAAACACCCAAACCAATAATTTCAATTATAAGAAATCCACCCATTCCCATAATGTGGTTGTTGGTTACATTGAACATACAAAAAATCATTTCATAAACATTAAACCTTAAGCCTTAGATTATTATATCAGATTTAGGTGTAATAAAATCACTATCAAAAGGCCTACTCTACCTATGCTTGAAATAATATACAGCCTTATCAAATAACTTGAGAAAAATCATGGAAAAATCTCCATCCTAGATCTTCTAAAAACATCCATTGTTCATAAGGATGTTTTGTAAAAATTCATCCAAGAGTCAAGAGTCCAAAACAATAGTGATGTATCCCAGATATAAACACTTGTTGGAAACTTGTCTTTGATTCATCAACTCATATTTGACCAATGTGGCATGCCTCTTGTTGTCCCATCACATAATCTCCCATTTTATATTGAGGCATTTACCACCAAACATAAATTAAAATGGGTTCTTGTATGAAATGGATTAGGATTGAATATATTTATCTTAACATTCATCAAACATCTTGGTTTATCTAAAGCATCATCAAATTCAAATACCATAACCATCAAATTATATGATAATGTTGAAAGGGAATCAACAATCACTATATATATTCCTATCATGGTTGAGCCTGTGACACAACAAACCTTGCTCCATGTCACTTATCTTGACCTCCCTTACAACATACTTCTCATATGACCATGGATTCATGTTATGCAATACATCATATCCACCATCCATCAATGCATATTTTTTTTTGTACTCAGGCATGTAAGCAAATATCCCTAATGATCCTCAACCTTTGAAATATTTAAAATTGTTAGAGGGGTCATCAAATTAATTATCATCCCATCACCAAAAATTCTTCTAAAATGGACTGATCCATATTACCACAATTGACAAATAATTCATCCTGCATACATATAAATGACCTCCCATTTACACCCAAACCCTATACTATAAATTTTGTTTTAAAATCATTGACAAAGGTTGTGGAGCATACAAAATATAAGATGTTTTCCATATGGGTAAACTCCCCATTTTTGCTTAAATTTGTGGCAAGCCCAACATGAACAAGAAAACAAAATTGATATCTTATCAATTTGGCACAACCAATTTTGTCAAATCAAGATTTCTTTGTAGTGACTCCTAGCTATATGTTGATGGCCTAGAATATTTTTGTCAACATAATGAGTATTACATAAAAAATAATAAATCTCAAATCATGAATTAAAAAGGAAAGGGACTAGCCCTTCATGAACAAGGGATCAAAAAACCTATACATGTTGATATAAATAAAAAACTTAAAAACATCAAATATAAACCCTCTAGTGATTAGTATGAGTATGTTAGTGACACTTACAGGATCTCTAAGGAAGTTTATTTCAAAATTTAAATAGGTTTCTCACATAGCCTATATGAAGATCTTTCCACAACTAATATTTATAATAACATTATTGTCTTCGCCATTAATTTTAACCTCTAATACCATTAATATATTGATTGGGATCGAAAAGATCACATACCAATTGATTTATTTCAAAATGATGAATCTATCATAGAATTTATGAAATTTTAAGATTTAATCATACCAAGGGATCTAAAAAAGGGTTTTAAAATAAACCTAGACACATCATCATATTTTGGGAGAAAGAAGAGTTCCTTAGTCAAAATAAAGCTAAAATCAAAATAAATAAAATTAAAAAATTGAAGTCCCTTAGTGAAGACCTCTTTGATGTGCTATCTAATCAAAAAAATCAAAATAAAGAGAACAAAGATGAGTCTATTGGTGAACTATTTTTTTAGGCACTAGTAAATGAGGAACTCAACTTTCCCTCTATGTTGACATAGTTATTGAGAATTCTAAATTACTTATTGAGTAAATTTTTTTTATCACAATTAGAACACAATAGAATCATAATATTATTAAATGATGACCATGAATATTTTTCATTACACCATAGGGTGATCTCATCCCCAAATTATTCAAAATTGGGTTTCCTTACACTAACAACATCGATGAGTATGAAGCACTCATCTCATGCCTAAAACTAGTAAATATAGTGGAATATTCTAAACTTGACATTATATGGTGACTCTCAACTTCTCATCAAATAAATCAATAATGATAATTAGGCCAAAGAAGATAAACTAATCTCTTATTAATAAAATGTTTGATAGCTTAAGGCCATACTTTATGCACATAAAATTTAAACAAGTCCATCATGAAATAAATAAATCTTTAGATGCCATAGATATCATTGGTCATATCATTGAGATGTAAAAAGATACTCAATAATGTCAATTTTTGGTTGAATAGCTAATGATTGCAGCATATGATGTCTCAAAATTCTAAAATGGTGTGTGAGATTGTTAGTCCCAATTCCCCTTAGTATTATTATATTTATACTTACCTCCATAACCACATACTCCATTTTGATATTTCATGTAATCAAATGAAATACATCATCCAACATTCCTCCCACTTCACCATCCTTGGAAGCACCCTCTATCATGGGAGTTATGATGGTGCCATGTTAATATGTTTTAATTCAAAAAAATCCAACTTAGAGATCAAGGAAGTTTATAATGGAATATGTGTAGTGCACACCAATGGCATGGTCCTAATAAAGAAAATACTCATAAATAGATACTACTAGCCTAACATTAAAAAATACAATTGTCATTATGTTAGAAAATGTATACCCTATCATAAGTATGGAGACCTCATCCATGCACCTTCCCAAACATTACATCCAATCACAAATTCATGTCGCTTCTCTACTTGAGGAATTTATTTCATTAGGAAGCTAAATACATCTTCATATTATGGACACAAATAAATCATCACAACCATTGAGTACTTTACAAAATTGGTAAAATCCATCCCCAACACATATGTAACTAGAAAACAAATATCCAAGTTCATCCTTAATCACCTCATTTTTTGTTATAATATCCTTGTTGACCATAAGTTAAATTAGATCAACCCCCTATATTTGGAAACTTATATATGGGTCCCCTAGAGTGTGAAATGTCTCCCATGGTCCTAATGAGGTCATTTCTAATGTGGTTTAGCTTTGGCATGACCTTAGTTTCAACTAAATGACTAGTGAAGGTTAGTGAAAGATGTGTGCTTTGATGAGTTGGTAGAGGTATGGGGTGTTGAGAATGTTTTATACTACCTTAAAATTTTTATTAACACTCCTCATGATATTATCATATGATAGGGGGTAGGGACTAAGATAGATTTTCAAAGTCATACTTAGGTTAGTATGACCCTACACACAATCAATGTTATATAGACTAGTTTTGAGGAATTTAGGGTGTATAAGGTATTGGAGACTTAACCAAACTACTAAATTTGATGAAGAATGTATTTATGACCTATTTTATACTCCCATATTCCCATTTTTATTTATAAAATGGGGGAAGTGCCCTCTATTTTTAATTAGACATAGGGCACTCTTAGAGAGGCAAGACTAAAAGTAGAGGTAGATAAATAATAAGTGATGAGATGTAAAGAATTAAAACACTAAAAGGAGGGTGTGGGGATTTTTTTTAATCTTTAAAAAAAATATAGAATACCTCACAGTCACAACAAACCACTAACAAGTGGTTATGAAACACTAAAGCACAACCAAGCCTAGTAGGCCTAGACTATGCCTAAGACCTATAAGGGTCTGAGTTCACTTCTAAGGCAAGATTAACATTAAAATTAATTGTATAACCTTTTTGGGAAGTCATGATATTTTTTTGGAGATATTGGTCTATAGATAAAATCACAAGAAACTCAATTTTAGCTTAAAAACACCTCAGGGGTACCTAGATTACATGCTCAAGGTTGAGAGACCAAATTTAAGATCTCACACCTATACATATTGGTTTCATGGTGACCCAAGGAGTCAGGGAAATTTTAGTAGGTTGATAATCTTTAAATTCATTGAATTATTTTGGAGGTTGGATGTCAGGATTGTATGAACAACACGTGAGAATCTAAACCCTCTAAAACCCTCATAAACACTTGGTTTTGACCCAATGGATAATATGAGAAAGAAAATGTATCTTGATGAAATATTTTTCCCTATAAAGTGATTATAAATTATGGAGGACTCTTTCAGTCTCCTTCCCATTAGATTAGTCTATACCCTACTTATATAGAAAGAGTATAAAACATGTTTTTTTGATAGATTTTGATTATTTTATAGGTGTAAAGGAATTGCGAAGAATGAGATCCATTTGATGGAATAAATTGGGACCTATTATAACTATAAATTCCCATTTATCATAATAAATTGGCATGAAATCACTTCTACTAACTCACTCATCTTAGGTAGTCTTTGGTAGATAGTTAAAATAGAGAGTGACTGCTAAGTGAGAGAATGAGAAGTTGGTTTTTGGGATACTTTAAGGTATAAATCATGGATATTAAGGCATAGGGTCGTATATAGGCTCCTAAACACCTATTACATGTATTTTATTAAGAAATTTAAGATCACTTGGGTGATAAATATGAATAATTAGTGAAATAGGGCTAATAAATGACAACAAACAGTCAGAACAAGTGTCCAAAAGAAGGATATGAGTTATGTACACATATAATGAATATTATGGAGTGTTTATAACCCTTAATTAACATTTAATATGTGTTAAATCTTCCTATTACTATTTTATGTAGTCAAAAGATGCCTAATCATGAAGGTAATTTTAAGGAGGTTGAAAGATCCCTACCCTAGTTTTAAAGAGTTATATGCTTTAGAGAGACATTTGCCCAAGGAAACATTATAGAGATATGTTATTCACTTAATTATTCTAAAATTTAACTTTTTTAAAAGCCTTAACATGTGTCATGATGACCATTTAGTTTTTATTTCTTCTCTCTTTTCATATTCTATAAATATAAGCCATTTTGGCTCTTGTATTCTAATTCCACACTTGGTATGGCAAAGCCCTACAAGTTTTATATTGTAATTTGCCTTTTAATAATATTTATAATATATTTTTGTGTTTAAAAACGTATTATCTAAGTGTGTGAAGTGATGTATTGTGAATTATAGTGATAAACATATGTCCTTGCCTTATCTTTATCTTTTCATGTTTAGTGCAAGTAGTTATCACTCTAACAGGTCATATGGAGTGTAGCTAGTGTTTTTGACTACCTTAAATTGTAAAATTATCCTTATAATCTACAATAGGGCCTTTGATTCACTTAACTTGATTATTTTCATGCATATCACCTCCATATTTTAAATACTAATGTTAGAGCAATTTAGGATTATAAGATCAGTGTTGTGAGTCATGTCTCTTAGTGCATTTGTATGATAATATTTTGGAGATCCTTATAGTATATCACCCATTTAGATTAGTTTAATTTAATTTCTACTTGTATCCCTTTTCATCTAAGTAATTATTTAGTATATGTGATAATCACTTAAAGATCAATGTATGGAAATATCCTTTAAACCTAAATGTCTACCTCTATTATAGGCAACCCACAAGCCTAGAGGTATTCCAATGTTGACAAAATCTTAGAGTAGGTTTCAAAAACCTCCTCTATGGTGAGACATTTAGTGACAACAATTATAGCATGCCCAATGGGATCAAGGTCCAAGAGAGTGTAAATATTGTCAGTGTGTCTTTCCTCTAATTAGATTTTAGAAACAAGCAAACTAACACCAATGGAAACTCTAACTAAGATATTTTGGTTTTAAGTGGCTTAAGTATCTATTATTGAACATTTTTATTAAGTATTTTTCTTTCATTTTACTCATGAGGTTAATATGGATGATTATTATAATAAACCCTATTATGAACCTCCCTATCAACCTTGTTATGACCCATGTGATACCCCTCAACAATCTTATCAAAAAATTTATCAGTTGTATGAGCCATGGCAGCCCTATGGTCATCCATTTACTTATCCATGTGAACATAATGTTATTGAATAATTTATAAGGAATGCCATCAAGAAGCCTATAAATAAGGGACTTCATATCATCCCTAATAAGACTCTTACTAGCCTTACCATGATGCATATCAAACTCAAGATGATTCTTATCAATCTTGTCATGAGGAATCAGATGATTCCATGGATTGTAAATCAAGATATTTTTGAACAAAATATGAATTACTAGTTCTAAAAATTGAATCTCATCATAATCCCTACTATTACACTCCCCCTCCTCCATCAACCCCATCTCATGTCAAATCCATTTTAACACTCATACCAAGGCTACTAGATAGTGAAAAGTGGATGGGAATATGGGATGATGAGTTTTATGTGTTCCCTAACCATCTCATGGAATGGTTAAGAGGTTTTTTTCAAAGGTGGATAGATGTGTGGGAGGTGGTTTAAGAGGAAATCATGGGATATAAATGAAAAACTATACTTGGTAAAAAAGTATTTCTAATGCTTAACATATATACTAAAGATTTGGGAAAATAAATAACTTGAAAGTGATCCTAAAACTATTGAATATCCTCAAGGAGTCTATGTCCAAGGTGAAAACCTTATTGAAGGAGGTGTCTTTCCTATTGACCAACCCAACTTGTCATCTAACCATGAGTTTATTCAAGAATACTTAATTCCTAAACCCATTCACAAACCCTCCATCACATATCATACTTTATCTCCAACACATGAGATTAACTATTAACTTTTGACCTCATCTCTTCTTGAAGGAGAACCCCTTTTATGGGAAGAAAGTGAAGCGGATAAAGCTCAATCCATAGCTGATCAAGAGGATGATTCAAGTGACTATGAATAAGATATAAAAATAAAGACCCCCTTTATTCAAAACAAGTGCAATCCAATCTTATTGAATGAAGGAGAAGATGTTAAGGGTCATGTGGCAGTTGTCTTCAAAGAGTGTAGTTAATATATGAAAAAAGAAGTGATTGAGAAAAATTTTGTATCTACTCAGTTGGTTAATGTTAATAAACATGATAAAGATCTTGAACCTAAAAATAACATTGAAGAAGAATATGCCTTACCTCTTAGTAGTTTACCCTCAAAATAATATCATATGACATCCCAGCTTCCTAAAATTACAGTCAACTTTGAAGTTGACCTAGTACTCAAGAACTGAGATGAGAAAGTTAAGAGAGATGGTCATTCTTAAAGAGAAAGAGAACAAGGATGATTGGTAATAATAGATGAGGAATTTGAAAGAGATTAAAGAAATTTTCTAAGTTGAGGGACAAGTACATAAGAAGATATAACAATAGGTTTTTATGGAGGACAATGATCAATATTGGGCGGAATATGTAAATCTCCTAGATGAGATTGATAAGCTTACAGTTGGTGAACAATCTTATCTCTCTCAAGATACCATGGAAGTAAAATAGGTATGTTTTATTGAAGCACCATTGGAGGTTGTAGCTAAGGAGTACCATTATAAGTTTTAGGTTGTTTAAGTGTAAGAGGAGTTCACCTTCATAGGTGATCTCTTTTTAGCTACCTTGATTGTATTAAGGATCATACCAAAAAGATTGACAAACATCATGAAGGAGTTGAAGATATGAGTAACAAGACCTAAAGGTAAATATGCCTCATTTAATCTTTAATTTCATGGAAAAATATAAGTTTCAAGCTTCCCTTTTGATCTAGGATGAAGAGTTTCATTCAATTTAGTTTGTGTTTAAGTTAGGTTTGTTTGAATTTCTTGTGTGTTTTCCACAAGCATTCTTGAGAACACAAGTGTGCTTGTTTAGTTTATTGTCTTGTGTGTATATTTTTTTATTAGCATGTTTAGTGTTATTTCAAAGGTAATTCATTATCAAATTTTTGCATAGGTGACTCCATATACCAATGGATAGGAGTAGGCTACTGGTCTTTGGCATAGCTGGCATGCCACCCTTAAGAAATCACCAAGAATATTGACCACTTTGATGACAAGTCAGATTAGATCAACCCCCTATAGTTGTAAATGTATATATGGGTCCCCTAAAGTGTGAAATGTCTCCCACAATCTTAATGAGGTAGTTTATAACATGATTTAGCTTTGTCATTTTCATTTTTAGTACTTAGTTGGTCTTATGTCATCTAGGGGTCATTTATGGGAATTGTATGGTTTTTATAGGAGGAAAATTTTTCAAAAGTGTGTTTCAATGTCCAATATATCATATTATTTTTATAAGTGGTAGTATTTAACTAAAATTTATAGGGTGAAATGTTGAAATAAAGAAAATAATTGAGAAGAGGAAGTTTTTGGCTGTTATATGACTGCTCTAGTAGATTTGGCACATGTGGAAGGCTTCAAAGTGACCCTTAAAGACCCCTAAACCTATTTACATTATTGATCATATTTGTAAAGATCAAAAATGGCCTAAAACCATTTTGCTTCTCCATCACTCTCCTTTGCACATACAAATGGTCAATTGGTTTTGGTTTAGTATAGACAACAGGAGATGAATTGGGTCAAATGTTTTTGAGGGATGATATTAATATTTATTCAATAAAATTTCACATAAATATTTCCAAGTTTGTTGTAATAGGATTTATGAACCATTATTTAGAGTGTTAGTAACTCATTTCTACATACACATCCATATACCCTTCACTTTCCTTCTCTGTTTGAATTTCTACACACAAACCAATTATTCTACATGATTCTTAGGATAATGATAATTATTATCACATGATTCTCAACCTATTTTTAATTTAAAAATATGGGCATGAACTATCTTAGTTTACTAGTGAGATACACTATTGAATTTATAGACCAAGTTTCACCTATTGTAGAGTCATCCTTCCTATAGTGGCTTCAGAACAAAGGTGGAATGTGTATCCACTCTCAAATTTCAAGGTGATTAGTTATAACTTGAATGTTTTGGTCTCATTTTTTTATATGTGGAGTGAATATACCAATGCATAAACATACAGTTAGTTTCTCTTTCAATAATCACCTATAATCAGGTGAAGAAGGAGCTTTTAACAATCATGGTGGTGGAATGAGGAGTTTTTAAGGTGTTGAATACATTATAAAGGTGAGAAAAATAATTTTGAGATATTTAAAATAGTTTAATATTGGTTATGATAATTAATACTTAAAAATACACAACCTTGTATCCTATATGTGTACCTAGAGGTAGTTCCATAGAAGATTGAGCATATTGGAATGAAGGAATTTGAACTTATTTGAAGTCTCATTACAGTATAGGAGAATAGATAACGACATAGTGACAATGGTGGAGTCATAAAGTATAAACAAAAAAATTAAATCTTAGTCCTAAGTTTGATAAAGTTACATTTAGATATATGTTACCTTATTTTCTCTAAATAAGGTATTTGCATATATAGAAAAGTCATATTTTGGTGGGTATCTTGAAGTATAGACTAGTCTAAGTGTTTTCATCATATAGCCTAGGCATAAAGGAAATGAATTTTAAAATATAATGGATTTATTGGCCATGAAGAGGTAATGCTTATTTATTTCCATTCCAAGTTAAACCTCACAATAGATTTTCAATGTCATCCATAGTTCTTGAAGCCTAAATGACCTTAAAATCTAATAATAATGTAATGGTTGCATATCTCAAGGCATGGTAGCTATATTTGGTTTGTAATGGTTATAAAAAATCAATATGGGACTAATATATTAAAATAACTTATTGAATCACTATGAACACCTACAAGAATATCCCATGATCCCTCATACAGAGCACCTATAGTCTGATTGATAGTATGCTGACAATGGGATAATCAAAGCATAACCTACGAATAAGTGATCCCATTTGATTATAAATTTAAATATTGGAACAAATATAAGTCAAAGGAGATATATTACAATTTTTTATCTCATATCACCACCTACAGGGGCCCTTTTGTTCTCAAGTGACACCTATAGTTGATTGTAGACTCACAATATGCTAGAGTAGACAATTTGAACATTGACAAGTCCTAAGTCAAGATATATTTGAGTCCAAATAAATATAAATAATACCTTTATGAATTGAAAAATGGTATAAGTATGTAATATAGGGATAAGTAATAAACATCACCTCTAAGAAATATCCAAAAACTACCACCTATAGCTTACACATAAGCTATAGACTAGTGCAGGTTGATAAAAGATGTGATATTTGAGTAGTTGGCAGAGGTATGGGGTGTTGAAAATGTTTGAAACTACCTTAAAAATGGAATTATAACTCCTCATTATATTATTATATGATATGGGGTAGGGAATAATCTATATTTTAGATTCATACTCTCAAGTAGTTATGACCCTGTACACAGTCAATGTGACACAGACTAGTCTTGAGGGATTTGGAGTGTATAAGGTGTTAGAGACCTAAAAAATTATGAAATTTTGTGAAGAAGGTATTTATGAAAGATTTTATCCTCACATATTCCCATTTTTCCTAATAAAATAGGGTAATTTCCCTGTATTTTATCTCAAATAGAGGGCACTCCCAGAGAGGAAAGACTTCAAGCAGAGGTAGATAAATGATAAGGGGATGAGATTTAAAGAATTGGAACACTTCGAGGAGGGTTTGGGGAGTATTTTTAAGCATTATAAAACATATAAAATCCCTAAAAATCACAACAAACCACTCATATGTGGTTGTGAACAACTAAAGCATAATTAGGCCTATTAGGCCTAAACTAGGCCAAATCCCTATAGGCGCTTGAGTTCAATTCTAAAGCAATATGAACATTAAAATGGATTTTATAAAATTTTGGGGAAGTATTTGGATTTTTTGGTGATATTGCTATGTAGATGAAATCACAATAAAGTCATTTTTGGCTTAAAACACCTTAGGGGTACCTAGATTACACTCTCAAGCTCGAGAGACTAACCTCAAGAGCTCAAAACTATAAAAATTAGTTGCATGGTGACCTAATATTTTGGGTACATTTGAGGAGGGTAATAATATTTAAATTTGTATAATTTTTTGGGAGGTTAGACTTCAAGATTATATGAACAATCCTTAAGAGTCTGAACCCTCTTAACCCCTTGGTTTTGACTCGATGGAGATGATAAGAAAAGAAATACATCTAAATTAGATAGTTTTACCTATAAAGTGATTGAAACTTGTGTATGACTCTCTCATTCTCCTTCCCATCATATTGGTCTGAAGCTTACTTATACAGACAAGGTATAAAATAGGTTTTTTGATAAATTTTGATTGTTTTATAGGTGTAAAGGATTTGTGAAGAATGATAACCATTGAAGTGGGTAAGTTGGAACCTATTATAACTATAAATTTCCATTTATCACATAAAATTTTCATGTAAACACTTCTATTAACTCATTCATCTTAGGCAATCTTTGGTAAATAGTGAAAATGGAGAGTGACTACCAAGTGAGAGAATGAGAAGTTGGTTTTTGGGACATGTTAAGGTCTAAATCATGAATTTAAATTAATATGGGTATTATAAATTTGTACAAACACCTATGTCATGGATTTTATTGAGAAACAAAATACCACTTGGGTGATAAATGTGAAGAATGAGTGAAAGAGGGCTAATGAATGACTGCAGATGGTGTAAACAAGTATCCAGATGAATATTATGAGTTACGAACACATATTAAGAATATTATGGAATTTTTATAAACCCTCATTTATATTTCATATGTTTAAAATCTCCCTATTATTGTTTCAAGTAGTCAAAAGATTGCTAATCAAGAAGGTAGCTGAAAGATCCCTACACTAGTTTTAGAATTTTCATTCTTTAGAGATACATTTGTACAAAAATACCTTATAGACATCTATTATTCATTTTATTATTATAAAATATAACTATTTTTCATGCCTTGACATGTGTAATAATGACCCTTGATCTCCACTTTCTTCTCTCTCTTATCACATTGTATAAATGAAAGTCATTTTGGATCTTGTATTCTAATTCCACACTTGGTATGGTGAATACCTATTGGTTTGATATTTTAATTTTCCTTTGAATAATATTTTAAATCTATTTTTGAGTTCACAAACATATTTTATAAGTTTGTGAAGAGATGTATGGTGAAGTCTAGTGATAAGCATCTATCCTTGCCTTCTCTTTATCCTTTCATGTTTGGTGCAAGTAGTTCTCACTCTAAGAGGTCATATGGAGTTTAGATAATGTTTTTGAATACCTTAAAGTGTAAAATTATCCTTATTATTTTAAATATAACCTATGGTTCACTTACCTTGAGTAGTTTCATGAATATCACCTCCATATTTGAATTACTAATGTTATATCAATTCAGGATTCTAAGACTAGTGTTGTGAGTCATGTCTCTTAGTACATTATATGATAATATTGTGGATATTTTTATGGTGTATCACCCCATTATATTATTTTAATTTAATGTCTACTTTTATCCCTTTCATCCAAGTAATCAATTAGTGTTGGTGATAAGCACTTAAAGATCAATTTAGGGAGGTAGTCCTTAAACCTAGAGATCTACCTCTACTATAGGCAACCCACAAGCCTAGAGATATTATAATTTTTCCAAAATATTAGAGTAGGATTTAAAAACCTTATCTAAGGTGAGATATTTGGTGACAACATTCTTCTTATTCATCATTACTAAAAATGATAAGTCATTTTAAAAAAAATAAGTCAAATCCTTCTATGACCATTTACACATAAAACATATGTGGTACACACCATATTACCCAAAATTTAATGGATAATCTGAATAATCCAACAAAATACTCAAAAATAATTTCAATGAATCTAGTTGGGATTGACATCTTCAACTTTATCCTAGATTATGGGATTATCATACCAATTTTTGCATACCCATAGAGGAAATACTTTATTCCTTTATCCTTGGAGTTGAATCTATATTACCCATTGAGATTAATATACCTTATTTACACTTCCCTATATAGTATCTAATTTATTATTAGGGATACAAAGTCATGCAGCTTCATGAGTTAGAGCTTCTTTACAAAAATGGTTTAATGTGTTTGATAATTTGAAAGAATATCAAAAAAGCTATGAATAAGATTAAAAAAAGCATATCAAACACATATATTTTGAAATATGTGACCTTTTATTAAAATAAATTGAAATAAAATTCAATTAGGACTATGAAAATAAAGACAAGTTTGATCCCAATTAGTAAGGCCCCTTTATCATCATCACCAAGTTTGGGTCAAGAGCATAAAATTTGGCCATGAAATATGGACAAGAGCTTGATAAAAATATGAATATCATGAATCCCATCACTTATACACTTGAAGGCTCTAATTTTACTACTATTTTTTTAAAAATAAAAATAAAAATAAAACATGACAAGAAAACATCCAAAGGCAAAATCCATTATTATGGCACATTGGGTAAGTACCATGATGAGAACTATTTATGATATCATGTGTAAATTTGTTCTCTACAAGTTCCCTGCACTTTGGCATACTCACACTCCATTCAACCTTAGATATCATAAATCATCCATGTAACCTTACTAACATTCCCATCCTTCTTCCTACTTTAAACCTTGATAAATACATGAAGTCTTGAGACATGTTTTGGAAATATCTTGAGATATCATATCTTCTTTAGAGCACACTATAATGCAACACCTTAATGGCACATGGTTTATTGGGTACATGTATCTTACATGTCATGGTCCTTGGAGATTTAATCCTAAATCCATCAATAACTCCATCCACTACCACCTTCATCCCTGATGCTAGAGCTAACTTTTCCTTTATTTTTAGCCTCATCATTAGTCCAAAATCCAAGAAAATGTATAAAGATAAAAAACCAACAAACTATGTCTTATCCTTAGTCATGTTAAATCATTTTTAAATTCTAAATAAATAATTGTAACTTTATTATGACATATCACTCCCAACCCAAGCCCCTCGCATAAATCATTTCATGGGGAAAGTCAAATCTATAATTATCATTGATCACTAAATATTATATTTTTAACTTGAAAAGGGACAAAAAATAATTTTCTTATTTTTTTAGTTTGTGTGTTCTTGCTAACTTCTTGTTATTGATAAGTGTTTATGTATTATATTATTTTGTGTGTGTCAATCCTACTACATATTATAAAAATTTCATCATTGTTTTACATATCATGGTTCATCATTTCATATGCAATGGTAAATATTAGGTGTCTCAAATAGCTGGAATTTAATGCAAGATTAAACACATTCATCATCACATCATCAATACTCATAAACATTCATTATAACTAACTATCCATAATTTACATTCCTTATCACTAAAATAGTGTGCATCATAAATAATATATCAATAATATAAATCCATCCATCACATCATACAACACACATCTAAAAAAATAAATAACATCCATATCCATAATCATCATCATATATAGTAATCACATGAGACAAAACCTTTATATATTCACCCCTACCCCTCCATGTGAGCCCTAATTATTCTATTTGAACCCCTCTTCTCATTTATAGTTCCTATTTATGTCTTTCATCCCCACAATCCCTCTCCTGGAGGTATCTCCCTACCAGCCATTCCTTTAGGGGCATCCTCTTGCACCTATCTTTTTTCTACATTCTTTGAAAATATATTATTTCTTTTAGTCATAACTCCTATTAAAAGAGGGGAAAATGTAGACACTTTAATTCCACCACTATAATTCTATCATTAATACATCCTAACTAACTCACACTTAAACCACCATGTTAATTAAACAACACCATTTAATCCCACTACATCACTCTATGAATAGTTAAATAATTAATAATTATTTAATGAATTTTTAATTACACCCCAAAAATGATTATTTAATTAATAATTAATAATTAATTGATTAATTCCTAACTAATTACATGCACAGACATGCACGCACGCGCACACACACACACACACACACACACACACACACACACACACACATAGAGAGAGAGAGAGAGAGAGAGAGAGAGAGAGAGAGAGAGAGAGAGAGAGAGAGAGAGAGAGAGAGAGAGAGAGAGAGAGAGAGAGAGAGAGAGAGAGAGAGAGAGATCCATGCAAAACTCCATGTCAACTTCTCATAAACAATTAATCCTATCCACTCATTAATCCATGTTATCAATTAAATCCTATTTATTCTATCCACTCATTAATCCATGTTATCAGTTAAATCCTATGTTTATGCTTACACATCTAAAAAACTAAATAAATTAATTAAATCAGTTTTAAATAAAATCAAAACATGTAGTCCTTAGATCAAGTGAATTAATCTCATCCATCCACTCATAGTTTCCAAATAATTCAATTTAATCTTAATAATTCATCTTCCCATCTAAAAAATATATAAATTCACCCCTCATCCTTCATTCTAACATCTTATATCTTAAATATTGAAAAATCTTGGAAGAATATATGAGAAGCATCTTACATCTTGGAAAAATCTAGATAATACTAGTTGTCTTTGTAATCAAACAATTATTATTCATAGGTACATGTTTTTTTAATCTTTAATGATCCTTTGAGCAACTACAATCCATAAAATCATGAACAAATCCCTTCAACAAGGTAGATATTTACTTGGTAAGTGTAGTTTTTTCTCTCCTTACTTAATATGAGATTATTTTTTATTTAGAGTAGGAACTAGTTTTTTGTTGGTTATTTTAAGCTCTAAACTTCATGTATATAAGTTTAAAAAAATTGTAATGATAATCCCCAAAGGGTTTAGCAGGAGTAACTATTCTCTAATGATTCAACAAAAAAACATCATATCCAATAAGTTACATGGTAATACAATGAACCCACATATAGGTGTACTCTTTTCTTTTTCTTACATTTCAATTTTCAATTCATATATTTTCAATCCATGGACATTGACTACTAAATTTTCATTTTAGTTTTTTATTGGATAAGGATGCATATTTGGAGCATATCGTGAATAAAAAATTTGTCACACACACTCAAGTACATCTCTTTATCATTTTACTATAATACTTATATTTCATTTATATACTATAATAAAAGGGTGGAAAATTTTTACAATAAAATTTGTTAGTTGATACTTGGAAATGTCATTTTTTACTTACCTTCACTCTACATGACTTATGCATACATACATGACTCTTATTCTCTATTCTCTCACATCTTCATGTCTTATAAAAGTCTAACCTTCCAAATTTAATATAATTCACCTATAGGAATTCCCATTTTCTATTTCAAACTCATTAATTATTCATGTGTCTTGGGAAGTAACATCAGAATCATAATATGCCACTTAATGGTAATTTTTAAGTCTAATGATTTCTTTCCATGTAAATTAATAGTCACATTTAAAATTCAAATCATTCTTATCAACCAACCTATATGTTTTACATTTTAGTGATGTGATAAATTACCTAAATAGCTGTGTATAAATATAAAATAGGCATAATCCTATTGATCATATATATCCTATCTAGTAAGAACTTACTAAACATACTCAAATACTTGCATAATAAATAAAACTACCCCATTATTCCCAATTTATCAATTAGTCACTAGGAGTAGGTATTATCTAAGTTTAAAGCATTAAAAACCAAACCAAATTTTCCAAATTCCAAGTATCAAGTGTTAGATTATAGGTTTCATCCACTTAATGAGCACTATTACACACATTCACCTAATGCAGAGAAATGCATGTTGGTTAACTTCTCTCTTCATAGTATTGGGTATTTAGGCAGATATAAACCATTAATTAGGGAGTTGGTGTTATCTTAACCCACATTTATTCCCATTTTTCAAGCCTAAAATTATCATTGTAATTGTAAATAGGGTTTCAAGAGACGGATATGGATTTTTGGTATTTACATACATCATCAAACCTCAGGGTCTCACACAAATTTGAAGTAAAAATAGGTACACTTGTATAAAAATAGATTGATAAAACATATAGATACAAAACCATAAAAATGGGAACACAACAACTAATATTTTTGACTCGAGGCTAACATTACTGTCTAGTTTCACACAAATATCTAGATCCAAATCTGAGTAGCCCATATTCCAGTCTTTTGCCTTTCCTTTGGTTTGTCTATAGTATCAAACTTTCATAATATAGGGTAGAAATAATTATTTTATCCTTAGTTACAAAATATTTTCAAACTTTTACAATCATATTTATGCTTCATTGTAATACATAATAATCTAAAATAAT
Source organism: Torreya grandis (assembly GCA_037957365.1). NCBI lineage: Eukaryota > Viridiplantae > Streptophyta > Pinopsida > Cupressales > Taxaceae > Torreya > Torreya grandis. The sequence goes on along the minus strand of JARHVA010001440.1, from coordinate 1,360,800 downwards.
ACACATAATTTCAATCCTATTAGGGTTAGCATTGACCCAAAATAAGATGAAACAAACTATTATATTTGATAATTATTTTTATATAAAAATAATTGGTTTTATTTATTTATATAATTTATAAAAAGAATATGACAGCCATAGTATAGCTACAAAACCAAAAAATAACAAAGGAGGGTGTTTAATTCACAAATCATCTTCACTAAAAAATTAGTAGAATAATTAAAAGGAACATATATAGTGGGAATATCAAACCTATAGTTTTTTAACAAATTAATTATATATGTCTTTAATTAACTCTCCATTATTCTACATGTTGATTCCATAGCTCCATGTTAAAACTATATGTGTAACTCCTATATGGGCCAATATATTTGCCTCAACATTGCATTTCCTTATTATGTGTTGGAATTACATCTAAGAAAAAAGTTAATCATAATTTTAATGCATTTTACATTGAATTCAAAGTTTATTAATTTTTAATGGGCCTTTATGATAAATTTGATTATGAACTAAGAGTCTCTATAAACCTTTAGATATTCAATCCCTTCATCTTTAGTCAAAAAGGGCCCCAATTTTAATGCTTGAATTTATGCATTATTATTTTTAGTATATCCAAGGCCAATAAAATATCTCAAGTAAGGCTTATTATTATAAATAATTATTCTTCCACCTCCATCCAATCACATATTTCCATTTGAGGCCCCATCAAAGAGAAGATTGAAGCTAGTACTGATGAAAGGGGGAATGCCCATTTTTCCCTAGTTCATTTTTTATAATATACTTTTTGTTGCAAGTAGATATTTTCTTAAGAAAATATGGGATAAATTTGGCTATGATCCATGGCAAGGTGGTTTTATCAATTAAAAAAAGATCATTTTGAGCCTTCCAAATCACAAAAAAAAAAAATACTAAGTAATAAGTTTTTTGACACCAACATGACATTGACTTTTATTGTTATACCCTTAAATTGAAGTAGGAATATCAATAACATCTTGAAATGAGGTAAAATGTATTAATATATGTTCCATACCTCCTTGTTTTTCCTTAAAATTAGCACAGCAAATTTTTCCCATAGTTCATCTTTTACTCAAGTTGTCCAAAGTGAGCTAATTATTTTGCATCTAAATCCAAAAGAAGAAATTGATTTTAGGAATTGCATATTTTTTCCATGTGTTTCTATTTGGGAATAGTCAAAAAGTTACCATAAGGAATATTATATCCTTTGATTACAGAGTAAGTACCTTATCCATAAATACTACCCCATATGAGTTTCTCTTTATTATTGGGGTCAAATGGGATCTTTCCTTCCATAAAAAAGATAAAAGAGAACCAAAAATCATGAAAATATAGGGGGATGTTAACATCCCAACTTTAATTTATATTGGAAATGTTATGATAATCAACCACTTGATTGATAAAATATATGTTTCTTACTAGAATCCATTCTCTTAGATGATCTAATATTTAGGGTCTAAACTGCCTTAAAATTTTATCCTCAAGAAATTGATTTTTACAATAATTTCCATCATCCAAGACAAATGGTTAGAAATTAGCACCATGGCCCTTTCCATGCTTCTCCATATCTTATTTTACTTATTTAATAATTTTATTCTGAGATAACCATTTGAGAATTGGAAATTTTATTTTTCATGGAGAAAAGATTCCCATCATTTATATTTATTTGATATCATTATCCAAATTATTTTAGTATCCATGGCCTTTTTGTGGTTTTGAAGACAACTCAGGTCAAGCCCTCTCCCTTATTATTCTTATTTATTATTCCCACTTGACAAAATGGAGATTCGTTTTCCAGTCATGCTTTCCCCTTTCCACATAAATTTATTAATAAGTTACTCCATATTGTTCATAAAACTCTTGGGTGCAATGATAATGCTCATTAGGTAAATAATAAAGGCATATAGAGAAAAAGTTTATGATATAAAATTGAGTGTAAGGAGTTAAAAAAATATTGTTCCTATGTGTTTATCTTTTCCTTTATTTTATCTAAAATATTTCTCATTTTTGAACTTTGGGAAGATTAAATAAAATTTTCACTCCTAGATAAAAAAGGATTGCTCAAGGCTTACCTCAACAAATTTTCTAAGGTGGAAATTGGATAAATATATGGTATATTATTTTTAAGTCATAAGTTTAACATAATAAATTTTTAAGATTGAAGTGAATCTCTAAGTAATTTTAGGTGAAACTATCCCCAGTAGGATAGTTTCATCTGGAAAATGAGTATTATTAAGTTCCTTTCCACTTTGGAATGTGGGAATCCCAAAGAGGATTTTTTAATGTATTTTTATCTCAAGGGTATATCCAAGGATATCATATAAAATTACTATAAAAAGGGTGATAAGGGACATCCTTGTTTCAGGCCTCTAAAGAGTCTTAAAATTTTCATAAGATTATCATTGATAAACGATGTCATCTAAAGACAAATAATGCAATCCTTTATCCAACCCACCAAAATTTCATGAAATCATAGCTTATAAAGAGTGATTAAGTTTTAATAATGAATTAATCTATCAAAATCATTCACCATATCATGTTTGAAGTCCACAACCTTTCTGTTGGCTTGTTTTATAGAGTGGATGTATTATGGGAAAGGATGATGCCTTTGGAAATGTTCCTACTCAAAATGAAAATGTTTTTATCTTAATAAAACAAAAATGGAATAATATTTTCCTACCTTTTGAAGATGATTTTGGTATAAAAAATTAGGAAGTATTGCTCTTAAATATTGGTATGTATTGATTTATATGCTTCTTTTAGAATGAGTGTTGAAAGGATGGATTAATCTCTCCACGAAGTCTATGCTTTTGTCTAGAATATTCCACCAAAGATTAAATATTATTTTTAAGAACCTAAATTAAATCCTAAAATAAATTTACCTTGAAACCATTGGAATCTAGGGATTTATCTCTGCTCATCCTGAAGATAACCATTTTTAACTTTTTCATTGTCACTTCCTTATAACAATTTCTATTCTAATCTTGGGATATGATGTGGAGAATTTGATAATTATTAAAAATTTATATATATATATATATATATACATATATATTTCATATTTTAGTAATTTATATTTAATTAATTAAATAATTTTTATTTGAAATTTAATAATATAAACTAATGAAATAATAAATCCTTTATAACTACCAAAATTATGTAAATAATAATATAAATATTTATTCATAAAAAACTAAAATTTTAATAATTTATATAGGATTTAAATTTAAAAAATTTATCTTTAAATGCACATCCCCTAATTTTAATCCTTACACACACACACACACACACACACACACACACACACACACACACACACACACACACACACACACACACACACACACACACACACACACACACACACACACACACACACACACACACACACACACACTTGTTGATGTAAAGGGATAATTCCACCAAAATAAAAAAAATTAAAAATAATACTCATGCTATTATTGACACAAAAAATATCATGCACTTTTTGATTCTTAGAAAAATATCATTAAATTCAATTTTAAAAATGTCCTCATGCTCTTAAAGAGGCATGATAGCTAACATAATACTTGATTCATGATTTGGTGATGCACATTATGTCAATGGAATATATGCCAAAGCTCCACCAAGTTAACTAACATAAAAAATTACGTCATTATCATTGATGCAAAGTGTGTCACTCAAAATTTTGTATTAGAATGTGAAAAAAAACAAGAATAAAATGCCCTAATTTTGATGCTAAGGATAATGCAAAATCATCTAAACATACTAGTGAATCTAAATCAAATACTGATAAATTTCAAATAATGAGACAAATAATTTATTCAAATCATCAAATCAATCAATAGACAAGCTTATACTTTCAGAATAAGAATGGATAAAATTTACACAAATAGTTAAGCATCCTCAAACAATGCTTAAAACATTTCTTGATTAAAATATTACATTTTTACATCCATAGTGGGAGTTTTATCCGCCTCTTAATTTTCCTAAGAACAATGATGTTAATGAATATTTTTATTATCATATATCTTCTAGTAATATCACTAATCGATGATTATTATTAAGGCATAAGATTCAAGATTTGATTGACAACAGCCAAATATAAGTGGAAGGATGTTTTATTAAATTTGGGGCAACTAAGATATACTTTACTATAATTAAACAAATGACTGAGTAAAATTAGACTTCTATAAATATGAAATCAAAGACACAAATTGATTTGAAACTTGATAAATCTAAAAACTTAATAAAAATGGAAAGTGTAAAAGAGAAATATAAACTTAGCTAAAAATTTGAGATGTGGGTTGTTTCAATATTTAAGACTGAGTAACTAACTATGTTGATTGTGCATGAACTAGAAACAAGATATGGTAGGGTCCCACACTAGAGAATTTTTATTGGATAAGGTAGGGTGAACTATAGTTCTTATGGATCATTGTTATCTAATAGTGAATAAAGACTTGATATTTTTAGGTTTTGTGTGCCTTTGAATAATTGATCTATGGAATGTGTAGGATATTTATATTCACTTCAATGATCATTATGTAACTAATTTTCCACTTAGGACCTTAGCTCAGTAGGTAACAATATCAATGAAAAGCATGGAGTAAAAATGGGTTTCATGTTAAAATTGGGAATGAACTCAACACCCCTCATTTTGAGCACTACCTACGTACCAATACTTGAAGAGGGATAAAACTTAGTGTAGTTCTCCTAGGTTATGGTGGTATGTTTCAAACTATTGTAAATTCTAGATGTTGGTGCCAACTTGATGTGATTAAGTTCTTAAATCATGACTTATGACCTTGGAGGTGTTTTTAGACATCATTTTGGTGCTATTAGGGTTGTATATAATCAAAATTGGGAGAAATAAGGAATTTTATCTCAAGGTGTAATTAGAATTATGGTGTTTTTAAATGTTAAATCCCATTGTGTAAAACATGGTTTGAAATGTAGTAAAATATTGGCATTTTTTAAATTCCTTTAGATATGGCTAAGTAAAACTTATGTGTTGACCTTTACAAAACTTTGAAAGTTTGAAAATAGTTGTTAGTTGGTATGAAGACTTATTATAGAGGTTGTAACCAATAATGGGTGTATTTTAGTCTCAATGGGGTGTTAATATGCAATAGGTGATAAAATATAAGGTAAAAACAATCTGAGAATAAGCCTTGGATACCGAACACACTAGATAGATATATGTTGAGGTGTTTGAAAGAGTGAGTCATCATGTGAAAAGTGATAGAAAGTGGTCAAAATAATTATGTTAGAAGGGTGATAACAAGTACATGATTTTAGATTAAATTTTAATTTATATGCTTGTATTTAACCCATTTTATTTTATTAATGCATTAAATTTAAGTAATAGAGTAAAAGGAAAAAAATGTGCACTTAAGCTTATGTATGAAGTGTAGTCTTAAATGTAGGCCAAACATTGAATTGTGCTTCACTCAAATCTACAATGAAACATGTATAAAATTATTCCTAATTTAAGGTGAAAATCAATAAAAAAAGATAATAAATTCAAAATCTAATAACAAGGAGAAAATACACCTTATTTTATATGTGAACCATTTTGATTTTTGGTGTAAAAATTGGTGTAAATATGGTGACTATGGAGGGTAAGCCACTTGGATATTTCATTTGCATTGAAAAAACTAGTTTGAATTGTGCATGCCTCAATATTCACTAACTAAGAGAGTGTGATTAATAACTTTAGGTATGTTTGATTCCATCATTTCATACCCATGGTAGTGAAGTAACTTGGAATCCATGTATGAACCCTGTTGAAATGTTATAGTGCAAAACTAGTACAAAAGGGTGAACCCATTATTGTATATGGAATAGGCTAATTTCTAGTGTAAAAATAGTGAAAATATTTTATATAATTTGAGTTTGGTGTATAAAACATGGATAATGATAAGTGTTTTCATTCCATTTATGTAACTAGTGAAAAAATTGAGCAAAGATGAAGCCATATTTTGCACATGTGACTCCACATTGATATCTAGTGAATATAAATTATGTAATTGAGTGATAAATGAAGTTTTGAGAAAAAACCATGTATTAAATTAATAAATATTGGGGAATTCCCAATCTAATCCAATATTTATAATTCAAATTAAATATCCCAAGGTATTACCATCCATAGTCACCAATTTTACACCATTTTCTTAACAATAAACATATTAATCTGCATGCCTGATCTGGTGTGTTTTATTATTTGTTAATATATATCAAGTTTATTGTATTTTATTATTTATTTTCACCTTAAATCATGACTAATTTTACACATGTTTCATTACAAATTTATGTGAATCATAATTCTATGTTGTGGCCTATATTCAAGACTACATGTGTAAGCTTAAGAATGCATTTTTTCCTTTTACTCTATGATGTTCAATTTTTTACATTACTAGAATAAAAGGATGGAATATGTATTAAAATAAAATTTCCTTTAAGCTGAAATCATGTACTTTTTACCAACCTTTTGACACACTTATTTTGAGCACTTTATATCACTTTCTACATAATGGCCCACTCTTTCAAACACTTCATGATACAGTTATCCAATTTGTTTAGTAGCTTAGGATTATTCTTAGATTATTATATTTCCTTAAATTCATGTCTAATAGGTGATAAAATTTAAGCTAAGGTCATGAAACAACCTAAGAATAAGCCTAGGATGCTGAGCAAACTAGATATTTTAAGGTGTTTAAAAGAGTGAGGGTACAAAATACTAGATGTTGGTGCAAACCTGATGTGATTAAGTGATTCAATCATGATTTATGACCTTTTACATGTATTCAAAATTTATCTCAAGGATATATGATTGTATGTAATTATAATTTAGAGAAATAGATAATATGCTCTCAATGTTCAATTAGAATTCTAATGTTTTTCTATGTGGAATCCCATTATGTTCAAAATGGTTTGAAATGCATTTAAATAGTGGAATTTTTGTAATTCCTTCATATAGGGCTCACTAAAACTTATGGCCTAACCTTTACACAACTTTTAATTTCAAAACATAGTCAGTAGTTGGTGAGAGGACAACATCTATAGGATGCAAAAAATGGGGTGTATTATAGTCCCAATGGGGCACTCATATCCAATAGGTGATAAAATCTAATCTAAGTGCATGAAATAATCTAAGAATAAGCCTAGACTACTAAGTAAACTAGATAAATGTATTATAAGGTGTTTGAAAGAGTGAGTCATCATGTGGAAAGTGATGAAAAGTGTTTAAAATAAGTGTGTCAAAAAGGTGATCAAAAGTACATGATTTTATCTTAAATGTTAATTTATGGGACTAAATTTCCCCCATTTTATTCTAGTAATGTTTTGAAGTAAAATTAATGAAGTAAAAATAAAAATGCATACCTAAGATTACCTATGAAGTGTAGTCTTGAATGTAGGCCATAACACTGAACTATGATTCACACAAATTTGTAATGAAACATGTATAAATTTTGTCCTAATTTAAGGTGGAAATAAATAATCAAAGACAAGAAATTTGATATCTAATAAAAAGTAACAAATAAACGTTATTGAGTATCAAAAATGGTTAAAACTTAGTGATTATGGCGGGTAACCCCTTGAATATTTCAATTTCATTGAAAATATTGGATTTTATTGTGCATGCTCCAATCCTCATTGACTAAGAGAGTGTGCTTAATAAATAAATGAATGTTTAAATCCATAATTACATGCTCATGGTAGTGAATTAACTTGGAATCCCTGTATGAACCATAATTTAGTGTTTTGGTGTAAAACTAGTGCAAAAAGGGTGAACCCATAGCTATAGATGGAATGGGCTCATTTTTGGTTTAAACCTAGTGCAAAACTAGTGCCAAATTGGTGTAAATAGTTTGTATAATTCGATTTTAGTGTATACAAGATGGATAATGACAATTTATATTTATGAAACTAGTGTAAAATAGAGAAATAAGGAAGCCATATACATCACACATGTCCCCACATCATGTATGATGTGTCTAAACTAAGAAAATATGAAACAAAATCTAAGTAAATTCTAAGAAATAAGACCATAAACCTATTAAAAAATCATCTTGACTATTAAATATTTTGATAGATTTTGTAAATGATTGTTTTATGAGTTTTGGGAACAACACCACCCTATTTGGATAATAACATGGTATGTTAATGTCCAAATTACTTATATGAGTGTATTTTGAGTATGATATGTGATCCAATATATGAGAACTTCAAAATTCTAATTCTGTTTCCTTTGTACTATACTTAATGGAGTTATTCTCTAGTAAAAACTACTATATATGCCCCCTCTTTTAAGGTGAGTAGTTGAATTTGTGTAATAAATTAACTTAAAATAATGAGTTATGTGATATATTTGATGTAAAATATGTAAATAGTAATGATAAGATAGAGAAGCATGCATCATCATTTATATAAATTGAGTATAATAGTAATTGTTATCTCTTCAATTTGAACCCTTTGAGGAGATGGAAAATCTCTCCTCATCCAAGTGGCATAATGGAAAAACCTCTAGGATTTTGGGTAGCCTAAGGATGAGGTGAATCTTTAGATAGGGCTAGCTCCCTTTACATACCACTTTGGATCATAATTACACTTAGATTTGGGGGGTGAAAATGGAGAGAGATAACTAAAATCAAACTAACTTAAGGGAGGTGATACACCAAAATATATGATGACTTACAAATAGCTACATGTTATACATGAAATCAAGGGACAAACTAAACATACACTCCTTCAATTTGTATCTTCTCACGTCAATGTTATACTTTTAGGTTATAGATGAATGTGTAAATATAGGAGGACTATACAAAAGGCCTTGAATGACACTAATGGAAATACTGACTCACTCAATCATTGAAATTTCCTAGAACACTTCATATGCCTTACAAGAAGAAGTTTTTTGAGTGCAAATAAGGTGAAAGAATGAGGCAACATGCTAAATATTCCATAGTATTCACTAAGAAATATCCATCATCTAATAAAAAAACACTATGAATAGTCATGAAATAGGTAAAAAATTAATATTCTTATTGATAAAATGGTATGAAAAATAGTAGGGCTTCACCATACTCAAGAGGAGCATCAATTACAATGGCCAAAATGGCTAGTTTTTATAGAACTAGAGAGAGAGAGAGAGAGAGAGAGAGAGAGAGAGAGAGAGAGAGAGAGAGAGAGAGAGAGAGAGAGAGAGAAGAGAGAATTAAAAGGGTCAAAAGGACACTTATCAAGATGAGATAATTGGTTACTTGTGAATTGAAATATGATATTGGATGAACCATTCAATGTTAAGAAGTCAAAGTGTCTATCCAAGTCATCAAACTCTTGCAAAGTGCATGAAACTCCTTATGTTGGCTCAAAAAAATGCCTTCATGATTAATCCTATTTGAATGCCTCATAAATAATTATTAATATTTAAAGTTATTTGAAACAAATTTATGGATTTCATACATTCCTCTCCATGAATTTGTTTCGTGATTGGTCCTTTAGAATCATCTAGAAAGTAGCTATCATCATCTGTAGTATAGAAAACTCTTCCCTCATGCACCCTACACACTTAGATTCAAAAAATACATTGGTTTCTAATTAAAATAAATGGGAAGTATTTTATGAAACCTATAAATACCCTTCATTTCCTTATAATAATCTTAAATTCTTTAAAATCAGCTCACATGAAGTTTTCCACCCTTCTCACTAGCTTGTCCACTAGGTTAGTTTTGATTGGCTAAGATGAAACACCTAGTTTGGTCACTTAGGAGTTTTTAATTATAATTAACTGATAATATGGAGTTATAAAAATTCTAAATCTTCCCTCAAAACTTTATTTCATATTTATACTCATATAGCCTACATAAATGCATAAAACTATCAAGAAAAGCTTGTTTTGCACCCTGTTCATACAAGTTCATACATCCAACAAGTATGATGGTATATGAGTGAGTCATATAAAAATTTAATTTTTTTTCATGGTCTAAATATTCCATTATATCAGCTAACCAACTCCATTTTCCAAATTGGTCCTTACAAGGGTTTAACAAGGGTTTTAGGCCTATTTCCACTCTTAAGATTCATTCATAAGAACACGACATTTAAGTTTCCAAAAAATTCCACAAATTAATATTTAAAGACCTTAATAAACATCAATAAAATCCTATATCCTCAATTCAAATCCTCCAAAAATATGTGAGCATTTAAACTTGACCTATCAAGCCCATTTTCTTATTTCTTATAGGTTTGAGATTGTCTTGAACCCAAAAATGGATTATTCATGATTTTACCTAAATTTAATAGCTTAAACATAGCTTATATTACCTCAAAAACATGACTCATTTTTTTTTAATGTTAATCTTATGATAAAAGTGAAAATGGTTCTCCATTTGGACTTAGGCCTATCCATGCTCAATGACTTGCCTACAACCTTTGGTGTTTTAGACCTTACTATTGGTTTTATTTGTCTTGAAATAGATTAAACACAATTTTAATGATTCCATGGACATACAAAAATTATTTATAACCCTTTTCCAAGGTTGTAAGTGAGAGTAACCTTCCATTTGGCCTCTAGGCATACCCTTACCCAATGACTATCTATAACCCTAAGAGGTTTAGACCTCTCTATTTAGTTTCATCTATTTTTGAAGTTTTAAAAATGATTTTTAATGTGTGTTACAAATTCAAAAAATTTATTCAATTTTTCTTTCAACTCCTAAGATCATCCATCTTTCCCATCTTCAAACCTACCTACTTATGCACAAGGGGAAGTACCCCTTGTTTGAGACAAAACATGGGGAACTTCATCTATTTTATTAGAAAATTTAGAGTTTTTAGAGGATTTTATAGGTTTTATAGGTTATCTATACCAAAATTTAACTCTTTACCAATTCATTTTACCTTCCAAAAACCTTAAGTTTCAAGACAGACTTCAAGGAGAAAGAACTATGTGTAGTGTCTAAGGGATGGACTGTGTTTGCTTGATTGGGATATTACACATACTTGTTTTAAACTATAAAAAGCCTATTTATATTTTTATGGTCATTTTATATTATCTCCCATATCCATTCAACACCTTGACCTTTAATATACCCTTCACACTCTTAAACTTCTCAAGACTGGGTTTTAACATTGACTATGTCCTACTCCAAAATGTTGCACCTATAGGTGATTATGTGTGACTTGAACATAAGGATAGTGACAAACCATAATATTCTTACATTAGGTTAATTTTTATGTTTTATTGGATCATTTGAGATCATTTATATACCTTGACAACTTTCACACCTCACCACTCAACCCACTACATGTACCAATTCCTGACCTAGCTGTAGGTTGTATGTAAGGCCTTATGAGTTCTGAATGGTCTTGATTTACATTTTTGGTATCTCATTTAGTTAATAATTATCCTCATGAAGTTTATCATGTATTTTAATAACATGTTATCCCCCATCTAACCTCTTTACATGCACCTTGAGATCTAAAACTGAGTTTCTTACCTCTTGACTAAAACACTGCCAACATGAATGTTGTAGGTGATTATAGATGTAATTAAGATTGTTAATCCCATTTAAATACTCCATATTAATAATATGAGGTCCCATAAAATATATCTATACTTTAATTCAAATTTATTATATTAATAAAAAAACTAAACACCCATATTGGTTCTTTGTTACTATACCCTATTGTAGGTGTGAATTTTCCCTAAGAAGGGACACTTATAGACACTCATGAAACTTGGAAACTATGTATCAATATCATGATAATGGTCCTAATGCAACTTTGAATCCTATTCAATCCATGAGACCATTATATCCATAAGGAAGTGTATTTTTATCTAATTAGGATATCAAAAGCTATTTAAGACTTAAAATCTGTAGATGTATTGTAGGTTTTTAGTGTATTTCTAAGAAATTTTGAGCCCTTAACTTTCCAGCTTCCACTCACCTTCTAACCTCCATTCTAGGCACAAATATTCTCCATGATATAAACTATAAAAATCACCTATTTGGATGCTTTAGGATTGTTTACAAACATCTCATAGGGTGCCTACAAAAACCCTTGGGATCTCTATTTTCATATTTTAGGGATTTGACCTCAAAATTCAATCCTTGCCTTTTGAACATGGTTTAACTTTTTATTTATCCATAAAACACTCCAATAAGGCTTGTAATTTTCAAATCACCTACTAGAATTCAAAATAAGGCTCTTTTCATACCTCAAATCCCTATACAAGAGTTATCAAAATTTTGTGATACACCTACAGATAGGCCTTCTTACCATAGGCAGTGAAGTGGACTGAATAGTACACAAAGTACTTGTCTTTGTGACACTTCATATGTTCTCATAAATAATGTCAATGCACACTAGTAATATTAGAAATTTGAAACCTATTTCAATATTCCATCCCTCAGCACGACATCAACAATGGCTCTGTAGGTGTGCATTGTGTTGTTATATAGGTAGGGCATGGAATGGAGAAAAAAAATGATAGAAAAGGTCATTTATAATGGGTAGATTACCTTGTATATATATAAAAAAATTTACATTGTAAGATGTAATAAAAAAAAAGAGAAGAGAATGCTTGTATTGGGTATATTTTATTTCTCAATTAATGAATAATCTTGGTGGGTTTTTTTACCTCTTCATAAAGTTTTTCCATGGTATATCTATGTTATGATGTGTTCAAATTTGATCTCATTGTTTCATGTTGAATGTATTTGTTATTGGTCTCACATCTAGATATTGCTAGTGTTACAATTGTATTGCTAGTTTTATCATGGTATCAGAGCTGATTGATGCATGATCAAGAGACAAGATTGAATGTCAAGATTTTGGATTGAGTACAAGACTAATTTAATCCACTTTCAAGTCATGTTATTTTTATAAGATTTATAAATCTTATATTTCTATAGGAAGTAAATTATTTTTCTTTTTCCTCTCTTAATAGCCTAGAAATCTCAGATATGTATATTTTTTTATAATTTAAGCCTACTTTTATGTCTTAGACATAACTAAAAATCTTAAAATGGGCTAAAATTTGTTCTTTAAATATTAAATTTTAAAGATTGTTTTGTTTGTTATACTAATACTGTGAATTAAGGTGTTTGAAGCTCACTAAATTGTAGATCTAAGTAACTAGATCAACATTTCAAATAATTTTCAATCCAAAGAGCTCTATGAGCACCTTGTAAGATCCATGAATTATATATAAATGGTATAAAATTTCTTTTGTTAATTTTAATGTTGTTTCTAGGTGTTTTAGTGCTAGATATATAACCTTGTGGCTTAGAGGACCTCCTAAAGAGCACTTGAAGTAGTAGAATCAGATTTATTCCTTCCTCCTTCCACATGAGATGCCATTTTTGACATTTTTCCATCTTATATGGCCTTTGAATGAGTTAAGTATGAAAATTTTAGTAATATTTAATTTTTCTAATTGTATAACCCATAAATGAGCTTGTGAACCAACTAAAAGGTAGATCTAAGCAATCTAAAGACTATTCCAAGCAATCTAAGAGCCATCCAACCAATAAAATTCAGCCTTAAATTCCATAATATGGCCTTGTATGACCTCTTTGGTAAATATTTTTAGAATTTTTTTTGTTGAGATCTTCTGTTGTGGTTGGCTCTTGAAGGCTATTTTCTCAATTTTAAGCTTGCTAAACCTTATCAAGACCCTACAATCTTTGTTCAAGAATCTTTTTATTTCCAAAACTACCTTTGGTGTCCCTTCTATAATGAAAATTTTGAGGAAAATTTCTTTTGAGCCTCTGATTGATTATTTTTTTATGATTGATTTATATGACCTTAAGCCTAGATAAAAACCCTGAAGAGCCATTTAGAGCAGCAATAAGATTTTGGTATTTTTTCACCCACTTAAGGCATCATAGTATAGCTTAATAAAATGTTTCACACAATTTTTTAGCTCAAAATCACTTTTTGAAGGTTCCAAATGCATCAAAGGGCAAAAATAAGAGGCCTATCAAAGTTTTAATGCAAATAATGACTTGTAGATTGAGATCTAAGAACCTGAAACTCCCATGGGCATCATTAATCTATAGATATAGAAAATAAATTTAAAATGGTATGTTCTAAATTTTAAACACAAGTATTTAATAAATAAAACATTTATTTAGTTGCCTTTTTCTACATAGTCAGTAGAACCCACTTGCCATTCAAATCCTTTAATTTCAAAATTTGAATTAATTACCTCCTTCATATTTTTCTAATGAAAACATTTAATTATAATTTATTTATTTAAAAAAAAAACTAAAAATCAGATTAAAAAAGCATTAAATACATGTTAGTGCATGTTGTGCCTTAACATGTTTAGTGGGTGAATTGGCTAAATAAATTTTTCTAAGACCATTTGCATGAGATAGTTATTAAGTTCAAATCCCTCCTATCCTTTCAATGCAAATAATGACCTGTAGATTGAGATCCAAGGAACTGAAACTCCCATGGGTACCATTAATCTATAGATATAGAAAATAAATTTAAAATGGTATGTTCTAAATGTTAAACACAAGTATTTAATAAATAAAACATTTATTTAGTTGCCTTTTTCTACATAGTTAGTAGACCCCACTTGCCATTCAAATCATTTAATTTCAAAATTTGAATTAATTACCTCAATATTTTTATAATGAAAAAATTTAATTATAATTTATTTATTTTTAAAAAAAAACTAAAAATCAGATTAAAAAAAAGATTAAATACATGTTAGTGCATGTTGTGCCTTAACATGTTTAGTGGGTGAATTGGCTAAATAATTTTTTCTAAGACCATTTGCATGAGATAGGTATTAAGTTAAAATCCCTCATATCCTTCCTTTTTTACCAAATTTTTATTTAATATGCATGATTATTCACGTGGGAATATGTGTCGTGTGTGATAATTTATTCACCTTATGACCTTATAAATTGTTTGTAGTACATAGTCATCCAACCAGTTGATTTGTAGGTTTTGGCATGTTCCAAACACATTAAGAAGGTTATTGAGTTGATTTTAAAAATAATACTATGTATTTTACAATAATTTTATCAAATAATTCTCTTACTACACTTGTGACGACTTTTGTGACACTTGAAACTTTCGTCATTATTGCAATTCTATGTGCTTTTGAAATGTTTTACAATAAATTAAAGTGGATAATGTTGTTTAATAAATATAATATGTGTTTTTATTATCAAGTATAAAACACATTAAAATTTTTGCTTTCTAAAACTTTTTTTGTTGGTTTAGTTTAAAATGCAAACTTGTAGTGTCAACTTTAAAAGGAAGAAAAATTATTCATCACTCAAATTATAATATGAATTATTCCTAATAAGATATGTAATTTTTTCTTAACTTAGTATTAAATTATTGGTGAATTTATTTTATGTGTATCACATAACCTAATTTTTAAATTTAACATACTTGATTGCGAGCTTACATATATTCCTATTGAAGTTTGTGTTCAAGTTTGATCCAAAAAAATTGTGCAATAAAGCTAACCCCTATTTACAAATATATTATTATTTTGATTTATCTAACCATTACTAGGATATATATTTCATAATATTTAGGTGTTTCTTCCAAATTTATGTAGGATCCATACTTGTAACATTGGAAATTAGCAAAGTAAATTATTTGGTATATAAAAGGAACTATAAAAATTGGTTTATATATTTTTTAATTGTGATAATTTATGTGGTTATTGTGATGCTAAACATATTATTATGAGCCTAATTCTAGATATGTTTTTATGTTTGGTGTAGGTGCTATCACTTGGAGCACTTCATGTGGAAGTTGCTAAAGAAGCATTTTAGCTATGAAGGATGATAGAAGAACATCATGTGGATGTTCCTCATCTTACCAAAGTTCTTGGTGATAGTCAAAATTGTATAGCTTTGGTGAAAAATCCAATGCATCACAAAAAAACTAAAGCCTATTGAAGTTCATTCAATGTTGGGCTTATCGAATTTGCTAATGAGGGGGAGTGTGCATGATAATGTGAATTCTTAAAATCCATGTGGGTCATGTGTTTCCTTCTATATCTCTATACTTATTCTCATTTTAAATCATTGTAATATATCACTTTATGTGATTTTTGTAAACTTCATATGGAAGTCTACATTATACCCAACACATAGTAACATGGAGGTTTTTATGTTATAAAAGACTTCAATATTTTTGGTTGATTATTCATTAGTAATTAAGGGATTTATTCTCACTTTGAGATGTAATCTCATGATCATGCTAACCTAAACTCACTTTAAGTGGTTTAGGATAACATAGTGTAAGTATTTTAAATGTGCTTATGGGGACATAGTGAAAACATTTAGGTGTCTGTGGGTGTATAGTGTAATTCATTTAAATGTGACTATGTGATTATGGTTACATAGTGTAATACCTTTTGGTATCTATAGTTATATAGTGTAATTAATTTAAAGGTGACTATATGATTTTGTTTGCATAGTGTAATACCTTTGGGTGTCTATAGTTAAATAATTTAATACCTTTGGGAGTCTATAGTTAAATAATTTAATACCTTTGGGTGACTATGTTTACATAGTATAATTCTATTAAAGGTGACTATGTCATGATGAAGGATGTTTCCTTCAATTATTACCTTCTAAAAATCATGTGGATGGTTCATGGAGTATAAGTTCATTATGTTATTACCTCCTAAAAATTATTATGTATTCCCACTTAACATTAAGGGTGAGTATTGGAATAATTAATGGTTAAGTGGTGTTATGTATGTACCCTTAATACATTAAATTAAATTGGTTAAATAATAATATATTTTATTATTTATCATGAATTTATCCTTGTTTAAATAAATAATAAAATATATTAAATTACCTTTGGAGATGTTGGATCCATTAATGTGGTGGTTGGAAAAGGTCATTTATAATGGGTAGATTACCTTGCCTATATAATAAATAATTTATATTGTAATATGTAATAAAAAATAGAGAAGAGAAAGAAGAGAAAGCTTGTATTGGGTATATTTATTTATTAAATAATGAATAATATTGGTGGGTTTTTTTACCTCTTCATGAGGTTTTCCCATGGTATATCTATGTTATGATGTGTTCAACTTTGCTTTCATTATTTCATGGTGAATGTCTTTGCTATTGGTCTCACATCTAGATCTGGCTAGTGTTACAATCATATTGCTTGTTCTATAAGATTGTACCTCTAACATACAATACTCCCTTAAAAATCTTATATAAATGCAACTTAAGATTCATCTAACTACAATCATGTAATGGTGATAGGAAAATAACATTCCATATGATTACCCACTCTTACCCTTGAGGTATCTATATGGGACACTATATAGTTATACAACTACTTGACTAGCATAGGGTGTTATTGTGTATGTGTTATTATTTTCCCCCTTATGTAAAATATTCTAAAATTAAATCTAAACCAAATCAAATGGAACTTAAAACAAGATACAAATATATACAAAACCAAGATACCAATGAACTTTTAAATCCAAATCCTTTCATGATTGGTAGACCTTTCAACTAAGACTAAACTGATGATGATGATGATGATGATGATGATGATAACTTTGCCAAATAAAGTTAATACAATGATGACACCAATTATTTATGTAAAAATAATAATGTAGAACCCAATTATATCAATTTCTATTTGAAAACAAATATGACATCCTTGTCAAACTTTTAAAAATAGGAGCCAAAGTTCAAATGAATTTTAACAAGAAGACTTATATAACATTATAAGCTGAAATGATCAAATCCACCAAAACCAAGAACATATTACTTCTAGTGATATTATTGACCAAAACAAAGAAAATATACAATTCTCTATTCAAAACCCCAATCCAAATGTTTCTCATGTAAACATTGGTAAGGGAAAACTAGTTCTGACACAAAAAAACCCTCACTACCCAAATAATTTTATGTTTGACCAACTTTAACAACTAAGTCAACAATTGTAAAACTTATCCTCCCATATAAGTCATT
This sequence comes from Torreya grandis, assembly GCA_037957365.1. Lineage (NCBI taxonomy): Eukaryota > Viridiplantae > Streptophyta > Pinopsida > Cupressales > Taxaceae > Torreya > Torreya grandis. The sequence goes on along the minus strand of JARHVA010001440.1, from coordinate 1,342,786 downwards.
TGAAATCAAAACCTTTAAAACTCAGTCAATAATCCATTACTAATCAAACCTTTGAGCCAAAAACCCCCGACTTTATCTTACCCATCATTGCCACTCAAGGTTATGTCATTTTCCCAATACTAGAAAGCTATGAAGGATATTCTCTAAGGACTATAGTAATTAACCCATAAAAAAAATAAAAAATATGATTTTAAGAGTTTTAACATATCCCTTTAACATATAAATTATATGATTACCCTTTGCCCCTTACTTTAAACAACCCTAGTTTGAAAAATACATGGGAAAGAGTGATCAGAGAGAACATGTCAAAGACTTATTCATGTCTAAGGGGCCAAAATTTGGAATGGATTTTACATATTCTAAAGGAATCCATCACAACCTTTACAAATCTATTGATAGGCTATCGATATACCTCTCATTTAACCAATCAATGAATTGGTGTCATTTTCAACTAGGGCTGGTATTCGATGTCTATATAAAATGAGGCCATTTGATATTGTAGTTAAATAGTTTGTTGTTTGGGGGATTTTACTTCTACTATTATTTTTAAATCCTAAAAATAGTCAATAAGACTCTAACTCTATTTTTCAAAAAAGTAAATCTAAAAGTTTGTTAACTAAGGATCTCCTATTGCATCCACATCATAAACATTCAAAACTTAAACATATAGTATAAGACATATGATGTCCTCACTCAACTTGCATGACTGGGTAGGATAGTGTGATAATATAAAATCTGAGAATGTTGTCTATTGCCACTTAAACAACTTCTATCAAATTCTGAATATGAGATGAATTAACAAACTTACTTGAATTTAAAGTCACACTCTTACATAAAGAAAAACTTCTTGTATTGAATTGAAATAACTCTTGCATATAAATAAAACACACTTGCATTAAAGTAAATTAACACTTTATTTTGAAAAGAAAACTCACACTTGCTTTTCAAAATGAAATTCACACTTGATTTGAAAAGAACATTCATACTTGATTTAAAAAAATAAATTTGCAATTCCTTTGAAAGTAAATTACTCTTCAATTTAAAAGTAATCACTTCTGTAGTAAATGGAATATACCTAAATTCAAGAAATAATTTTAAATTATAAACTTGAAAGTACCAATTTATCTTTATCCTTGGAGAGAAGTGGGCCCTTTTTCCTTCTTTAGAATATGAACTACTTTACTCAATAATGAAAAAAAATGCTAAATTTTATTTCATTCAAAGGAACATATACATATATGAAATTTTTCTTCTAATTTCAAACTTCAAAAACTTTCTAATTCACCAACTTCTTACTACTTCTAAATATATATAATGAGAAGGAGATATGTATTTAAGCACATCTCAACATCTATTCATAGAGTACAAAATCTTGGTGATTTAAATGCCCAAATTTGTTTCTTCAAAATATAGATAATCTAGGATTCAAATCCCATTCTTCTATAAAGACATTGGAACTGATTCAACTAACAATAGATAGAAGATAACTAACATATATCCTAAGATACTTATCTAGTTTTACAAAATAGAAGTACAAATATATCCAAATTATTTCAAGCCATTACCATGAATGGTAATGTCTAAAATAATATATCTAAATATAGAAAGTCTATTTATATACAATTGATATTTTTATAATCACTATCTTGATTAGTAGGATCCAACTAGATGTCTTCATAGCATGTCTTGGTGTCTTCAGAGCATTCTATATAGGTCTCAGGGCATTTTATATAGGTCTTCAAAGCATGCCTAGAAATCTTTGAATCATCCTGAATAAGTCTTTGGAGGGCCCTTAGAGCATCTTTGGAGAACTTATGAAATGCCTTTAGAGCATCTTCATAGCATCAGATCTTTGGAGCTTATTTGTTGAATCCTCAAAATTGTAGCCAAAAAGAGTTACCAAAACTATTTATTGTCTTCTCAAAATTATCCATCCATTGGGATGTGTATATGTACACAAATCTATGTTATTTCATCCAAGTTAGACACAATAACAAGATAAAGAATCTAAAATGTATTATCTACAATAAAGAATAAATTTCATTCATTTCCTACTTATATAAGACCTTAACTATTAAATACAATAAAATAGATAACCAAAGGTAACACTTGATGGATTGTTTATATTAGATATGATTATCTATATGAAATAATCATTATTTTTCCCCCACACTTTACCTTTTATAATTCCTCTTACAAACAAATGGGATAACTAGTCTTCAATCCAAAATTCTTGATTCTAGCCATTTACTAAGATCATAAATCTAAAAATGGTGGCACCAATCACGGTGTCTTCTAGGCAAGAGTCAAAAATTCCTCACTAATATGTGCATCCAAGTTGTAAAATTAACTTATGCTTGATTGTGCAAACTCTACCATGGAGATGGAGGACAAATATTTATTGGAGGCTTAAATCTCATTCCAATCCATATATCTAAACTACCTTCATTTAGGAGCTAGGTGATAATATATGCAATTGTCTGGGCTCTCCTAAGACTCCATCTTATGGTGGTGGGGATCAAGACTTTCCTATTCTTTAAAAAAATAGGTAAAATCACCCACCTGGTTATACTAGCATTTATGGCATTAGTAGAATGTTGGTTTAAAAAATTTCTAAATGCTACAACATTAGATCTCAATAACTCATGATATTTATTCTTCATATGCATGTGGTACATTGGTTGAAAAGTAGCAAGAAGCTTCCTTGCCTCTAGAAACTAGGGTCTCATACATATCTTAGTAATGTTTTGAAATTATATAAATTTATTATTGACTTGTTTCTATTTTGTTTGATTTCTTAGAGTAAAGAGAAAGGCACACAATTGTGTTTCTCCTACAAATAAATTTACTAGAAAACTGGATTGATAACCTAAAGTCATGTTAAAAATATATAATTAATAAATTTCATCATCTCTTTACAGTACTTTTGATAAAGATGTCCATAAACATGTGCTCATATTCAATAAGGTGAATAAATCTAAGAGAAATCAGTTATATCTACCACTTTTATAATTGTTCATGGAGAAAAAGAGCATAAATAGAGGAATGGTGCCTATATGCTAACAATTTCACATAAATTGAACAAATATGTTGGATGGAGGCTTTCTTGATATTTTTGTGCAATTTTTGTTGAGACTCCACCAATTACTACTAAGATTTTTTTTAGTTTTAGCATTTTCTTCCTTCAACATCTAAATTTTATGTTAGGTTCTATTCCAAACTAAGATCATTTCATGAAGTTGAATGGGGAAGGAGGGAACAACTCTTGTAGTTTCCTTAATTATTACTAATATTTCTCGTATCTATCTCTCGATTGCTTGTATATAAGCTTGTAACTCAGTAGTCTGAGTGGTTAACTCTCATATTCTATCAATGTGTTGAACAATCAATGCATTTCTATCATAAATAGTCCATCTCAAATTATTAATCTAGTCATTTTTATCAACATTAGAATTTTGTAAATCAATAATTTGGGTGTCTGTAATGGCAAAATAATTCTTCAAAGTACTCAACTCTTTATTTTGAGAAAACATTAACCTATGTACTCTAGTTTGTTCAACATTCATCAATGTAAGAATTATCTCTTGTTCTCTAGCTTTAATGACAAATTCTTCACATCATTGTTACAAATTGGAAATAATCTAGTTCTTACCTTGCAAAGTTAAATGAAGAAAATATAATTCTACTTGTTATTTCTGGATTGTTCTTCATGCCAGGACAAAACCATGACATGTCATAACTCTACTTCTTCATTACCAAGATAAGGGGAAGATGGACCTTCTATCAATGAAACTTTACCCTTATCAGCTATAGAGGGTAAAGGTCTCTCTATTTCTTGAGTCATAATGTTTTATATTACAAGTGTTTCTTCTTCAAATATAATTTCTTGTTCATGGGGTTCTTTTCCAGCAATTTGTTCAACATCTATAATATCTATGGGAGATCTTAAGCTCCCTAAAGTCTTAGTGGCCTATACATATTCTTCTTCCTCTTACAAAATAAGTTGATGATTGCATCAGAGTTTAGTTTATGGATTAAGGTTATCTAAGGAAACTCTCATTTATCTTTTTGATCTTTAGCATAGTATCTTCAGATCTAAGGGTGTCAAAGATGGGATTTATTTAATATGTACTATGGTAGAAGGAGGATATATTGGGTGTAGCATCTTCTTAATAAAAACTTGAGAGAATTTATGGAGGAAGGAGGACTAGGCCTTTTCACTCCTAGGTTTTTACAAGAAATAATGACAACAGATGAGGGTAACCAACTGATGGTGTTAGACAGACCCAACACCTCTTTTTTATTTTTGAGCAACATTGATTAGGGAATTATGAATAAATGATGGAAAGTTTACCTTGTATTCTTCTTTGGTGACTCATTTCCTTAGGTGAAGAATAATTAACATGGAATCTCCACCAACTACTATAAACTAACCATCATATGTAAGATATTTTATAATCTATAATATAACATTATAAAAATGTTTTGGAATGTTGTCTCTCATAATTCCCCTAGCCACTCCTTATGAGGATTTTGATAGTCTAGTTTAGGGATAATTTCCTTAAATGAACATGTGAATTAGGTCAACAAAACTTATCTTATAAAAAAAACTACACCCTCCTTCGGAATCCTAGAGAGTGCACTGATCACATAGGGATTCACTAGAATGTTTTAACCTTTGATAAAAGAATGGTCTTCATTAAAACTCTCAAATAATTCTTTCACAATCTCTTTGTTAAAACCTTGAAACATTTTATAGAAGTCCAACCACCCTACTAACTCAAAGATATCTTTGGCTGCCTTAACCTACAATAATGTAGTTAAGGATTCTAGTTTGCTTTCCATCTTCCTTCCACCCATCTTCAGATTTAACACTATTTGATTGAAAATCTAATTACACTATGAAAAAATAGAACTCAAAATTACATAGGAAATAGGGGGAGGCAAGAGATTAGAGATATGATGTAATAATGGATAGTGTTGATAATTTAACAATGAATAAAAAATCAAGACATTGTGAAATTATGACAAGAATTATGGAAACAATTATGATAATCATTTCAAAGTATGTGATATTTAATGGAAAGGCACTTTATCCAATCATTATCAATGAAGTGGTGTAAAGGTCATAATTGGCAACACTTGGAGCAATATCTATAATGATTTCCACATCACATCAAATCTTTTTTTTGAAAAGGTCCATTAAAATGCCATCTCATCAAATCTATTTGAAAATGTCTTTTGAAAACACCATCACATCAAATCTTTGGAAGTAATGATGATGATACTGACTTCATCATATCTATGTGACATAACCAAAATGTGTTCATTTGAAAAATTGTTGATTGCCTAATTATTACTCATGCATGACATGAAATAGAAAATGCCTAATTTTTTGGAAAAAATACAACTATATGTTCACCATGTAAATCCATGCCTATCTCTTATATTTTTCCATGTGTCTTATAGTGATAAACAAGTTTGCGAATATAGGTTAGATTACAAAAATTTATATTTTATTTTAGAAAATTTCTTCTAAGAAGTATCATTTGCTGGTTTTCACTTTTTAATTTTTTTTAATTTTTTTATACCTTTTTTTTCAATTTTTCATATTTTTTTTTTTTTAAATTTGAAAGGAGGAAAACTACCATTTTCTAGTTTTTAACACTCCCTTATTGAATGCTTGTTACAAAGAGCATTTGTCCTTAGTGGAATAACCAAGTTTTTCCACAAGGTCGAATTGGTCTTGATTTTACTCAATAAAATCCTCCTTGTTGAGAGGGATTTTGTACAACTTAAGCCTATGACCATTGATGAAAACTATTCTTTTGTCACCGTTAATTGGTTTAAGCTAGATAGAGCCATTACTAAAAATGGTTTTAATTATGTATGGTACAACCATATTATCCTAATCTTACCCTTGAAATAATAGAATTTAGAATCAATTAGAAGTTCCCAATCTCCCTCTTAAGAAAACATTTCTCTTATGTGAGTGTCATGCCACTGCTTTCTTTGCTTATGGATCATGTTGTTTTGAGTGAGTGCATCCATTTTTAGTTCATCCAACCTATTTAGTTACATTATTATTTATTTTTGTGCTTCATCATGATCAATTATCATATCATTTTTTGTCTTCAATGTCTATAATTTAAATTTTATTGGTAACAAAGATTTATTTTCATACACAAGTTCATATAGAGATAATCATGTAGTTGTATTCCATGTTGTAATGTATGTCCACAATACTTTAGGTACTTTTTATACCCAATATTTTTTTTTGTTGTTATTCACTTTTTTGGTTAGGATGTTTTCCAATTCATAGTTTGTAACTTCCACTTTCCCATTATCTTGGGGATGATATGGTGAATACTTATTGTGATTGATTTAGTATATCTCTATAAAATCTTTGATCATGTTAGACATGAATTGGGGTCCTTGATTTGAAATAATATATCTAGGAGCTCAAAATATTACCATGATCTTATGGCATAGGAAATTGACAACCTTTATTTACAAGCAAAGGTAAGTGTCTGCACTTTAGCTCACTCAGTAACTATTATAGCTTGGAATTACACCCTTATGAGAGAGTTCTTCAGGATCTCTCACTTCTAGCTACAAGCATGGGTACAAACTCAAGATGTGAGTATCCTATGGTGAGGTTTAACCTCTAAGATTTTTAATGAGGCTAGTTCCTCAGATGCTTCACTTTAGCTCCTTGATTCCCACACTAAAATATACTAATGGTTAAGGAAAAGGGATAAGATGATTACTTGAAAAAAAATATAAGCTAAGGGAGGTGATTCATCAAAAGTAAGTGATCCACTTGGTCTAGGGAATCACACTAATTCAACATAAGATAATTTTTCTTACTCAACCTCTTAACCAACTAACTTGCATAAATATTCTGTAAACTAGTCTCACTGAACCATACATGAAGCAAAGAGGGATTTATAAATCCACATTAAGCATCTATTAATGATGGAAGAGCTTAATTTTAGACCTATGACTAACTCAAAAACACCTAAAAATAAGCAAGAAAGAATAATAATAAGGTTGGAAGCATGATTTTTCACAATGTTATTGTGCACAAGCTAAATCAACACAATTTTAAGATAAAAAGATAGGTAAAATAATCTTCATTTCTTTAAAGGTCTATTACATAGTGATTTTCATAGAGTGATCCTATCACCAGTCTAGGAATTATTTTCTTGGATCTAAGGCTTCTATTTATATATAAAAGGGGGGAGAGAGAAGGGGAAGAAATAAGAAGTCATTGATGGCTAGAACTCTGATGTTTTCCTTCCTTGTTTTCCCTAAATGTGCTACTTAAGATCACTAAACAATCCTCTCAATCCCCTCCCATCTTTAATTTTTTCTTTGGTGCATCTGAGAAGGCATGTTTTGAGCAATTGGAATGTCTCTTCTTGGTACGATGATGTTAATATTTACACTCAATATTGATGTGGCTTCTTTCTCTTTATGTGCCCTACTGAAAGGATACAGGTCTCCATGTGTTTTAGCCATGCTACATTTAAGCATCAAATGGTGATTATGGGGAGTGAACTATGATGGATGAGAGCCATTATAATTCCAACTACCAATTGTGTGGACTCCCCTTACTAATTAGCCATTGGATGTTGCCTTAGATCCTTGACCAACATCGTGGATCCTCCCATTATGGATGCCTATGAATCATCAATCTCCTTGCTAGCTGGGTGCCCCTATGCCATTTTTTATCCTCTCATTTGTCCTTACAATGGCTATCATGCACTATCCATCCTTAGAATGTGTTATGGATCAATCTCAATGAGTCATGCAACATTGGAAACTTGATTTACTCTTTATAGAGTAACTTGAGTTTTCTAAGCTACTTGACTTAAGAAGCCTTTTCAAGCTAAGCCACTAGAGAATCTTGACTTAATATTTCTCAAGTAAATTAGGCCTTTTGAGTCTACTTACTTTAGACTTTGCCTGTTGAAGACTTTTGAGTTTTTCTTGATGAAGACTTCTTGAATTGGTTTCTTGAAGTCTTTTCCTTTTACTTTGGAAGTCTTCGAGTTTTGTTTCCTGTGGATAAATTGTCTACAAGAATTCTCTTTCTCACTATTTTTTCTTTGGAAAAAATCTCCAAAATAAATATCTTGCTTTCTCCTTAAAACCTTTAGGGAAAATTCTTGAATGAATTCCTTTGAGAAAAATCCCCAAAGAAATTCCTTCAGACTTTTGTCTGAAGGTTTTTTCCTTCACTTCTACTTTTCCCTCAAATTTTATTTAAAGGAATTCTCTTTGTTTTTATTATTATTATTGGACTTCTTCAAGATGAATACTTACTCCTTAGAAAAATTGAGTAGCTCCCTCAAGGACCAAATCAGACTTTTGGACCTCTTTACTTTGGATTTTGCTTAACTAATTAATTATAAAATGGAGAAGTTGAGCTACCCCAAAAACCCAAAGTTATCACTAATAAAAAACCCAAAGTCTTCTCAAAGACTTGCCATTTTCTTTCTTGAAAGTTCATCTTCCCATAATTATAAAAAATTGATATGGGGGCCAAAAAATGACCAACATTTTGGTGACTCATAGGGAAGAATGCCTAGTATGCTTTGATGAACCCAACACCTTTGCCCCATCTAATCCATTGGGTATGGAGTCACTAATTTTTGGATAAGGCTGGCTCTATATAAAAAATTCCCTTTAAGCAATAATAACAATTGCAATGAAATAAAATGTGCCCAAGGCACTTAGGGAAGAGAAACACACAACTAAAATAAATGTACACAAGGCACTTAGAGGAAAACATAAAAAAATAAATGAAGCAAACATAAATTTATATAATATCTACAAAATCTCAATAACAAGGCTTTAGATTAATGCCATTAATTGTGATTGGTAATAAATCTTTGTCTAATTATGTGAGCTAAAAGGTGTTATGTTGTTTGCATTCATAGATCAAATAAGGGGCACTCCATAAGTTGTCAAACTTGGTATGGTTCCCTGGTTTGGCCTTATTTGAGTCCCATTTGAGAACCAGGTCTCCCTCCTTAAAATTATTTTTTGTAGCTCTCTTGTTAAAATCCTCTTTGACCTGAGTTTGATGTGCCTCTAACATCTTCATTGCAAAGTCCCTTATCTCATCATGTTTTATGTGTTTTACCAATCTCACATTCATGGGTTCATCTTATAGCAACTCCAACTAATGGGTTAGTTCTAATGCAGGAAGCTCAAGAGAAATGGGTAACTTGGCCTCCCTTCTATATACTAGAACATATGGATAATTTCCAATAATATATTTAGGAGTTACCTAGTCAGCCCAAAAGGCTATCTTTAACATGGTGTGTCATGTCCTCTGATTCTCATCCATGATCCTCTTGATAATCCTCAACAAATTTTTATTTGTGGACTCAGCCAACCCATTTTCTTGAGGATAATAGTTTGAGGAAGTGCTGAGGTAGATGCCCATTTTGAAATCCCATTCACTTGTTTTCAAACCAAGGAAAGCCAAAGCATTATCAGATATGATAGTGGATGGAACACTGAACCTGGTCATAATGTTGTCATATAAATCTAAGACTAGGATTTCATTATCTTCCTTCAATACAATGGCTTCCACCCACTTGGTGAAGTAATTATTTGTAGTAAATACCCACTTATGCCCTACACTTTATGGGGGGTTGATTACTCCAATGAAGTCCAAACCCCACTGCATAAATGATTACTCTACTTAAATCAGGCTGAGAGAAAAAGTTGTTAGCCTTTGTTTACCTATGAAGAGAGCACATTCTTGACATTTACTCACCCATGCATAAGCATCTTTGAAGAGGCTAGGCTAGTAGTAACCAGCCCTCATGATCTTTGTTACAGTAGTCCTTAGAGAAAAATTACCTCCTACAAACCCATCATATAAATGCTCCAAAATCTTGGCTACTTGATCATCATCTGCGTACCTCAAGAGCACTCCATTAAGGTCTCTTTTAAATAAAACCAAATCAACTAAAGCATAAGGTATGGACTAAAGTTTGAAATACGTTTTGTTTTCTTTGTCCATACCTTGAGGGCACTCGCTTATTAGAAAAAAGTACATCATATCATGGAGCCAACTAGTGTGAGGTAGAGGTGTATCTACTTGTAGGTTATCTTGTGTTACCAAGATGACGTCTTTGTCTTCATGAATGACATCAACCATATGCTCACATAATCCTTTACCTCTTACTAGTTTAGTGAACTTGATCTCCCCATCATACTCCATGACTTTAGTAATCTAACCAGCTCTTTTTTTACTTAAATCCTTATTAATAATGAAGTCTCTTACTCCAGGATGAGATGCCATAAGGTTGATTTTTTTATTGGATGGCATTGGCATAAACTTCTTGAGTCTCCTTACTACTGTAAATAATTGTTTTTATACAAAGGTATACCTCACCTCATACTCTTTAAGCCCCTGACTAAAAAATGCTAATGGTTGCTCAAGTCCTTCACCATTTCTTTGCATAGCATAATTGATATATTATCAATGTTGGAAAAATCATATAATATGAAATTCCTTGAAAAATTAGGATTCATAATTGTGGGTGCTTGAGTGATGGCTTACTTGATAACCTCATATGCTAACTTGCCTTCATTTGACCAAGTGAACACTTGGTTATTTTTCAACATAGCAGTGATGGGATTGACCAAACTTGTAAAATTAGGGATAAATCTTCTCATGAATTTTATCTTTCCAAAGAAACTTTGGAGTCCATTCTTATGCTTGGGCAAGGATAAGGATTAGATGGCACTTATTCTCTCAGGATCAATGGACAACCCATCCTTTGAGATGATGTGGCCCAATAACTTACCTTCATGCATGGAAAACACACACTTCTTGGGATTTAGTGAAATCCCATACTCTCTACACCTTTTTAAAATTAGCCTCAGTGGTCCATATGCTCACTAACATTCTTGGAGAAAATTGTGATGTCATCCAAGTATACCAGCACCATTTGGTCTGACATTCCCTAGAAAGCCATGTCCATGGATCTTTGGAAAGTTACTCCAACATCTGATAGACCAAAGGGAATATTTTGGTACACATACATAACCCATTTTGTGGTAAATGTAATCTTATACCGATCTTCATCTTTCACCTAGACTTGGTTGTAGCTAAAAAATCCATCCAATAAAGAGAAGCATTTTGATCCTGTAACTACCTAGAGAAGTTGCTCCATGAATGGTAGAGGGTAGTGATCCTTTAAAGAGACTTTGTTCAAATCTTTGAAGTACACATAAAGCCTAATCTCCCTACTCTTTTTTCTTAAAGTCACCAAGTTGGCTACCTGTTGACGCAGTGGATTGCACCCTAGGCAGGACACCTAGCTCCCACCCTTCCAAACGCAACAATGGAAACTCCCCTCTCACCTATGGGACTGGCAAAGTTGGAGGGGAGAGTCTCTAGATAAGGGATAGCTCCCTCTAATGTATCTTTTAGGCCCTAGTTTCTCCTACTGCTAACAAATAAATGGAAAAAAGAGGGGGATGAAAAGGGAGAGAGATGCTGAAATAGAACCTAAATCTAAAAATAAAAAAGGTGATACACAAAAATGATGACCCACCCAGCCTGAATATACACTTTTCACTAAGAATAAATAACCATACACTTCATCTTATGTGGGAAACTCTTCTACAATAGTGAGCTAGGGGTCTATGGAAATACAAGGAGGAAGAAACTACCAGAGGCATCCTTAGACACACTTATGGTAGCCTATTCATAGGCATCTACACTCCTCTAGGGACACTTCTGGAAAACCTACAAAAGAGAAACTCACAATGCACTAGACATGCTAGAATCAATCTGTGAGAAGCATAAAAGGAAATGACTTAACACAAAAACAAAACATAGACATGTGCTTGAGTGCAAGTCCAAATGGAGGTAAAAATTCTAAGTCCTAATTCAAGGTAAAATCTAGTAGACTTCTGCCTTACAAGCTTGAGAGATTTTTGGGTAGAGTTTTGCCTTGAGGTTGAGAGATTGATAAATCTCTCTCAAATGAGAAATTTTACAATATATAGAAAGAGAAAAGAACTTGGCCTTTCTAGAAAAGACTTTGGTGCTCTTTTTGCAATTGGCCCATGTGCACTCTGAGCCTTGAGAGGAGGAAGTCACTATTGCTGATGTCATTCTTCTAGAAAAGGCTTGCTAGAACCATGTTGTGTAATCACCAATCTTGACTTTGGTGTTTAAGCATTAATGTGAAAGCATAGGTCATGCCTCTTTTCTATAAATAGACTTCTTTTTTTAGATATTCAAGTGGTTTGTCCCCTTATAAATGCAAAAATGGAGAAGATAGGTCACGTCGTTTACTGTTTGCACCATTTGGTGACCATCTAGCAATAACTCACCTCCCCTTTGCCACTTGGACTACTTTGTCTTTTCCTGCACTTGTCTCATCCTAGTTTTGTCCCTTTCTAGCTCCTTCACCCTTGGAGACTATCTTTTGGTGGGTCACTATGTTCCTTGGGCTCTTTCTACTTGCCTTGGCCACTTTCTACTGATTTCAAATAAGTGACATGTGGTGTGTTCCACTATGAAACAGGTAGGACACATGTCAACATCCGCTTGACTCATAGAATCTTTAACACCCCTTGAAGGTCCTACAGAAGAGGACATGTGGCACATTTTGTTATTCCTAGAAAAGCATGTCAAAGCCTTCCACAATTGCCACTTGGCACCTTCCATGCTCTAGCTTTTCCTAGTGTAAAATTGACATTCGTGGGCTTGTCACTGTGTTTTAATTTCCAATGGGTAGTTCACAATGCTTGAATTTGACATCCTCAGGCCTGTCACCCCTTGGACTTCTTCAGCTTTCTTGCGAAAAGTTCTTTTCTGCAGACTTCTTATTTTAGCCTTTTCTATGGACTTCTTGTTTCGATCCTTCTCAAAGGAGAAGTGACCCTTCAACTTCTTGAGAAAATTCATTTTCCTTAGTGAGGCCCTCTATAAGGGCACATACCCTTCAGGTTTTTTCCCCACTTTAGGCTGGTTGCTCCTTTGGGATTTTTCCCTACAGACTTTTTTTGCAAACAATTTTCCTATGGACAAAAAGTCTGTAAGAAATGCCTCTGCCACTTTGCTTTCCAAATTTCTTCTGACTTTTTGTTCAAAGGAATTCCTTTAGATAAAAATTCTAAAAAAAATAATTTTCTTGCCTTGGTCTTTGTGGGAGTTTTGTTTGTAGCCTTTCCAAATTCCTTCAAACTTTTTTTTTGAAGGAATTCCTTCAGACAAAAAGTCTAAAGGAATTATGCCTTTGCCTTTCAACTGCCTTAAACAAAATTATGAAAGAACTTACCTTTGTGGCTTTCTTGAATATAACCCTTCTAAAGGGTGATTTTATCGACCAATTGTCCTCCACAAGGGCACTTGTCCTTTGGGAGGCTCTCTTGAACTTTTCCATTGAATTTCTCCTTTGAACCAATAGTTGAACCAAGATTTGAACCAAGCCGATGAACCCTTTGATTGAACCAAAAGCCATTCAACCATTTGATGAACTGACTGAGTGAACCAAGCCTTTAAACTGAGCTGATGAACTTTGTCATTGAACCAAAGTGATGAACCAAAGTGTTGAATTGGTTCAATGGTTCAACGGTTCAAAGATGCTAACTCTTTGAAAGATCATGTCATTGAACCATTTTCAGCTCTCTTTCCTTGTGAATTTCTTTAAATAAGAGTCTGAAGAAGCTTTGTAAAAACCTTGCACTCCTTAAACTGGTTCTTCATGTGCTGAAAGACTACACCTATAGAGTCCATAGAAATGGACCTATAGAGTCTTTAGAAAACCTGCAGAGTCCGTAGAAAACTTATTGCTGAGTTCAAAGAAATCCAAGCTCTACAATGTCTATAGAAATGGACTTTTAGATTCCATGGAAAACCTATAGAGTCTAAAGCAATTTACAAGACTCATGCAAAATCAAAATGCACTGGCTCAAAATAGCATGAAAAAAGAAGGGGATTGATTTTTTGGCCTATTGGGCCAAAAATGGTCAACAAATTGGTGACTTCTAGGGGAAGCATGCCTATTATGCTTAAAGACCAGTTGCCTTTAAGTCCATTGGGCATGGAGTCAGATTCAACTTTGAAGGAGCTAGCCATTACCTTGAGGGATCCTAGAATCAATCATGAGCCCTTTTTTACCTCAGACACAAGGGAAAGCACACATAAGACTCAAAAACACTACTTGTGCAAACTACACTTAGGGAAAGTAGGAAAAGAAACTAAAAGCAAACTACTATATATAGCTAACCAGGTATATTTGCCTCCCTCTTGGATCAAAGGGAAAACTTCTTAAGTCCCCTTCTTAGTAAGAAGACTTATGGTGCCAAACAAGTAGCTGAATGAAATGGAGATTTGGTGACCTACTCCTCTTGCCTGTCATTTAGATTGGATTTCATCTGAGTAGATTAGAATTGAACATGATCTCAACATATGTGTACTCTACTTGTTCTTAGAAGCTTATTGAATGCTGGTCCTTCATGCTGGTGCATATCACCAAGAAATCTATGGCTATTGGCTCATCACCATAAGCCCTTTATTGTGCATGGTCCTTTTGCAATGCACCATCGTTTGACTCATTTCCTTCTGCCTCCTTAAAGATCCTATCAAACTCATCCTCTGCTTCCTCTTGGCCTTCTTGAATAAGGGTGACTATTATGATGTCTAAAATGGAATTAAAAACTAATTTCTCATCCCATAGAATGTCACCTCTTTGTTCAAAGCTTTCTTCTTCAAGGCTTTCCTCAAGGTAGACAGACCTTTCCTTTTCTTGCTCAAGGACTAGAGTTTCTAGATGTTTAAAGGCATCCATATGGTCCTCCTCTAATTTAAGTTCTTTAGTATAGTCATCTTCCTCATTGAAACAACAAGGAAGTTCATTGAACAATGGGGGAGAGAGCTCACCATGCTTATGTTCCTCCTCGTATTACTGGAACATTTGCATGTATGTGTGACTTGAGTTTGCTCCATTGATGATGATGTCTTCACAAGGAGCATCGATGATGGTTTCTTCTTCATTGCCACTCATGATAGCCTCTTGGGAAACTACAAATTGGATCTTCTACTCCTCACTCACCTCCTGTAGACTAGGTTCCTCCCTGAGAAGGGGTGAAGTGAAAAAACCATGTGGAAGAGGAGGCAGTCCTTGAGCTAGAATCAAATGATTCTCCTCCTTCCATTAGGCCAGCACTTCATCTATATCAGGCATGACCTAATATCTCTCTTAGAGTGTGTAGATGGGGTGTGTTCATACATGGAATCTATTGCTTGGTCTGAACCATCCATCACACATTCGCTGAGGAATCTCTCTCTAGATTCCAACTCTGTAATTCTCCTAGCTATATCTTCTTGGAAGAGCCTGTCTTGGAGATCATAGGAATCATTAGGAGCAGGAGCAGCCTCATCTTCTTCAAGCTTTTGAGCAAAACCTTTCTTCTCCTTTTTCTTACCCTATGATTCCACTATTTCCCTCTAAGTCAGGAGCATGCCATCAGGGTGAAAGACCTCAGAATTTAATTTTTCCCTTTTTGTTGAAGGGAAACTAGGAGGGCTGCTTGAGGTGATTCCATAAAAACCCTGAGCTTGATTAAATTCATATGAAGGAATATAAGGCCCATGATTTTGTGCAAAGGAATTATTCATACAAAATATAAGATTTTCTTGATGGTACCAGGCTGCTTAACTAGCTGATTCAACTCAGAGTCACCATTGGTGTTGATAAAAAGCCTCTAAAGACTGGTTGGTTGAAGAACACACCAAAAATTCTTCAACTCTTTTGACACAACTTATCCTAGTTGGTCCCACCAAGCATGCCAAAAACTATTGACATAGTGGATTTCACCCTGGGTAAGACGCCTAGCTCCTACCCTTCCACACACAATAATGGAAACTCCCCTCTCACCTATGGGACTAGAGAAGCTAGAGGGGAGAGTCTCTAGATAAGGGCTAGCTCCCTTTGATGTATCTTTTAGGCCCTGGTTTCTCCTACTGCTAACAAATAAATGGAAAAAAGGGGGGATGAAAAGGGAGAGAGAAGCTACAATAGAACCTAAACCTAAAAATAAAAAGGTGATACACCAAAATGATGACCCACCGAACTTGAATATACATTTTTCACCAAGAAGAAGTGCCCATACACTTCGTCTAATGTGGGAAACTCTTCTGCAATAGTGAGCTAAGGGTCCATGGAAATATAGGGAGGAAGAAACTACTAGAGGCATCCTCAGACACACTTATGGCAGCCTATTCACAGGCACCTACACTCCTCTAGGGACACTTCTAGCAAACTTGAAAAAGAGAAACTCACAATGCACTAGACATTCTAGAATTAATTTGTGAGAAGCATAAAAGGAAATGACTTAACATAAAAAGAAAACATAGACATGTGCTTGAGTCCAAGTCCAGATGGAGGTAAAAATACTAAGTCTTGATTCAAGGTAAAATTTGGTAGACTTCTACCTTGCAAGCTCGAGAGATTTTTGGGTAGAGTTTCGCCTTAAGGCTGAGAGATTGATTGATCTTTCTCAAATGAGAAATTTTACAATATATAGAAAGAGAAAATAACTTGGCCTTTCTAGAAAAGACTTTGGCACTCTTTTTGCAAGCTAGCCCATGTGCACTCTGAGCCTTGGGATGAGGAAGTCGCTATTGCTGATGTCATTCTTCTAGGAAAGGCCTACTAGAACCATGATATGTAATCACCGATATTGACTTTGGTGTTCAAGCATTAATGTGAAAGCACGGGCTACACCTCTTTTTTACAAATAGACTACTTTTTTTAGATATTCAAGTGGTTTGTCTCCTTATAAATGAAAAAATGGAGAATATAGGCCATGATGTTTACTATTTTCACCATTTGGTGACCATCTAGAAATAACTCACCTCCCCTTTGCCACTTGGACTACTTTGTCTTTTATTGCACTTGTCTCTTCCTAGTTTTGTCCCTTTCTAGCTCCTTCACCCCTTGGGACTATCTTTTAGTAGGTCATTGCATTCCTTGGGCTCTTCCTACTTGCCTTGGCCACTTTCCACTGATTTCAAATAAGAGACATGTGGCACATTCTACTGTGAAATAGGTAGGACATGTGTCAACATCTACTTGACTCATGGAAGCTTTATCACCCCTTGAAGGTCCTATGGAAGAGGACATGTGGCACATTATGTTGCTCCTAGAAAATCATGTCAAAGCCTTCTATGGTTGCCACTTGGCACCTTTCACACTCTAGCTATTCTTTGTGTAAAATTGACGTTTGCGGGCCTATCACTATGTTTGAATTTCCAATAGCTAGTTCATAGTGCTTGACTTTGACGTCCTTGGGCTCGTCACCCCTTGGACTTCTTAAGCTTTCTTTCGAAAAGTCCTTTTCTATAGACCTCTTGTTTCATCCTTTTCTATGGACTTCTTGTTTTGATCCTTCCTAAAGGGGAAGTGACCCTTCAGCTTCTTGAGAAAAGTCCTTTTCCTCAGTGAGATCCCTCCATAAGGGCACATACCATTTGGGCTTTTTCCCTACTTCAGGTTGGTTGCTCCTTTAGGATTTTTCCCTACATACTTTTTTCATGGATAATTTTCCCGTGGATAAAAAGTTTGCAAGAAATGCCTCTGTCACTTTGCTTTCTAAATTTCTTCAGAATTTTTGTCTTAAGGAATTCCTTCAGACAAAAATTCCAAAGAAATTATTTTCTTGTCTTTGTCTTTGCAGGAGTTTTGTTTATAGCCTTTCTAAATTCCTTCAGACTTTTTGTTTGAAGGAATTACTTCAGACAAAAAGTCTAAAAGAATTATGCATTTGCCTTTTGACTGCCGTAAACAAAATTTTGAAAGAACTTAACTTTGTAGCTTTCTTTAAAATTACCCTTCTAAAGGGTGATTTTGTCGACCAAGTGTCCTCCACAAGGGCACTTGTCCTTTGGGAGGCTCTCTTGAACTTTTGCATTGAACTGCTCCTTTGAACCAACCATTGAACCAAGCTTTGAACCAAGCTGATGAACCCTTTGATTAAACCAAAAGCCATTGAACCATTTTATGAACTGACTGAGTGAACCAAGCCTTTGAACTGAGCTGATGAACTTTGTCTTTGAACCAAAGTAATGAATCAAAGCATTGAACCAAAGCGTTAAACCACTTCAATGGTTCAACGGTTCAAAGATGCTAACTCTTTGAAAGATCATGTCATTGAACCATTTTCAGCTCTCTTTCCTTGTGAATTTATTCAGACAAGAGTCTAAAGAAGCTTTATAAAAACCTTGCACTCCTTTAACTGGTTCTTCATGCACTGAAAGACTACACCTATAGAGTCCATAGAAATGGACTTGCAGAGTCCATAGAAAACCTGCAGAGCCTGTAGAAAACTTCACTGCTGAGTCCATAGAAATCCAAGCTCTACAGAGTCTATAGAAATGGACCTATAGAGTCTATATAAAACTTGTAGAGTCTAAAGGAATTTGCAAGACTCGTGCAAAATCAAAATGTACTGGCTCAAAACAGCATGAAAAAAGAAGGGAACTGATTTTTTGGCCTGTTGAGCCAAAAATGGTCAACACTACCCATGATGAGTGTTTGATGGGAAAGATGATCTTAGATATGATCAACTTGGTTATATCCTTCCTCATTAGCTCTTTAATCTTGAGGTTAATCGGCCTTTTATTTTACCTTACATGCTTAGCATTTGCCTCTAACTCTATGGTATGTTGGGCCAGCTTAGGCTCAAAAACCTTTAGGTCACTGTACTCCCAAGCAAAAAAGTCTACATACTCTTGGAAAAGTGCTATGAAAGCATGCCTCTTAGCCTTATTTCTTACCTTCCCAAACTTGAAAAGTTTATCTTTGAAGATGAGGACTCTCTCATAGTTATCTTTGTTATTAGACATTACTACCTTCTCTTTCCTCATATGGTTTCCTTCATGAAAAAGGCCCTCAAGTGTAACCAACCCCTTAGGAAGTTTGTTTGACTTTATCTAAATAGTTTTATCCTCATATTGATGTTGTAATTTAGCTTGGTTAGAGGAGGAGAACTCAACTTCCTAATTTAAAAAGCAAGTAATTTGTTTCTCACTCTCAAAAACCTGCTAGTGGGTTTCATTATCTAGCACTAATGATCTCACCACCACCTTGACATGTGGTTAAACCTTGGTTTCCTTTAGCCTACTTGGAATTCCAAAACTAAGCTCCCATGACTACCAACCTATTAGCATGTTGGTTCTAATTTCTTGGGATAGATTGAATGTCAAAGGCTTCAAAATCTTCAATTGGGTCCCACATTCTATTTTTTTAGGACCTCATCAATTTTTTTTTTATGTTCAAGCCTCTAACTTGGTTAAATATGAGCTCATTATCCCCATAAGCTAGCAATTTTTTGATTCCTCTTTTAGTGGCCCATTTAAGGCCATGGATCAAACCTTCATATTCTACTACATTTAAAGAGTAGATGAAATGGAACCTATAGGAAGAGAAAAACTTATTACCTAAGGGTGAAATCAACATTTCCCCAGCACCTACACTATTTTTGCCCCTTGAGCCATCAAATAATAACTTCCATAAACCATTGGGGTCTTCTTCAGGTCCAGTGAGGGAAGGCATGGGTTGATTATCTTCATGTAGCAGATAAACACCCATGTCTCTTTCCTTGACACCTTCTAAAGGGTTAACAAATTGTTTATCTCCCCATAACTCATCAAAGAAAAATCTTGTAACTTCTTCAGGATGAGTTTTCAGCTATTGACCAATTGTAAACTTATCCTCATCAAGGATGGTACAATTAAGGTTTATGTTATCTAACTGATAGGGTTCAATATGGAAATGTGCCATGGGTTCAACCTTGATTTAGACCTTAGTCCCATACCTTATTCTGAATGCCATGTAAGACCAAACTAATACAAGGTAACCCCCAATCTTAGATATAAAATCTCTAGAAAGACATAATGTAAAGCAAGGACTGACATCCAAGATTAGCACATCTTGCACCATGGACACACTAGAATAAACATGCAAGGTTAGGCTCAAATTACTTATGATAATTGATGGATTTATGGAAGAAACATCAAGCTATAGGACTCACTTGGTGTGAATCTCATTCTTGAGGTTTAGCTAGTCAACAATAGACTTTGGCATGACTGAGGTGCTGACCCCACTATCCACTAAGTAGTTATGTACCAAAGAATCATCGATAATTAATGAGATGTAGAATGGGAGGGATTGGTCACACTACTTGACCTTTCTCCCAGAGGACTTTTGGCTACATTAGTGAAGACTTTAGCTTCCTTTCTTGGTTACTTACTTGTAGCTATAGAAACACTCATCTTGGACAAACCTTTTTAAAGAATGTCTACTTGACCGGGCATGGAAAGCATGTCCCACATTGGTATGCTCACACTAGATTTCTTCATTTAATACAAAATGTTGATTATCATACCCCCAACCTTTGCCTAGGTTTTGGTAGTTACTACTATTAGCTTTTTTAGTGAAGGAATAGTGAAAAGAGGTTCTTTAAAATCTTCCTAATTGTCATCCATATTCCTTCTCTTGAACCTTGTGTTTGTTGAGACTAGGATGTGGGCCAAACTAGGAGTAGCTTGTGGATTGGATTCATAGCACTCCTCTTGATCACTAATGAACATTGAGGCTTTTGGTTGGTTTGACCCCTGATCTGAGCCTTATTATTATGTAAGTTGTTGTTTCTTTATCACTATGGGCACCTCTATGCTTTGGGCCATAAGAGCCTAGTTATATCCATAAACAACCTGCTACCATTAATGATTAAATGCCTAGTTGGAACCATTAGTTAGGATAATGGATTGTCCAAAATAATTTTTCCAAGTCATTGTCCCTTTATCCTCTTAAGCCACATTATTCTAAATCAAGACCAAGGAACTAGAAGGGCCTGTAGCATTCAGATTATAATTATGCTATCTAGCATAGTTAGGCTACACTTGTCCTTAGAAACCTCCTTTATAGGGTGTCCTATTAGATTGATAAAGCTAATATTAAGGTAGATACATATCTTGATAAGGCTTGTTATAAGCTTTCCTCTTGAAATTGACCACATCATTACCTAAGGATTGGAGCATGCTTTTCAATTCCAAGTAATTCTTTTTCTCTTGGGAGTCATGAGATCCACTAGTAGAGGCATTATCTTACTTAGGTGAAGGTACAATAGAAATTGTTGGCATTGGAAGTATAACATCAATTGGAGTAATGATTGAAGGAGGTGGTCTAATCTCTAGAAAAAGAGGCATAAGGGATTTGGGTGTAGGTTTGCCAACCTGAACTAGGCAATTGTTTACCTTGATTACCATCTCATATGCATCTAGCAGTATGTTTCCTCCCATAGATTGAATCACTGAAGCTATGTCACTATTTAGATATTTTACATAATACAAGAAATCAAATTTTGGTGATGGTTTAATAGATACTAGAATTCTATCTCATACCTTTTGAAATCTCATATTGAAGTCTTGCATGACTTCATGAGGAGCTCTATTGATATTGGTCAATTGCTCTGCAAGTGATAGATGATCACTCTTATTTTTAAACCTTCTACATAAGGCTATTCCCAACCCATCCCATGAGTGGATAGAATTAGGAGCTAGGCACCTATACTAGTCTAATGACTTTGCTTTAAAGGATACATCTAATATCCTAATAGCCACATTCTCCACTATGATATTATGAATGTTGTAGAAGTTGGTTATGTCTATTATGTGCTTAGTAAGAGTTACAGCTTGGTATCCTATGTAACTAGGAATACTTTTGTGAGTTTTTATTGGTATATGATCATACTATGGTAATTTCAAAGGGATTTGGCTAATGAAGCCTATAAAATCTCTTTAGGGGATCATAGTAGTAAGAGGGGATAACAAATATCTCCTTGTGTAAGTATGCTTTATGACTGGTCTAAAAGGAGGGTGCCCTATGTATGGATGAGTATGGGCAAATCATAACCTCCTTACTAAGTTCAAAGGCAACTTAACAAACTCAAAAGGAAAACCTCTATTCATTGATCTTATAGTTACCTTTGGTATGAAAAATGGATACTACTACCACCAGATAGTTGCCCCCAGTGGAGTCACTAGATGCTAAAGGATGAATGCTACCACTATTGAAAAATGATATAAATAACATCAAATTTGACCAATGTTTCATAGAAATGAAAATAAAATGGTAGTTGTCCCACTAGGTGTGCCAAACCTATTATAGCTTAGAATTACACCCTTGTGAGAGAGTTCTTTAGGGTCTCTCACTTCTAGCTACAAACATGGGGACAACCTTAGGATGTGGGTATCCTATGGTGAGTTTGAACCTCTAGGATTTTTAATGAGGCTAGTTCCTTAGGTGATTTACTTTAGTTCCTTTATTCTGACAGTAAAATCTACTAATGGCTAAGGAAAAGGGATAGGAGGATTACTTAAAAAGAAATCTAAGATAAGGGAGGTGATGCACCAAAATTAAGTGATCCACTTGGTCTGGGGAATCACACTAATTTAGCATAAGTTTGCTTATAGGACCTCCTAACCAGCTAACTTGCATAAATATTTCATAAACTAGGCTCACTGAACCATACATGAAGTAAATAAGGATTTATAAATCCACATTAAGCATCCATTAATGGTATAAAAGCTAAAGCTTAGACCTAAAACTAACTAGAAAACACCTAAAAATAAGAAAGAAAGAAGAACAATAAAGTTAGAAGGATGTTTCTTCACAATGCTATTATATACAAGCTAACTCAACACAATTTTCAAATAAAGAGATAGGTAAAATAATATTTATTACTTCAAAGGTATATTACATAAAAAAATTGGAGAGTGATTCTATCCCCAGTCTGAGGATGATTTGATTGGCTCCAAGGCCTTTATTTATATAGAAAGGTGGGGAGAAGGGGAAGAAAGAAGTCACTGATGGCTAGAAATTTGGTGTTGTCCTTCCTTGTTATCCCTAAATGCACCACTTAAGATCACTAAATAATCCTCTCGATCCCCTCCCATCTTTATGTTTTTCTTTGGCACATCTGAGAATCCATGTTGTGAGTAGCTAGAATGTCTCTTCCTAGCATGCTACATTTAATCTTTGCACTCAAGATTGGTGTGGCTTCTTTCTCTTTATGTGCCTTACTAAAAGGATGCAGGTCTCCATGTGTTTTATCCACGTTGAATTTAAGCATAAAAAAAAATTGTAGGGAGAAAACTATAATAGATAAGAGCCTTTATAATTCTAACTACTAGCTACATGGACTCCCCTTGCTGATTGGCCATTGGATGCTGCCATAGATCCTTGACTTGCACTATGGATCCTCCCATTATGGATGCCTATGAGAAATCAATCTCTTTGCTATTTGGTTGCCCCTGTGTCATTTGGTAGCCTCTCATTTATCCTTACTATGGCTATCATGCACTGTTAATCCTTAGAGCATGTTATGGATTGAGATTTTTGGGTCTTATAGCATTGGAAGCCCGATTTACTCTTTATAGAGTAACTTAGGTTTTCCAAGCTACTCATCTTAATGAACCTTTTCAAGCTGAGCCACTGAAGAATCCTTATTTATTCCTTGTAAAGTAAATCAGACTTTTTGAGTCTACTTACTTTAGAATTTGCCTATTGAAGACTTTAGAGTTTTTCTTGATGAAGACTTCTTGACTTGGTTTCCCAAAGTCTTCTCCCTTTACTTTGGAAGTCTTTAGGTTTTGTTTCCCATAGAAAATTATATATGGGAATTCTATTTCTCACTATTTTTTCTTCAAAAAAAATCTCTGAAAGAAATATATTGCTTTCTCCTTGAAACCTTCAGGAAAAATTCTTGAAGGAATTTCTTCAAGCAAAATTCTTGAAGGAATTCCTTCAGGCAAAATCCCCAAAGGAATTCCTTTGAACTTTTATCTGAAGGTTTTCTCCTTCACTTCTACTTTTCCTTCAATAAACTTTTTGAAAGAATTATCTTTATTTTTCTTCTTCTTTTTGGACTTCTTTAGGATGAAGACTTACTCCTTAGAAAACCTAAGCAGAACCCTCAAGGACCAAATTAGACTATAAACACCTCTTTATGTTAGATTTTGCTTAATTTATTACTTATAAAATGACGAAGTTGAGCTACCCTAGAACCCCAAAGATGTCACTACTAAAAAACCTAAAGTCTTCCCAAAGACTTGCCATTCTCTTGCTTGAAATTCTATCTTCCCATACTTTAGAAAAATTGATATAGGGGATAGGGAATGGCCAACAATAACATAATCAATACAGATAAATAAATATTATTTTCCTTGAGATGGTGGGTTGATTGGTCCAACAAAACTTGAACCCCATTTTCAAATGGTTCTAAACTTATTTGAGGATGATGAGGCATTTGAAAGGACAAGTAGGCTTATCCATCCTTTGGTAAGGATCACATTGCCATACAAACCTTTTGATAGTATTGTAAAGAGATGGTCATTAGTAACTTACACAAGGGATCTTATGAATGGTACTTTTTACTAAATAATTTTCTCCTTCTGTTTCACTACGACATGTTCTAATGATGTCATACACTTCATCTTTTTTGACATACCTACAAAGTATATGATCAGGTTAGGTTTTAAACAACATGCCTTTAAACCATCTTAATTCAGAACTATATCTAACCAAATGTTAGCTTTCTTTAGAGGTAAAATAATGAGAAAACTTCCATGTTCCCAAATAATTTTCCATGTCTAAAAGACATAGAGAGTATGTGGATATGGAAAATAGTTGTTCATCTGGAAAATTATTTTCCATAGGTTCATCTTCACTTGTAATGATTAATATAGATAAAAAGTTAGTAACAACATTATACTTTCCTAATTTATCTATGATGGTGATGTAAAATTCTTACAATAGTAGTATCCATATAATTATTCTCCCACCTACTACTGGTTTATTAATTAAGTACTTAATTTTTGAATGATCTATATAGATTAATACCTGATAACTAGTAATGTAATGCCTAAACTTCTTTATATCATACACAACAACAAGAAACTCTTTTTCTATGGTAATGTAGTTATTCTTTGTGGGAGTAAGATCTTGCTGATATATTAAATGGCATATATCTTTCCATCCTCATCTCTTTAACCTAAGACTTCTCCTAATGAAGTGTTGGAAGAATTAATATATATGTGAAAAAGTTTTTTCCAATTAGGTCCTTTCAAGACTGGAGAAGTTATGAGTTTTTTCTTTAATGTTTTAAAATCTTGTTGATATTTATCATTCCATACAAATTCACTATCTCTTGTTAATAAATAAAACATAGGGAAAGCCATCTTGTTGAAGTCTTCAATAAATATTCTATAATAACCTATATGACCAATAAAAAATTTAACATCAGTTTGTGTTTGTGGAATGGGAAGGTTAGAAATTACCTCAATCTTTTTGGGATCTACTTTTATTCTTTGAGAAGAATTATGATGTCCTAAGACTATCCCTTCATCATTTATTATGATGCATTTCTCATGACTTAAAGATAATTAGTGATCTTCGCATCTAGTAAACACTTTATCCAAATTATTCAAAGCTTCAAAACATGTATTACCATGGATAGTGAAATCATCCGTGTACATTTTAGAGTAGAACTATCAGAATTCAGAGCTAGGATATATTGGTCTAAATCTTATATTATTTTTTATTCAAACTCTTGGGGATGTTTTTTGATGGTAACCATGGTTAAGAAAGACACACTAGTCTAGTTTTGTTTAGGTTGATCCATCCTTATTTTTTTAAAAAGACCTATTGAAGTTTTAACAAGCGGATAGAGAGATTCTTTTTAGCATGAATTCCATTATAAATGGTCATGTTTCTAGATCTACAGTCAATTCTAGTTACAACTATAGCTAACCAAGGTCTACCAAAAATGATTAGATACCCTACCCTCTTTGTTTTATATTTAAGGATCATGAAATCAATAGTGTATTCCAAAGATTATATGGTGATTGGTACATTTTCTATGGTTTCTTCAGGGGTAGCAGTGGATTGATCTACCATTTACAAGATTATAGAGGTGGGTTGAATCAATGTGAGAGATAAAGACTCTATTACATTGACAGTCATTATGTTCATGGAAAAACCTAGATTTATAAGCACATTTATAATATACTTATTCCTAATTTTCAAAATCATCATAGGACTAACAAGATATCCATATTTAAGAACAAGTATGTTTCCATCTAGTAAATCAACAATTTTTCTAATCATTTGAATTGTTTTGAGATACTTTTTCTTTATTCTTGGTGATTTGATGCACAAAATTTAATGATTTGATTCACCTCAAGAATATATTTAATGGATCTTAACAGTGAAATTTATATATTTATTTCTTTTAATCCATGAATCAATTCAAAATCTTCCCTAGGTTTCTCTTCCTTAAGTTTTTTAGGAATTGGAACAACACGAGGATCTTGAATTGTGGTTGGTGCGGTTGTGTCTTCTAATTTTTATTTAGTTGGTTCTCAGATTATAGGTGGCTTAGGACTGATGTCATAATTTGTAATTTAAATTATGGTAATGGATGAATCTCTTACTACCTTCTCTGATCTAAATTAAATTGTGTTATATTAAGTTGAACCACTTACAACATTACTTTCTTGATCATCTCCATAGATAGGTGCATTTTTCCTATTCTTTAGATTTTCCACTAGTTAGGTAGGTAACTATGGTTTGTTAACCTACTAATCAATTTGTGGTGGCTAAGGTCATGGAGACATCAAGCCTTTCTATGAAGGAAACATTAATTGTAGTTGATATTGTTGATTTGACCATTAAGGTGGTGGTTGTTAGACCTAATATGGTTATTGTTTTTGTTGTTATGCCCAAGGTTAATTTTGAGACATTTCTCACGTCTATGGTATCCATTATTGATTCCCCCTTGTTTTCTTCACATTTTTTGTGTGACTTATCCATCCCATGGTGTCATCCATGGCTTGGAAAGATATCTTGGTCCAAACTAATTTTGAGGTTGGAAATATTGGTTTCCTTATTTCTAGATGAATTTTACTTCCTCAATTATATATGCTACTTATTTCACTTGGTTTCTTATAATGAGAAGGTGTTTACAATTCTTGGTGTCATGACATAGATCACAAATACCACATACCTCTATTTTGTCTAAAGGGTAATCTTTTACCACATGTTTGAGTCTACATTTAGGACAATAGATTGAAAATTGTTCAATATTGATATCATTAGCTTTTACTTTGAGGCCATCTAAGGTAGATGTCAATTATATTAGAATTTATATCTTGAAATTAGAAAATTCTTCCATTAATTGGCCAACATTGGGTGATTTTCCTAACCTTGATTTCCTTATTCTATGTCTTGTCCTGGAGTAGTTAGTATACAATGCTAAATTTTGATGAAAGGTTAACTTATCAATATGACCCTTCCCCATTATGTTCATAGAATCACATGCATCATCATATAACCCTTTGAGGAAGACTATTTTGATAACCTCCTTAGTGAGTTGGTAACCATTCCTTTTGTGGTTAAATAGAAACCTATCAAGGTAATCTTTGAAGATTTCATATTCATTTTGTTTGATATTAAAAAGGTTCTCCTTCCATTCTTTAACTCTATAATAATAATGATATTTGTCCAAAAATATAATTTCAATTTCAACCAAAGTGGTTATGGAATTACCATCAAGGCCCATAAACTATCTCATGGCTACATCCTTGAGTGTAGATGGGAATAATTTCAACTTTTGATTGTCTATAACAGAATCATATGGTTGGCAGAGAACCTAAAACTCAAAGAGGAACTTATCTATATCCTCTAAGGATTTACCTCTAAAAGTAGGTAAAATGGATGGTGAAATATTTTTCATGGAAGTTTTGTCATTAATACCTAGGATTATTGGATAGGAAAAAGTTATATCCTACTAGGGTTGTTGATCAGGGTTTTTCACATGTGCATGTTCATCCCCCATATTTTCTTCCCAACTTTGATTATCAATCCAATCTAAATTCTCTTCTTGGGTGTTTAGCCTATGGTCTATTGTAAGAAGGGAATCTTCATTGGTGATCAGATCTTCTTCTTTTAGAGTTGGTGTGTCAAATTTGACTAT
This sequence comes from Torreya grandis, assembly GCA_037957365.1. Taxonomy (NCBI): domain Eukaryota; kingdom Viridiplantae; phylum Streptophyta; class Pinopsida; order Cupressales; family Taxaceae; genus Torreya; species Torreya grandis. Next base: position 1,314,700 of record JARHVA010001440.1, on the reverse strand, counting down.
TCCAAAAAGAGGATTTTTAGGATCAATTATCCCTATAATAGAAGATGTTCTGAATAAGATTCTTCTTATAAGATCTATTTGTAAGGATGAACCTTGTTTAGGAGAGGAAGCAAAAAAAGTTTGTGTATGTATTTCAAGTGATTTTGTTTAACTTCTTGATTTTTTTGGAAAGGATTGGATCCTTTCTTATTCTTGATTTATTTAGGATCCCTTGGAGATAAACCATCCTTTATAATCTCTTGGGTGGCTCATAAATCTAAAGATTCTTGTTTTTTTTTTGTATTTTTGAGTTTAATAAATGTTTTTAAATTTTATTGTATAAATCTAATGTAGGATGTGACTAACACTTATTGATGAATGTACCCAATAATGACACTAAAATTGATAGGCTATAATTATACCTCTCATTTAACCAATCAATGGATTGGAGTCATTTTCAATCAAGGCTAGTGTTTGAAAACTATATGAAATGAGACTATTTGATATTGTATTTTTACAATTCATTGTTTGGGGAGTTTACTTATACTATGATTTATAAATACTAAAAATATTAACTAATACTCTAACTCTATTTTGTAGAAAAGTAAATCTAAAAGTTTATTAACTAAGGATCTATTGCATCAACACCATCAACATCCATAACTTAAACATCTGGCATAAGACATATCATGTCCTCACTCGAATTGACCAGCTAGATAGGATAGTGTGATAATCCATAATCTAATAATGTTATCTATTGTCACTTAAACAACTTCTAACAAATTTTAAATATGAGATGAATTAACAAACTTACTTGAATTTAAAGGCACACTCTTGCATAAAGAAAACATGCTTCTATTGAATTTAAATAACTCTTGCATGTAAATCAACCACACTTGAATTAAAGGAATTTCATACTTTATTTTGAAAATAAAATTCACACTTGATTTTAAAAAGGAAATTCACACTTGCTTTGAAAATAAAATTCCCACTTTCTTTGAAAAAGGAAATTCAAGCTTTACTTTAAAATGAAATTAATCTTTCTTTAAAAAAAAATGACTTCTATAGTAAATGGAATATACCTAAATTAAATAAATACTTCTAAATTATAAACTAAAAATTACCAATTTGTCCTGATCCTTGGAAAGAAGTAGGCCCTTGCTCCTTCCTCAGAGCAGGAATTGCTTTACTCAATAATGAAAAGGAATGATAAACTTTATTTCATTCAAAGGAAAATATATAAATATGAAATGAATCTTCTTATTTAAAACTTTAATATTTTTCTAATTCACTAATTTCTTACTATTTATAACTTTTTCTAACTATATATAATGATAAAGAGATATGTATTTAATCACATCTATTCATAGAGTAGAAAATCTTGGAAATCTAAACACCCAAATATATTTATTTAAAATATAAAAAATCTATGAGTCAAATCCCACACTTATAAGAAGGTTTTGTAACTGAATCAACTAACAATAGATAAAAAATAACTAACATATATCCTAAGAGACTTATCTAGTTTTACAAAATATAAGTATAAATATATCTAGTTTATTTCAAGCCATTACTATGAATGATAATGTATAAAATAAGATATATAATTATATAAAATCTATTTATATATAATAGAAATTTTAATAATCATTATCTTGATTAATATGATCTAGTTGGATATCTTTGGAGCATGCTTGGGTGTCTTTGAAGCATTCTATACATGTCTTCAGAGTATTTTATACAGGTCTTTAGAGAATACCTAGAACTCTTCAAAAAATCATATATAGGTCTTTAGAGCACCCTTAGAGCATCTTTAGATCACTTTTGGAGAATCTTCAAATCATCTTGAGAGCATTATATCTTTGGATCTCATTCACCAAATCCTCAAAATTGTATCCAAAAAGAGTTGCCAAAACCATTTGTTGTCTTCTCAAAATTATCCCACCATTGGGATGTGTTTTTTTACACAAAACTATATTATTTCATCGAAGTTAGACACAATAACAAGGTACATAATTAGTTATGTATTATTACACTAAAAGACAAATTTCATTCATTTCTTACTTAGATAACACCTTAACTATTAAATATAATAAAATATATAACCAAAGGCAACACTTTATGGATAGTATGTATTAAATATAATGAGCTATATGAAATACTCATCATCCATCTAAAAGTTTGTCAAACACTTCTCCTACATCATTAATGAAATTAAAATGATTTACTTATGTAACACCCTAAAAAGGAATGGATAAATATTATCTTTACTCTTACAAAGATGGAGAATCTTAGCTAGCATATTCCCTTAGTCAATCTTAGAGAAATAGTTAGTCAATATCTTTGTTTTCAACCTTAATCAATAAATGGCCTTTCATTTACAAGTTAAATATTCCACTACCTTTGACAAAATCATTTAAAATGAGTTTGGTTTATTAAATACCTTGTTGTAAGGAATATTGAAACTTTTCCATAAGGATCATCACAGTCAAACACAAATTGACAAATTTAAATTATTTATAAAAGATAAAAAAGGTTTGATGATGTAGTTACTAATTCACACATTCAAGTTGTCCAAAGTACTTCCAAAATTACCTTTCTTAGGGGGAAGCATAAACAAGATATTAAAATAATGTACTAATCCTATGGGGGAATCCTTATAAGTTATATTTCTTTAATTGGTCACTAAAAACATGATAATTTTCCCATAAACCAAGCACTTTGATGAAACTAATTAAAACCCACATGTTATAAAGATAATAAATATTATGAGTTTCAAAAGATAAAATGACTTTCAACCAATATATGCATGAAGCTAAAACATTATGCTAAAGATCTTATTGATGTATGAACTTGAAGGAATTGCATCCATATCAAATAATCAGTAATTGAGGATATATAAATACCCCTTTATAAAACATGATCAAACTCATCCATAAACAAATCAAGGTCAAAACACCCAAACTAATAATTTCAATTATAAATAATCCACCCATTCCTATAATGTGGTTGTTGGTTACATTGAATATACAAAAAATAATTTCATAAACATTAAACTCTAAGCCTGAGATTATTATATCATAGTTAGGTGTAATAAAATCACTATCAAAAGGCCTACTCTACCTATGCTTGAAATAATATACAACCTTATCAAATAACGTGAGAAAAATCTTAGAAAAATCTCCATCCTAGATCTTCTAAAAACATCCATTGTTCATAAGGATGTTCTATAAAAATTCATCCAAGAGTCAAGAGTCCAAAATAGTAGTGATGTATCCCAATTATAAACACTTTTTTGAAGCTTGTCTTTGATTCATCAACTCATAGTTGACCAATGTGGCATGCCTCCTGTTGTCCCATCATATAATCTCCAATTTTATATTGAGGCATTTACCACCAAACATAAATTAAAATGGTTTCTTGTAGGAAATGGATTAGGATTGAATATATTTATCTTAACATTCATCAAAAATCTTGGTTTATCTAAAGCATCATCAGATTCAAATACCATAACAATCAAATTATATGATAATGTTGAAAGGGAATCAACAATCACTATATATATTCCTATCATGGTTGGGCTTGTGACACAACAAACCTTACTCCATGTCACTTATCTTTACCTCCCTTACAACATACTTCTCATTCGACCATGGATTCATGTTATGAAATACATCATATCCAACATCCATCAATGCATATTTTTTTTTGTATTCAAGCATGTAAGAAAATATCACTAGTGATCCTCAATTTTTGAAATATTTAAAATTGTTAGAGGGGTCATCAAAGTAATTATCATCTCATCACCAAAAATTCTTATAAAATGGACTAATCCATAGTACCACAATTGACAAATAATTCATCTTACATACATATAAATGACCTCAAATTTACATCCAAACCCTATATTATAAATTTTGTTTCAATATCATTGACAAAGGTTGTGGAGCATACAAAATATAAGATGTTTTCCATATGGGTAAACTCCCCATTTATGCTTGAATTTGTGGCAAGCCCAACATGAACAAGAAGACAAAATTGATATCTTATAAGTTTGGCACAACCACTTTTGTCAAATCAAGATTTCTTTGCAGTGACTCCTAGCTATATGTTGTTGGCCTATAATCTTGTTTTCAACATAATGATTATTATATAAAAAAATAACAAATGTCAAATCATGAACTATAAAGGAAATGGACTAGCCCTTCATGAATAAGGGATCCAAAAACCTATACATGTTGATATAAATAAAAAAAATACAACATTAGATATAAACCCTCTGATGATTAGTATGAGTATGTTAGTGGCACTTACAGGATCTCTAAGGAAGTTTATTTCAAAATTGAAATATGTTCCTCTCATAGCCTATTTGAATATCTTTCCATAACCAATATTTTTAATAACATTATTGTCTTCACCATTAATTTTAACCTCCAATACCATTAATATGTTGATTGGGATCAAAAAGATCACATACCAATTGATTTATTTTAAAATGATGAATCTATCATAGAAATCATGAATTTTTAAGATTTAATCCTACCAAGGGATCTAAAAAAGTGTTTTAAAATCAACCTAGACACATCAACATATTTTGGGAGAAAGAAGAGTTCATTAGTCAAAATAAAGCTAAAATCAAAAGAAATAAAACTAAAAAATTGAAGTCCCTTAGTGAAGACCTCTTTGATGTGCTATTGGATCAAAAAAATCAAAATAAAGAGAAGAAAGATGAGTCTATTGGTGAACTATTTTTTAGGCACTAATAAACGAGGAACTCAAATTTCCCCCTATGTTGACATAGTTACATGAGAAATCTAAATTAATTATTGAGTAATTTTTTTGTCAACATTAGAACACAATAAAATCATAATATCATTAAATGATGACCATGAATATTTTTCATTACACCATAGGGTGATCTCATCCCCAAATTATTCAAAATTGGGTTTACTTACACTAACAAAATCAATGAGTATGACACTCATCTCATGCCTAAAAATAGTAAATATAGTGGAATATTATAAACTTGACATTATATGGTGACTCCCAACTTCTCATCAAACAAATCAATAATGAGAACTAGGCCAAAGAAGATAAACTAATCTCTTATTAATAAAATGTTTGATAGCTTAAGGCCATATTTTATGCACATAAAATTTAAACAAGTCCATCATGAAATAAATAAATAATTAGATGCCATAGATATAATTGGTTGTCTCATTGAGATGCAAAAGGCTACTGAATAATGTTAGTTTTTGGTTGAATAACTAATGATTTCGGCATATTATGTCTCAAAATTCTAAAATGGTGTGTGAGATTGTTGGTCCCAATTCCCCTTAGTATTATTATATTTTACACTTACCTCCATGACAACATACTGCATTTTGATATTTCATGTAATCAAATAAAATACTTCATCCAACATTCCTCCCACTTCACCATCCTTGGAAGCATCTTCTATCATGGGAGCTACGATGGTGCCATGTTAATATGTTTTAATTCAAAAAAATCCAACTTAGAGATCAAGGAAGTTTACAATGGAATATGTGGAGTACACACCAATGTCATGGTCCTAATAAAGAAACTACTCATAAATAGATACTACTAGACTAACATTGAAAAATATGATTGTCATTATGTTATAAAATGTATACCCTATCATACGTATGGAGACCTCATCCATGCACCTTCCCAAACATTACATCTAATTACAAATTCATGTCCATTATCTACTTGGCGACTTTACTTCATTAGGAAGGTAAATCCATCTTCATATTATGGAAATAAATAAATCATCACAACCATTGAGTAATTTACGAAATGGGTAAAATCCATCCCCAACACATATGTAACTGGAAAGCAAATATCCAAGTTCATCCTTAATCACCTCATTTTTTGTTTTAATATCCTTATTGACCATAAGTCAAATTAGATCAACCCCCTATATTTGTAAACTTATATATGGGTCCCCTAGAGTGTGAAATGTCTCCCATGGTCCTAATGAGGTCATTTCTAATGTGGTTTAGCTTTTTCATATTCATTTCTAGTCCTTAGTTGGTCATATCTCATCTAGGGGTCATTTATGGGTCATTTATGGGACTTGTATAGTTTATATAGGAGGAAAAATGTTCAAAAGTGTGTTTCAATGTCCCATATGTTATATTATTGTTAGAGATGGTAGTATTTAATTGAAATTTTGAGGGTACTACATTCAAATTAAGAAAATAATTGAGAAGAGGTAGTTTTCAATTGTTATACGACTAGTATAACAAAATCAACATGTGTGAAAGGATTCAGTGTGACCTTTTAGGTCCCCTCAACTTATTTCCATGCTTTATTAGCTTTGACAAGATCAAAAATGGCATAAAACCATTCTACTTATCCATTACTCTCATTTGCATGTAAAAATGGTCAACCGATTTTGGTTTAGTACAGACATTAGGAGATTAATTTGTTCAAATTATTATAAGGGATGATATTAATATTTTTCCACCCCAAATTCATGGAAATATTTCCAATTTTTTTGTACTAGGCTTTATGAACCATTGTTTAGAGTGCTAGTGACTCATTTTTGCATATACATCCCCATAACCTTCAATTTCCTTCTATGTTTCAATTAGTTCATACAAACCAATTATTTTACATGATTATTAGGAGAATGAACATCATTATCATTTGATTCTCAACCTATTTTTCACGTTTTGAATTCAAAATATGGGCATGAACTATCTCAGCTTTCTAGTGAGATACACCATTGAAGCTACAGACCAAGTTTCACATGTTGTAGAGTCATCCTTCCTATAGTGGCTTTAGAACAAAGGCAGAATATGTTTCCACTCTCACATTTCATGGTGGTTTGTTATCCTATGAATTTTTTTATCTAAATAATTTTATATGTGGAGTGAAGAGACTAATGCATATATATACAATAAGTTTCCATTATAGTAGTCACATGCATTCAAGTAGAGAAGGAGCTTTGAAAAATCATGGTGGTGGGATGAGGATTTTTTAAGGTGTTGAATACATTATAAATGTGTGAAAACTATTTTGAGCTATTAAAAATAGCTTAATATTGGTTTTGACAACCAATACTTCAATATACACAACTTTGTATCTTGCATGTGCACCTATAGTTAGCTCCATAAAAGACTAAGCATATTGGAATGAAGGCATTTGAAATTTTTTGAAGTCTCATTAAGGTCTAGGAAAATGGAGAATGTCATAGTGATAATGGTGGATTCATAAGGTGTCAAACAAACTTAAATCCTAATCCTCAATTTGAAAAAGTTTCATTTAAAGATATGTTACCTTATTTTCTCCAAATAAAGTATTTGCATATATACAGAAGTCATATTTTGGTGGGTATCTTGAATTATAGACTAGTCTAAGTGTTTTCATCATATAGCCTAGGCCTAGGGGTAATGTCCCATAAAATAAAATAGATTAATTGGACAAGAGAAGGTAATGCAGATTTATTTCCATTCCAATTAAAACCTCACTATAGACTTTTAATGTCATCTACAATTCTTGAAGCCTAAATGACCTTAAAATCCAATAATGACATAATGGTTGAATATCTCAAGGCATGGTAGATATATTTGGTTTAGAATGGTGATAATAATGTTAATATGGGACTAAGGGAGTAAGAGACAATACTCAAGCACTATGAACACCTACAAGAGGGTCCCATGATCCCTCATACAAAGCACCTATAGTTTGATTGATAGTATGTTGACAATGGGACAATCAAAGCATAACCTACAAATAAATGACCCTATTTGATTATAAATGACACTAGTGGCCTAAAAAGAATTCAAATGAGTTATATTATAATGTTTTGGCTCATATCACTACATACATGGGCTTTTTTTGTTCTCAAATGATATCATAGTTGAATGTAGACTCACAGTGTGATAGAGTAGACATTTTGAACATTGGCAAGTCTTAAAGCATGAGATTTGAGTCAAAAAAACTATGAAGATGACCTTAATTTACTTAAAAATTGGTATAATAATTTAACACAAGAATAATTTATAAACATCACCTATAGGAAACATGCAAAAATTGCCACCTATAGTTTACACATAGTCTATGGACTAGTGAAGGTTAGTGAAAGATGTGTGCTTTGAGGAGTTGGTAGAGTTATGGGGTGTTGAGAATGTCTCAGACTACCTTAAAAATTTTATTAACACTCCTCATGATATTATCATATGATAGGTGGTAGGGACTAATCTATATTTTCAAATTCATACTTAGGTCATTATGACCCTATACACAGTCAATGATACATAGACTAGTCTTGAGGAATTTGAGGTGTAGAAGGTGTTGGAGACCTAATTAAACTATTAAATTTGATGAAAAAGGTATTTATTACCTATTTGAGACTCCCATATTCCAATTTTTATTTATAAAATAGGGGAAGTTCCCTCTATTTTGACTTAGACATAGGGCACTCTTAGAGAGGCAAGACTAAACGTAGAGGTAGATAAATAATAAGTGATGAGATGTAAAGCATTGAAACACTAAAATGAGGGTGTTTATAGTTTTTATAATATTTAAAAATCATATATAAGACCTCACAATCACAAAAAACCACTCATAGGTGGTTATGAAACACTAAAGCACAACCAAACCTATTAGGCCTAAACTAGGCCTAAGCCCTATAGGGGTCTGAGTTTACTTCTAACGCAAGATTAAAATTTAAATTCATTTTATAACCTTTTTTGGAAGTCATGAGATATTTTGGAGCTATGGGTCTATAGATAAAATCACAAGAAACTCAATTTTAGCTTAAAAACACCTCAGGGGTGCCTAGATTGCACTCTCAAGCTTGAGAGACCAAATTCAAGAGTTCACACCTATACGGATTGGTTTCATGGTGACCCAAGGAGTTGGGGAAATTTTATTAGGTTGATAATCTTGAAATTTGTGGAATTATTTTGGAGGTTGGACGTTAGGATTGTATGAACAATACTTAAGAATCTAAACCCTCCTAAACACTTGGTTTTGACCTGATGGATAATATAAGAAATAAAATGTATCCATATGAGATATTTTTCCCTATAAATTGATTATAAATTATGGAGGACTATCTTATTCTCCTTCCCATTATATTATTTTATACCCTACTTATATAGATAGAGTACAAAACATGTTTTTTGATAGATTTTGCTTATTTTGTATGTGTAAAGGAATTGTGAAGAATGAGATCCATTATATGGGGTAAATTTTTACCTATTATAACTATAAATTCCCATTTCTCATAATAAATTTTCATCAAATCACTTCTACTAACTCACTCATCTTAGGCAGTCTTTGGTAGATAGTTAAAATAGAGAGTGACTGCTAAGTGAGAGAATGAGAAGTTGGTTTTTGGGATATTTTAAGGTATAAATAATGGATATTAATGAATAGGGTCTTATATAGGTTACAAAACACCTCTTACATGTATTTTATTGAGAAATTTAAGATCACTTGGGTGATAAATATGAATAATGAGTGAAATAGGGCTAACAAATGACTACAAACAGTCAAAACAAGTATCCAAAAGAAGGATATGAGTTATGTAAAAATATAATGACTATTATGGAGTTTTTATAACCCTTCTTTAACATTTAATATGTTTCAAATCTTCCTATTACTATTTTAGGTAGTCAAAATATGTCTAATCATGAAGGCAATTTCAAGAAGGTAGCTGAAAGATCCCTACCCTAGTTTGAGAGAGTTTCATGCTTTAGAGAGACATTTGTCCAAGGATACCTTATATAACTATTTTATTCACTTAATTATTCTAAAATTTAACTTTTTTTCATGCCTTAACATGTGTCATGATGACCATTTAGTTTTTATTTCTTCTCTCTTTTCATATCCTATAAATATAAGCCATTTTGGCTCTTATTATTTTAATTCCACACTTGGTATGGCAAAGCCCTATGAGTTTTATATTGTACTTTTCCTTTTAATAATATTTATAATATATTTTTGTGTTAAAAAACATATTATCTAAGTGTGTGAAGTGATGTATGGTTAATTATAGTGATAAGCATCTGGCCTTGCCTTATCTTTATCTTTTCATGTTTAGTGCAAGTAGTTATCACTCTAATAGGTCATATGGAGTGTAGCTAGTGTTTTTGACTATCTTAAATTGTAAAAGTATCCTTATAATCTAAAATATGTCTTTTGGTTCACTTAAATTTATTATTTTCATGAATATCACCTCCATATTTTAAATACTAATGTTAGAGCAATTCAAGATTCTAAGATCAGTGTTGTGAGTCATGTCTCTTAGTGCATTTGTATGATAATATTTTGGAGATATTTCTGGTATATCACCCCTTTAGAGTAGTTTAATTTCATTTCTAATTTAATACCTTTTCATCTAAGTAATTAGTTATTGTATGTGATAATAACTTAAAGATCAATTTATGGAAATATCCCTTAAACCTAAAGGTCTACCTCTACTATAGGCAACCCACAAGCTTAGAGGTATTCCAATGTTGAAAAAATATTAGACTAGGTTTAAACATCCTCCTTTATGGTGAAATATTTGGTGACAACAATTATATCATGCCTAATGGGACCAAGGTCCAAGAGAGTGTAAATATTGTTAGTGTGTCTTTTCTCTAATTAAATTTTAGAAACAAGTAAACTAGTACCAATGGAAACTCTAAATGAGATCTTTTGGTTGTAAGTGGATTAAGTATATATTATTGAACATTTTTATCAAGTATTTTTATTTCATTTGACTCATGAGGTTAATATGGATTATTATTATAATAAACCCTACTATGTACCTCCTTATCAACCTTGTTATGACCCATGTGGTACCCCTCAACAGTCTTATCAAAATTGTTATCAGTCTTATGAGCCATGGCAGCCCTATGGTCATCCATTTCCTTCTCCATATGAACATCATGTTATTGAATAATTTCTAAATAATTCCATCAAGAAGCTTATAAATAAGGGACTTCCTATCATCCCCAATATGACTCTTACCAGCATTGCCATGATGCATATCAATCTCAAGATGATTCTTATCAATCTTTTCATGAGGAATCAGATGATTCCATGGATTGTAAATCAAGATATTTATAAACAAAATATGAATTCCTAGTTATAAAAATTTAAGCTCATCATAATCCCTACTATTACACTCACCCACCTCCATCAACCCCTTCTCATATCAAATCTTTTTTAACACTCATACCAAGTCTACTAGATAGTGAAAAGTGGATGGGAACATGGGATGATGAGTTTTATGTGTTCCCTAACCATCTCATGGAATGGTTAAGAGGTTTTTTTAAAAGGTGGATAGATGTGTGGGAGGTGGTTGAAGAGGAACTCAATGGGATATAAATTAAAAACTATACTGGGTAAAAAAGTATTTCTAATGATTAAAATATTTACTAAAGATTTGGGAAAAGAAATAACTTGAAAGTGATCCTAAGACTATTGAAGAGCCTCAAGGAAGCTATGTCTAAGGTGAAACCCTTATTGAAGGAGGTGTCTTTCCTATTGACCAACCCAAGTTGTAATCTCCCCATGAGTTTATTCAAGAATACTTAATTCCCAAACCCATTCACAAACCCTCCATCACATATCATACTTCATCTCCAACACATGATATTAACTATTAACCTTTGACCTCATCTCTTCTTAAAGGAGAACCCCTTTTATGGGAATAAAGTGAAGATGATCAAGCTCAATCCATAGCTGATCAAGAGGATGATTCAAGTGACTATGAATAAGATATCACCATAAAGACCCCCCTTTTTGAAAACAAGTACAATCCAATCTTCTTGAGTGAAAGAGAATATGTTAAGGGTCATTTGGTAGATATCTACAAAGAATGTAGTTAATTTGTGAAAAAATAAGTGCTTGAGAAAGACTTTGTATCTAATTAGTTGGTTAATGTTAATAAACATGATAAAGATCTTGAACCTAAAAATACAATTGAATAAGAAGATACCTTACCTCTTAGTGGTCTACCCTCAAAATAATATCTTATAACATCCCAACTTATTTAAATTATATTCAGCTTTGAAGTTGACCTAGTACCCAAGAACTAAGATGATAAAGTTAAAGAGATGGTCATTCATAAAGAGAAGGAGAACAAGGATGAATGGTAACAATATATGAGGATTTTTAAAGAGATTAAAGAACTTTTCTAAGTTGACGGCCAAGTACATAAGAATATAGAACAAGAGGTTTCTATAGAGGACAATGATAAGTATTGGGTGGACTATGTAAAGCTCCTAAATGAGCTTGATGAGCTTGCAATTGCTAAACAATCTTATCTCTCTTAAGATACCATGGAAGTAAAATAGGTATGTTTTGTTGAAGCACCATTGGAGGTTTTAGCTAAGGAGTACCATTATAAGTTTTAGGTTGTTGAAGTGTAAGAGTAGTTCACCTTCATAGGTGATACCTTTGTAGCTACCTTGATTGTATTAAGGATCATACCAAGAAGATTGACAAACATCATGAAGGAGTTGGATATATGAGTAACAAGGAATAAAGGTAAATATGCCTCATTTACTCTTTCATTTCATGGAAAAATAAAAGTTTCAAGCTTCCCTTTTGATCTAGGATGAATAGTTTCATTCAATTTAGTTTGTGTTTAAGTTAGGTTCATTTGAATTTCTTGTGTGTTTTCCATAAGCGTTCTTGAGAACGCAAGTGTGTTTGTTTAGTTTATTGTCTTGTGTGTCTATTTTTTATTAGGTGTGTGTTTGGTGTTATTTAAAACATAATTCATTATCAAATTTATGCATAGGTGACTCCATATACCAATGGATAGGAGTAGGCTACTATTCTTTGGCATAGTTGGCATGTCACCCCTAAGAAATTACCAAGAATATTGACCAATTTGATGACAAGTCAAATTAGATCAACCTCATATAGTTGTAAACATATATATGGGTCCCCTAGTGTGTGAAATGTCTCCCACAGTCTTAATGAGGTAATTTATAATGTGATTTAGCTTTGTCATTTTCATTTTTAGTACTTAGTTGGTCGTATGTCATCTATGGGTCATTTATGGGAATTATATAGTTTTTATAGGAGGAAAAATGTTCCAAAGTTTGTTTAAATGTCCAATATTTCATATTATTTCTATAAGTGGTAGTATTTAACTAAAATTTGTAGGGTGAAATGTTGAAATAAAAAAAAAATTGAGAAGAGGAAGTTTTTAGTTGTTATATGACTAGTCTAGTAGATTTGGCACATGTGGAAGGCTTCAGAGTGACCCTTAAATTCCCATAAACTTAGTTACATTCTTGATCATATTTGACAAGATCAAAAATGTCTTGAAACCATTTTACTTCTCTATCACTCTCCTTTACATATGCAAATGGTCAATTGGTTTTGGTTTAGTATAGATAGTAGGAGATGAATTGGATCAAATGTTTTTAAGGGATGATATTAATATTTATTCAATAAAATTTCATGGAAATATTTCTAGTTTTGGTGTAATAGGATTTATGAACCATTATTTAGAGTGTTAGTGACTCATTTCTACATACACATCCATATACCCTTCACTTTCCTTCTCCATTTGAACTGCTACACATAAACCAATTAACATGACTATTAGGATAAAGATAATTATTATCACATGATTATAAACCTAATTTTCATGTGTGAAATTCAAAATATGGGCATGAACCATCTTAGTTTACTAGTGAGATACACTATTAAATTTACAGACCAAGTTTCACCTATTGTAGAGTCATCCTTCCTATAGTGGCTTTAGAAAAAAGGTGGAATGTGTATCCACTCTCAAATTTCATGGTGATTAGTTATAATTTGAATATTTTGGACTCAAGTTTTTTATATGTGGAGTTAAGATACCAATGCATACACATACAGTTAGTTTCTCTTGAAACAATCACCTACAATCATGTGAAGAAGGAGCTTTTAACAATCATGGTGGTGGAATGAGAAGTTTTCAAGGTGTTGAATATATTATAAAGGTAATAAAAATAATTTTGAGAGATTTAAAATAGTTTAATATTGGTTATGATAATTAATACTTAAATATATATAACCTTGTATCCTATATTTGCACCTATAGGTAGCTCCATAAAAGACTGGGCATATTGGAATGAAGGCATTTGAACTTATTTGAAGTCTCATTAAGGTATAGGAGAATATATAATGACATAGTGAAAATGGTGGAGTCATAAAGTGTAAAACAAACTTGAATCCTAGTCCTAAGTTTGAGAAATTTACATTTACATATATGTTACCTTATTTTCTTTAAATAAGGTATTTGCATATATATAAAAGTCATATTTAGGTGGGTATCTTGAAGTATAGACTAGTCTAAGTGTTTTCATCATATAGCCTAGGCCTAAAGGAAATGCCTTTAAAAATAAAATGGATTGATTGGACATGAAGAGGTAATGCATATTTATTTCCATTCCAAGTTAAACCTCACTATAGACTTTCAATGTCATCCATAGTTCTTTAAGCCTAAATGACCTTAAAATCCAACAATGATGTAATGGTTACATATCTCAAGGCATGGTAGATATATTTGCTTTGTAATGGTTATAAAAAATCAATATGGGACTAATATAGTAAGAGAAAATACTAAATCACTATGAACACCTAAAAGAATATCCCATGATCCCTCATACAGAGCACCTATAGTCTGATTAATAGTATGTTGATGATGGGATAATCAAAGCATAACCTATAGATAAGTGACCCCATTTGATTATAAATGGAAAAATTGGCCAAAATATAAGTCAAATGATATATATTAATTTTTTTTATCTCATATCACCACCTACAAGGGCCCTTTTGTTCTCATGTGACACCTATAGATGACTGTAGACTCACAATATGCTAGAGTAGACAATTTGAATGTTGGCAAGTCCTAAGTCATGATATATTTGAGTCCAAATAAATATAAATAATACCTTTATGAATTAAAAAATTTAATAAGTATGTAACATATGGATAAGTAATAAACATCACCTACATGAAATATCCAAAAACTACCACCTATAGTTTACACATAACCTATAGACAGAGGTATGGGGTGTTGAAAATGTGATATTTGAGAAGTTGGCAGAGGCATGGGGTGCTAAAAATGTTTGTTACTACCTTAAAAATGTTATTAACACTCCTCATGAGATTATTAGATGATAGGGGGTATGGAATAATCTATATTTTCAAAGTCATACTCAAGTAGTTATGACCCTTCACATAGTCAATGTGACATAGACTAGTCTTGAGGGATTTGGAGTGTAGAAGGTGTTGGAGACCTAAAAAAATTATGAAATTTTGTGAAGAAGGTATTTATGACCTATTTTATCCTCACATATTTTTCCTAATAAAATAGGGTAAGTTCCCTCTATTTTATCTCAAATAGAGGGCACTCTTAGAGAGGAAAGACTGCAAGTAGAGGTAGATAAATGATAAGGGGATGAGATTTAAAGAATTGGAAAACTTAAAGGAGGGTTTGGGGAGTATTTTTTAGAATTATAAAACATATAAAATCCCTCAAAATCACAACAAACCACTCATAGGTGGTTATGAACAACTAAAAAATAATTAGGCCTATTAGGTCTAGACAAGGCCAAATCCCTACAGGGGTCTAAGTTCACTTCTAAAATAATATGAACATTAATATGGATTTTATAAAATTTTGTGGAAGTATTTGGAGTTTTTTTGTGCTATTGGTATGTAGATTAAATCACAATAAACTCATTTTTGGCTTAAAAACACCTTAGGGGTACCCAGATTACACTCTCAAGCTCAAGAGACCAACCTCAAGAGCTCACACCTGTACATATTAGTTGCATGGTGTCCTAAGATTTTGGGTACATTTTAGCAGGGTACTAATATTTAATTTTGTATAATTTTTTGGGAGGTTAGACTTTAGGATTATATGAACAATCCTTAAGAGTCTAAACCCTCTTAACCCTTTAGTTTTGACTCGATGGAGAAGATAAGAAAGAAAATACATCTAAAATGAGCTAGTTTTGCCTGTAAAGTTATTAAAACTTGTGTATGACTCTCTCATTCTCCTTTCCATCAGATTGGTTTGTACCTTACTTATATAGACAAGGTATAAAATAGGTTTTTTGATAAATTTTGATTGTCTTATAGGTGCAAAGGATTTGTGAAGAATGAGAACCATTGGAGGGGGTAAATTGGAACCTATTATAAATATAAATGTCTATTTATCACATAAAATTGGCATGGAAAAACTTATACTAACTCATTCATCTTGGGTAATGTGTGGTAAATAGTGAAAATGGAGAGTGACTGCCAAGTGAGAGAATGAGAAGTTGGTTTTTAGGACATGTTAAGGTATAAATAGTGAATTTAAAGTAATATGGTATTATAAATGTGTCTAAATACATATTTCATGGATTTTATTGAGAAACAAAAGATCACTTGGGTGACAAATGTGAAGAATGAGTGAAAGAGGGCTAATGAATGACTGTAGATGGTGACAACAAGTATCTAGATGAATATTATGAGTTATGGACACATATAAAGAATATTATGGAATTTTTATAAACCTTAATTGATATTTAATATGTTTAAAATCTCCCTATTCTTGTTTCAACTAGTCTAAAGATGCCTAATCATGAAGGTAGTTGAAAGATCCCTAAACTAGTTTTAGAAAGTTTAATGCTCTAGAGAGACATTTGTACAAAAATACCTTATATACCTATATTATTAACTTTATTATTCTAAAATATAACTATTTTCCATTCCTTGACATGTGGAATTATGACCCTTGATCTCTGCTTTCTTCTCTCTCTTATCGCATTGTATAAATGCAAGTCATTTTAGATCTTGTATTCTAATTCCACACTTGGTATGGTGAATCCCTATTGGTTTGATATTGTAATTTTCCTTTGATTAATATTTTAAATATATGTTTGAGTTCAAAAACATCTTTTCTAAGTGTGTGAACTGATGTATGGTGAAGTCTAGTGATAAGCATATATCCTTGCCTTTTCTTTATCCTTTCATGTTTGGTGCAAGTAATTCTCACTCTTTAAGGTCATATGGAGTTTAGATAATTTGTTTGAATACGTTAAAGTGTAAAATTATCCTTATTATTTTCAATCTAACCTATGGTTCACTTACCTGAAGTAGTTTCATGAATATCACCTCCATATCTGAAATACTAATGTTAGATCAATTCAGGATTCTAAGACTAGTGTTGTGAGTCATGTCTCTTAGTACATTTTTATGATAATATTTTGGATATATTTATGATTTATCATCCCTTTATATTATTTAATTTCATGTTTACTTCTATCCCTTTTCTTCCAAGTAATCAATTAGTGTAGGTGATAAGCACTTAAAGATTAATCTAGGGAGCTAGTCCTTAAACCTAGAGATCTACCTCTACTATAGGCAACCCACAAGCCTAGAGATATTATAATTTTTCCAAAATATTAGATTAGTATTAAAAAACCTCCTCTAAGGTGAGATATTTGGTGACAATAATCATGTTACCCATCACTACTAAAAATGATAAGTCATTTAAAAAAAATAAGTCAAATCCCTCTATGACCATTTACACATAAAACATAAGTGGTACACACCATATTACCTAAAATTTAATGGATAATCTGAATAATACAAAAAAATCCTCAAAAATAATTTCAATAACTCTAATTGGGATTGACATCTTCAACTCTATCATAAATTATGGGATTATCATACCAATTTTTGCATACCCATAGAGGAAATACTTTATTCCTTTATCCTTGGATTTGAATCCATATTACCCATTGAGATTAATATACCCTATCTAAAATTATCTATAAAATATCTAAATGATGATTAGGAATACAAAGTCACGCAACTTCATGAGTTAGAGATTCTTTAAAAAAATGGGTCAATGTGTTTGATCATTTGAAAGCATATCAAAACAAGCTATGAATAAGCTAAAAAAGAATATCAAACACATAGAGTTTGAAATATTTGACCTTATACTAAAATAAATTGAAATAAATTTCAATCAAGACTATGAAAACAAAGACAAGTTTGATCCCAATTAGTAATGTCCCTTTATCATCATCACCAATTTTGGGTCAGGAGCATAAAATTTAGCCATGCAATATGGATAAGAGCTTGATAAAAATATGAATATCATGCATCTCGATCACTTATACACTTGAAGGATATAATTTTACTACAATTTAAAAAAAATAAAAAATAAAAAATAAAAATAAAACATGATAAAGAAAAACATCTAAAGGTAAAATCCATTATTATGGCACCTTGGGTAAGTACCATGATGAAAACTATTTATGGTATCATGTGTAAATTTGTTCTCTACAAGTTCCCTACACTTTGGCGTGCTCCCACTCCATTCAAACTTATATATCCTAAATCATCCATGTAACCATACTAACATTCCCATACTTCTTCCTAATTTTAACCTTGATAGATACATGAAGTCTTGAGATATGTTTTAGAAATATCTTGAGATATCATATCTTATTTAGAGCACACTCTAATGCAACACCATAATGGCACATGGTTGATTGGGCACATGGTTATTACATGGCATGATCCTTAGAGATCTAATCCTAAATCCATCAACAACTCCATCCACTACCACCTTCATCCCTGATGCTAGAGCTAACTTTTCCTTTATTTTTATCCTCATCAATAGTCCAAAATCCAAGAAAAATATATAAAGATAAAAAACCAACAAACTATGTCTTATCCTTAGTCATGTTAAATCATTTTTCAATTTTAATCAAATAATTGTAACTTTATTATGACATATCATTCCCAACCCAATCCCCTCACATACATCATTTTATGGGGAAAATCAAATCTATAATTATCATTGATCACCAAATATTATATTTTTAACTTGAAAAGGGATAAAACATAATTTTAGTATTTTTTTAGTTTATATATTCTTGTTAATTTCTTGTTATTGTTAATTGTTTATATATTTTATTATTTTTTGTGTGTGTCAATCCTACTACATATTATAAAAATTTCATCATGGTTATACATATCATGGTTCATCATTTCATATGCAATGGTAAATATTAGGTTTCTCAAATAGATGGAATTTAATGCAAGATTAACAACATTCATCATCACATCATTAATACTCATAAACTTTCCTTATAACTAACTATCCACAATTAACCTTCATTATCACTAAAATAGTGTGCATCATAAATAATATATCAATAATATAAATCCATCCATCACATCATACAACATGCATCTAAAAAAATAAATAATATCTATATCCATAATCATCATCATATATAGTCATCACATGAGACACAACCTTTATATATTCACCCCTACCCCTCCATGTGATCCCTAATTATTTTATTTTAACCCCTCTTATCATTTATAGGTCCTATCTATGTCTTTCATCCCCAAAATCCATCTCGATGAGGCATCTCCCTACCAACCATTCCTCTAGGGGCATCCTCTTGCACCTATCTTTTTTCTACATTCTTTAAAAATGTATTGTTTCGTTTAGTCATAACTCCCATTAAAAGAGGGGAAAATGTAGACACTTTAATTCCACCACCCTAATTATATCATTAATACATCCTAAATAACTCACTCTTATACCACCATATTAATTAAACAACACCATTTAATCCCACTACATCACTCTATGAATAGTTAACTAATTAATAATTAATTAATTAATTTTTAATTACACCCCATAAATAATTATTTAATTAATAATTATTTATTTAATTTATTAATTCCTAACTAATTACATGCATGTGCACACATGCGTGCACACACACACACACACACACACACACACACACACACACACACACACACACACACACACAGAGAGAGAGAGAGAGAGAGAGAGAGAGAGAGAGAGAGAGAGAGAGAGAGAGAGAGAGAGAGAGAGAGAGAGAGAGAGAGACCCATGCCAAAATTCATGTCATCACATCATGTTGAATTTTCATAAACAATTAATCCTATCCACTCATTAATCCATGTTATCAGTTAAATCTTATGTTTATGCTTACACATCTAAAAAATTAAATAAATTAATTACATCAGTTTTAAGTAAAATCAAAACATGCAATCCTTAGATCAAGTGAATTAATCTCATCCATCCACTCATAGTTTCCAAATAATTCAAGTTAATCTTAACCATTCATCTTCCCATCTAAAAATATATAAATTCACCCCTAATCCTTCATTCTAACATCTTATATCTTAAATATTGAAAAATCTTGGAAGAATATATGAGAATCATCGTACATCTTGGAAAAATATAGACAATACTAGTTATCTTTGTAATCAAACAATTATTATTCACAGGTACATGTTTTTGTAATCTTTCATGATCCTTTGAGTAACTCAAATCCATAAAATCATGAACAAAGCCCTTCAACAAGGTACATATTCACTTGGTAAGTATAGTTGTTTTTTCTCTCCTTCCTTACTTAATATGAGATTATTTTTTATTTAGAGTAGGAACTAGTTTATTTTTGTTTAGTTTAATCTCTAAACTTCATGTATATAAGTTAAAAAGAAATTGGAATGATAACCCCCAAAGGGTTTATAGGAGTAACTATTCTCTAATGATTCAACAAAAAATCATCATATCCAATAAGTTACATGGTAATATAATGCACCCACCTATAGGTGTACTCTTTCCTTATTCTTAAATTTCAATTTACATATTTTCAATCTATGCACGTTGACTACTAAATTTTCATTTTAGGTTTTTATTGGATAAGGATACATATTTGGAGCATATTGTGAATAAAATTTTTGTCTCACACACTCAAGTACATCTCTTTATCCTTTTACTATAATATTTATATTTCATTTCTATACTATAATAAAAGGGTGGAATGTTTTTACAATAAAATCTAGTAGTTCATACTTGGAAATGTCATTTTTTTACTTACCTTCACCCTACATGAATTATGCATACATACATGACTCTTATTCTCTATTCTCTCACATATTCATGTCTTATACAAGTCTAACCTTCCAAATTTACTATAATTCACCTATAGGAATTCCCATAGTCTAATTCAAATTCATTAATTATTCATGTGTCTTGGGAAGTAACATCAGAATCATAATATGCCAATTAATGGTAATTTTTAAGTCTAATGATTTCTTCCCATGTAAAGTAATAGTCACATTTAAAATTCAAATCATTCTTATCAACCAACCTATATGTTTTTCATGTTAATGATGTGATAAATTACCTAAATAGTTGTGTATAAATATAAAATAGGCATAAGATTATTGATCATATATATCCTATCTAGTAATAACTTACTAAACATACTCAAATACTTGCATAATCAATAAAACTACCTCATTATTCCCAATTAATCAATTAGTCACTAGGAGAGGTCTTATCTAAGTTTAAATCACTCAAAACCAAACCAAATTTTCCAAATTCCAAGTACAAGTCTTAGATTATAGGTTTCATCCACTTAATGACAACTATTACACACATTCACCTAATGGGGAGGAATGCATGTTGCTTAACTTCTCTCTTTAAAGTATTGGGTATGTAGGTAGATATAAACAATTAATTGGGGTGTTGGTGTTATCTTAACCCAGATTTATTCCCATTCAAGCCTAAAATTATCATTGTAATTGTAAATAGGGTTTCAAGGGAAGGATATGGATTGTTGGGAGTTAAATAAAAACCTCAGGATCTCACACAAGTTGAAGTAAAAATAGGTACACTTACTTGTATAAAAATAGAGCGATAAAACATATAGATAAAAAACCATAAAAATGGGAACACAAAAACTAATAGTGTTGACTCAAGGCTAACATTACCATCTAGTTTCACACAAATATCTAGATCCAAATCTGAGTAGCCCATAGTCCAATCTTTTACTTTTCCTTTCATTTGTATATAGTCTCAAATTTTCATAATATAGGTTAGAAATAAGTATTTTATCCTTATTTTAAAAATAGTTTCAATCTTTTACATTCATATTTATGCTTCATTGTAATACACAATAATCTAAAATAATATACATAATTTCAATCCTATTAGGGTTAGCATTGACCCAAAATAAGATGAAACAAACTATTATATTTGATAATTATTTTTATATAAAAATAATTGGTTTAATTTATGTATATAATTTATAAAAAGAATAGGGCAGCCATAGTATAGCTATAAAACCAAAAAATAACGAAGGAGGGTGTTTAATTCACAAATCATCTTCAATAAAAAAT
>JARHVA010001440.1:1127500-1287500 GCA_037957365.1 Torreya grandis | reverse complement strand
GCAAAACTTTGAAAGTTTGAAAATAGTTTTTAGTTGGTATGAAGACTTATTATAGAGGTTACAACCAATAATGGGTGTATTTAAGTCTCAATGGGTGTTCATATCCAATAGGTGATAAAATCTAAGGTAAAAACAATCTGAGAATAAGCCTTGGATACTAAAACACTAGATAGATATATGTTGAGGTGTTTGAAAGAGTGAGCCATCATGTGGAAAGTGATATAAAGTGGTCAAAATAATTGTGTTAGAAGGGTGATCACAAGTACATTATTTTAGCTTAAATTTTAATTTATATGCCTATATTTAACTAATTCTATTTTGTTAATTCATTAAATTGAAGTAATAGAGAAAAAGGAAAAAAATGTGCACTTAAGCTTATCTATGAAGTGTAGTCATAAATGTAGGCCAAAACATTGAATTGTGCTTCACTCAAATCTACAATGAAACATGTATAAAACTAGTCTTAATTTAAGGTGAAAATCAATAAGAAAAGATAAGAAATTCAAAATGTAATAACAAGGATAAAATACACCTTATTTTATATGTGAACCATTATGATTTTTGGTGCAAAAATTGATGTAAATATGGTGACTATGGAGGGTAAGCCCCTTGGATATTTCATTTGCATTGAAAATATTGGATTGAATTGTGCATGCCTCAATATTCAATAACTAAGAGAGTGTGCTTAATAACTTTAGGCGTGTTTGATTCCATCATTTTTTACCCACGGTAGTGAAGTAACTTGGAATCCATGTATGAACCCTGATGAAATGTTATAGTGTAAAACTAGTGCAAAAGGGTGAACCCATTATTGTATATGGAATAGGCTAATTTCTAGTGTAAAACTAGTGCAAATATTTTTTATAATTTGAGTTTAGTGTATAAAAAATGGATAATTATAAGTGTTTTCATTCCATTTATGTAACTAGTGAAAAAATTAAGCAAATATGAAGCCATATTTTTCACATGTGACTCCACATTGATATCTAGTGAATATAAATTATGTAATTGAGTGATAAATGAAGTTTTGAGAAAAACCCATGTATTAAATTAATAAATATTAGGGAATTAAAAATATAATACAATATTTATAATTGAAATTAAATATCCCAAGGTATTACCATCCATAGTCACCAATTTTTCACCATTTCCTTAACAATAAACACAATAATTTGCATGCCTGATCTGGGGTGTTTTTTATTTGTTAATATATCTAAATTTTATTGTATTTACTTATTTATTTTCACCTTAAATCATGAATAATTTTACACATGTTTCATTACAAATTTATGTCAATCATAATTCTACGTTGTGGCCTATATTCAAGACTACACTTCTCGTGTAAGCTTATGAATGCATTTTTTTCCTTTTACTCTATTATGTTTAATTTGTTACATTACTAGAATAAAATAATGGAATATTTATTCAAATAAAAATTCCTTTAATCTAAAATCATGTACTTGTGACCAACCTTTTGACACACTTATTTTAAGCACTTTATATCACTTTCTACATAATGGCCCACTCTTTCAAACACTTCATGATACAGTTATCCAATTTGCTTAGTATCCTAGGATTATTCTTAGATTATTCTATGACCTTAAAATCATGTCTAATAGGTGATAAAATTTAAGATAAGGGCATGAAACAACCTAAGAATAAGCCTAGGATGTTGAGCAAACTAGATATTTTAAGGTGTTTAAAAGAGTGAGTGTACAAAATGCTAGATGTTTATGCAAACCTGATGTGATTAAGTGATTAGATCATTATTTATGACCTTGTACATGTTTTCAAAATTTATCTCAAGGATATATGATTGTATGTAATTATAATTTAGAGAAATAGATAATATGTTCTCAATGTTCAATTAGAATACTAATGTTTTTCTATGTGGAATCCCATTATGTTCAAAATGGTTTTAAATGTGTGTAAATAGTGGAATTTTTGTAATTCCTTCAGATAGGGCTCACTAAAACTTATGGGATAACCTTTACACAACTTTTAATTTCAAAACACAGTCAGTAGTTGGTGAGAGGACAACGTGTATAATATGTAAAAAATGGGGTGCATTGTAGTCCCAATGGGGCACTCATATCCAATAGGTGATAAAAGCTAATATAAGTGCATTAAATAATCAAAGAATAAGCCTAGACTACTAAGTAAACTAGATAAATGTATTATAAGGTGTTTGAAAGAGTGGGTCATCATGTGGAAAGTGATGAAAAGTGTTTAAAATAAATGTGTCAAAAAGGTGATCAAAAGTACATGATTTTATCTTAAATGTTAATTTATGGGACTACATATCCCGCCTTTTATTATAGTAATGTTTTAAATTAAAATTAATTAAGTAAAAATAAAAATGCATACCTAAGATTACCTATGAAGTGTAGTCTTGAATGTAGGCCATAACACTGAATTATGATTCATGCAAATTTGTAATGAAACATGTATAAATTTTGTCCTAATTTAAGGTGGAAATCAATAATCAAAGACAATAAATTCGATATCTAATAACAAGTAAGAAATAAACTTTATTGAGTATCAAAAATGGTTAAAACCTAGTGATTATAGAGGGTAACCCCTTGAATATTTCAATTTCATTGAAAATATTGGATTTTATTGTGCATGTTCCAATCCTCATTGACTAAGAGAGTGTGCTTAATAAATCAATGAATTTTTAAATCCATCATTACATACTCATGGTAGTGAATTAACTTGGAATCCCTGTATGAACCATAATTTAGTGTTTTGGTGTAAAACTAGTGCAAAAAGGGTGAAACCATACCTATAGATGGAATGGGCTCATTTTTGGTTTAAAACTAGTGCAAAACTAGTGAAAAATTGGTGTAAATAGTTTGTATAATTTTATTTTAGTGTATACAAGATGGAGAATGACAATTTTTTCATTCTATTTATGAAACTAGTGTAAAATAGAGAAATGAGGAAGCCATATGCATCACACATGCCCCCACACTAATATCTAGAGTATATAGATTCTAATATTGAGTGATAAAAACTAAAATTCTAATAAAAACCTATGTATTTAACTATAACAAATCATGTATGATGTGTCTAAACTAATAAAATATGAAACAAAATCTAAGTAAATTCTAAGAACTAAGACCATAAACTTATTAAAAAATCATCTTGACTATTAAAGGTTTTGATAGATTTTGTAAATGATTGTTTTTATGTGTTTTGGGAACAACACCACCCTATTTGGATAATAACATGGTACGTTAATGTCCAAATTACTTATATGAGTGTATTTTGAGTATGATATGTGATCCACTATATGAGCACTTCAAAATTCTACTTGTGTTTGTTTTTTATTATACTTAGTGGAGTTATTCTCTAGTAACTACTACTATATATTCCCCCTCTTTTAAGGTGAGTAGTTGAATTTGTGTAATAATTTAACTTAAAATAATGAGTTATGTGATATGTTTTATGTAAAATATGTAAATAGTAATGATAAGGTAGAGAATCATGCATCATAATTTATATAAATTGAGTATACTAGTAATTGTTGTCACCTGGATTTGTAACCTTTTAGAAGATTGCAAATCTCTCCTCATCCAAGTGGCATAATGGAAACACCTCTAGGATTTTGGGTAGCCTAAGGATGAGGTGAATCTTTAGATAGGGATAGCTCCCTTTACATACCACTTTGGATCAGAATTACACTTAAATTTAGGGGGTGAAAATGGAGAGAGATAACTAAAATCAAACTAACTTAAGGGAGGTGATACACCAAAATATATGATGACTTACAAATAGCTACATGTTATACATGAAATCAATGGACAAACTAAACATACACTCCTTCAATTTGTATCTTCTCACATCAATGTTATATTTTGAGGTTATAGATGAATGTGTAAAGATATGAGGACTATACAAAAGGCCTTGAATGGCACTAATGGTAATACTAACTCACTCAAACCTTGAAATTTCCTAGAACACTTCATATGCCTTACAAGAAGAAGATTTTTGAGTGCAAATAAGGTAAAATAATGAGACAACATGCTAAAGATTCCATATTATTCACTAAGCAAGATCCATCATCTAAGAAAAAAACACTATGAATAGTCATGAAATAGGTAAAAATTTAATAGTGTAAGTGATAAAATGGTATGAAAAATAGTTGGGCTTCACCATACTCAAGAGGAACATCAATTACAACGGCCAAAATGGTTAGTTTTTATAGAACTTGAGAGAGAGAGAGAGAGAGAAGAGAAGAGAGAATTCCAAGTGTCATAAGGACACTTATCAATCTAAGAGAATTGGTTACTTGTGAATTAAAATATGATATTGGATGAACCATGCAAGGTTAGGAAGTCCAAGTGTCTATCCAAGTCATCAAACTCCTGTAAAGTGGCATGAAACTCCTTATGTTGGCTCAGAAAAAATGCCTTCACATTTAATCCTATTTTAATGCCTCATAACTAATTATTAATAGGTAAAATTATTGGAAAAAAAATTATGGATTTAATACATTCCTCTCCATGCATTGGTTGTATGATTGGTCCTTTGGAATCATCTAGAAAGTAGCTATCATCATCTGTAGTATAGAAAACTCTTCCCTCATGCACCCTACACACTTTGATTAAAAAAATACATTGGTTTATAGATAAAATCTGTGGGAAGGATTTTATGAAACCTATAAATACCCTTCATGGCCTTATAATAATCTTAAATTCTTTAAAATCAGCTCACATGTAGTTTTCCACCCTTCTCACTAGCTTGTCCACTAGGCTTGTTTTGATTGGCTAAGATGCAACACCTAGTTTGGTCATTTATAAGTTTTTAATTATAATTAAATGAAAATATGGAGTTATAAAAATTATAAATCTTCCCTCCAAACTTTATTACATATTTATACTCCTCATATAGCCTACACAAATGCATAAAACTATCAATAAAAGCTTGTTTTGCACCCTATTCATAAAATTTAATACATCCAAAATTAATGATGGTATCTGAGTGAGTCATATACAAATTTAAAATAAAAATCATGGTTTAAATATTCCATTATATCAGCTAACCAACTCCATTTTCCAAACTGGTCCTTACAAGGGTTTAACAAGGGTTTTAGGCCTATTTCCACTCTTAAGGTTCATTCATAAAAATAGGACATTTAAGTTTCCAAAAAATTCCACAAATTAATATTTAAAAACCTTAATAAACATCACTAAAATCCTATAGCCTCAATTCAAATCCTCTAAAAAGATGTGAGCATTTAAACTTGACATATTGAGCCCATTTTCTTATTTCTTACAGGTCTAAGATTGTCTTTAGCCCAAAAATGGCTTCTTCATGATTTTACCTAAATTTAATATCTTAAACATAGCTTATATTACCTCAAAAACATGTCTCATTGTTTTTTAATGTACATCTTATGATAAAAGTGAAAATGGTTCTCCATTTGGACTTAGGCCTATCCATGCTCAATGACTTGCTTACAACCCTTGGCATTTTAGACCTTACTATTGGTTTTATTTGTATTGAATTAGATTAAACACATTTTAAATGATTCCATGTACATAAAAAAATTATTTATAATTATTTTCCAAGGTTTTAAGTGAGAGTACCCTTCTATTTGGCCTTTAGGCATACCCTTACCCAATGACTATCTGTAACCCTAAGAGGCTTAGACCTCTCTATTTAGTTTCATCTATTTTTGAAGTGTTTTGAATGATTTTTAATGTGTGTTACAAATTCAAAAAAATTATTTAATTTTTATTTCAACTCCTAAGATCATCCATCTTTCCCATCTTCAAACTTGCCTACTTATGCACAAGGGGAAGTACCCCTTGTTTGAGACAAAACATGGGGTACTTCCTCTATTTTATTAGAAAATTTAGTGTTTTTAGAGGATTTTATAGGTTTTATAGGTTACATATACCAAAATTTAACTCTTGAACAAGTAATTTGACCTTCCAAAAACCTTAAGTTTCAAGACAAACTTCAAGGAGAAAGAACTATGTGCAGTGTCCAAGGGATGGATTGTGTTTGCTTGATTGGGATATTATACATCCTTGTTTTAAAATATAAAAACATTATGTATATTTTTATGGTCATGTTATATTATCTCCCATATCCATTTAACACCTTGACCTTTAATATACCCTTCACACTCTTAAACTTCTCAAGTCTGGGTTTTAACATTGACTATGTCCTACTCCAAAATGTTGCACCTATAGGTGATTATGTGTGACTTGAACATAAGGATAGTGATACAACATCATATTATTACCTTAGGTTAATTTTTATGTTTTATTTTATCATTTGAGATCATTTCTATACCTTGACAATTTTCACACCTCACCACTCAACCCACTCCATGTACCAATTCCTGACCTAGCTGTAGGTTGTATGCAAGGCCTTATGAGTTCTGAATGGTGTTGATTTACATTTTTGGTATCTCATGTCGGTAATAATTATCCTCATGAATTTTATCATGTATTTTCTTAACATTTTATCCCCCATCTAACCTCTTTACAAGCACCTTGAGATCCAAAACTGACTTTCCTACCTCTTGACTAAAACATTGCCAAAGTGAATGTTGTAGGTGATTATAGATGTAATTAAGATTGGTAATACCATTTAAATACTCCATATTAATAATATGAGGTCCCATTAAATCTCTCTATACTTTAATTTAACTTTATTATCCAAATAAAAAAAACTAAACACCCATACTGGTTCATTGTTACTATACCCTATTATAGGTGTGAATTTTCCCTAAGAAGGGACACTTATAAACACTCATGAAACTTGGAAACTATGTATCAATATCATGATAATGGTCTTAATGCCACTTTGAATCATATTCAATCCATGAGACCATTATATCCATAAGTGTATTTTTGTCTAATAATGATATCAAAAGCCATTTAAGATTTAAAATTTGTAGATGTTATTGTAGGTTTTTAGTGTATTTCTAAGCAACTTTGAGCCCTTTAATTTGCACCTTCCACTCACCTTCTAACCTCCATTCTGGGCACAAATATTCTCCATGATAGAAACTATCAAAATCACCTATTTTAATGTTTTAGGATTGTTTACAAACATCTCATAGGGTGCCTACAAAAACCCTTGGGATCTCTATTTTTGCATTTTAGGGATTTGATCTCAAAATTCAGTCCTTGCATTTTGAACATGGTTTAAATTTTATTTATCCATAAAACACTCCAATAAGGCTTGTAATTTTTGAATCACCTAATATAATTCAAAATAAATATATTTTCATACCTCAAATCCCCATACAAGAGTTATCAAAATTCTGTGATACACCTACAGATGGACCTTCTTACCACAGGCAATGAAGTGGACTAAATAGTACATAAAGTACTTGTCTTTGTGACACTTCATATGATCTCATAAATAATTCAATGCACACTAGTAATATTAGAAATATTAAACCTATGCCAATCTTCCATCCCTCAACATGACATCAACAATGGCTCTGTAGGTGTGCATTATGTTGTTATATAAGTAGGGCATGGAATGGAGAAAAAACATGTTAGAAAAGGTCATTTATAATGGGTAGATTACCTTGTCTATATAACAAAAAAATTACATTTGAAGATGTAATATAAAAAGAGAGAATAGAAAGCTTGTATTCGGTATATTTTATTTCTCAAATAATGAATAATATTGGTGAGTTTTTTACCTCTTCATAAATTTTTTCCATGGTATATCTATGTTATGATGTGTTCAACTTTGATCTCATTGTTTCATGTTGAATGTCTTTGTTATTGTTCTCACATCTAGATGTTGCTAGTGTTACAATTGTATTGCTTGTTTTATCATGGTATCAAAGTTGATTGATGCATGATCACGAGGCAAGATTGAATATCAGGATTTTGTCTTGAGTGTAAGACTAATTTCATCCACTTTCAAGTCATATTATGTTTATAAGATTTATAAACCTTATATTTCTATAGGAAGTAAATTATTTTTCTTTTTCCTCTCTTAATAGCCTAGAGATATCATATATGTATAATTTTTAATAGTATAAGCCTACTTTTATGTCTTAGATATAACTAAAAATCTTAAAATGGGCTAAAATTTCTTCTTTAAGCATTAAATTTTTAAGATTGTTTTGTTTGTTATACTAATATTGTGAATGAAGTTGTGTGAATCTCACTAAATTATATATCTAAGCAACTAGATCAACATTTCAGATAATTTTCAATCCAAAGAGCTCTCTGAGCACCTTGTACGATCCATGAATTGTATAGAAATGGTAAAAAATTGCTTTTGTTAATTTGAATGTTGTTTCTAGGTGTTTTAGTGCTAGATATATAACGTTGTGGCCTAGAGGACCTCCTAGATAGCACTTGAAGTAGTAGAATCAGATTTATTCCTTCCTCCTTCCACATGAGATGCCATTTTTGACATTTTTCTATTTTGTATGGCCTTTGAATGAGTTAAGTATGAAAATTTTAGTAATATTTAATTTTTCTAATTGTATAACCCATAAATGAGCTTATGAAGCAACTAAAAGGTAGATCTAAGAAATCTAAAGACTATTCCAAGCAATCTAAGAGCCATCCAAGAAATAAAATTCAGCCTTAAATTCCATAATATGGCCTTGTATGGCCTCTTTGGTAATTTTTTTTATAATTTTTTTGTTGAGATCTCTTATTGTGGTTGGTTCTTAAAGGCTATTTTCTCAATTTTAAGCTTGCTAAACCTTATCAAGATCCTACAATCTTTGTTCAAGATTCATTTTATTTCCAAAACTACCTTTGGTGTCCCTTCTACAATGAAATTTTTGAGGAATAAATCTTTTGAGACTCTAATTGATTATTTTTTTTATGATTGATTTGTATGACCTTAAGCCTAGATAAACAACCTAAAGAGCCATCTAGAGAGCAACAAGATTTTGTTATTTTTTCACCCACTTAAGGCATCATAGTATAGATTAATAAAATGTTACACACAAATTTTTAGCTCAAAATCACTTTTTGAAGTTTCCAAATGCATCAAAGAGCAAAAATAAGAGGCCTATCAAAGTTTCAATGCAAATAATGACCTGTAGCTTGAGATCCAAGCACCTAAAACTCCCATGGGCACCATTAATCTATAGATATATAAAATAAACATAAAATGGTATGTTCTAAATGTTAATAACAAGTATTTAATAGATAGAACATTTATTTAGTTGCCTTTTTCTACATAGTCAGTAGACCCCACTTGCCATTCAAATCCTTTAATTTCAAATTTTGAATTAATTACCTCCTTCATATTTTTTTAATGAAAACATTTAATTATAATTTATTTGTTTTCAAAAACTAAAAATCAAATTAAAAAAAGGATTAAATACATGTTAGTGCATGTTGTGCCTTAACATGTTTAGTGGGTGAATTGGCTAAATAAAATTTTCTAAGACCATTTGCATGAGATAGGTCTTAAGTTCAAATCCCTCCTATCCTTTTTTGGCCAAATTTTTATTTATTATTAATTTTTTTTAATATGCATGATTATTCACGTGGGAACATGTGTTGTGTGTGATAATTTATTCACCTTATGACCTTATAAATTGTTTGTAGATCATAGTCATCCAACCAGTTCATTTGTAGGTTTTGGCATGTTCCAGACACATTAATAAGGTTCTTTAGTTGATTTGAAATATCATACTATTTATTTTACAAAAAATTTATCAAATAGTGCTCTTACTACACTTGTGACCACTTTTGTGACACTTGAAACTTTCATCATTATTACAATTCTATGTGCTTTTGAATTGTTTTACAATAAATTAAAGTGGATAGTGTTATTTAATCAACATAATATGTGTTTTTATTATCAAGTATAAAACCCGTTAAAATTTTTGCTTTCTAAAACTTTTTTTGTTGATTTAGTATAAAATGCAAACTTGTAGTGTCAACTTTAAAAGGAAGGAAAAATATTCATCACTCAAATTATAATATGAATTATTCCTAATAAGATATGTAATGTTTTCTTAACTTAGTATCAAATTATTAGTGAATTTATTGTATGTGTATCACATAACCTAGTTGTGAAATTTAACATACTTGATTGCGAGCTTACATATATTCCTATTGAAGTTTGTGTTCAAGTTTGATCCAAAAAATTTGTGCAATAAAGCTAACCCCTATTTACACATATATTATTGGTATTTTGATTTATCTAACCATTACTAGGATATATATTTCATAATATTTAGGTGTTTCTTCCAAATTTATGTAGGATCCATACTTGGAACATGGGAAATTAGAAAAGTAAATTCTTTGGTATATAAAAGGAACTATAAACTTTGGTTTATATATTTTTTTTTATTGTGATAATTTATGTGGTTATTGTGATTCTAAACATATTATTATGAGCCTACTTCTATATATGTGTTTATGTTTTATGTAGGTTATATCACTTGGAGCACTTCATGTGGAAGTTGCTAAAGAAGCCTTTTAGCTATGAAGGATGATAGAAGAACATCATGTGTAAGTTCCTCATCTTACCAACCTTCTTGGTGATAGTCAAAATTGTATAGCTTTGGTGAAAAATCCAATGCATCACAAAAAAACTAAAGCCTATTGAAGTTCATTCAATGTTGAGCTTATCAAATTTGCCAATGAGGGGGAGTGCGCATGACAATGTGACTTCTTATTTTCCATGTGGGTCATGTGTTTCCTTCTATATCTCCATACTTATTCTCATTTTAAATCATTGTAATATATCACTTTATGTGATTTTTGTAAACTTCATATGGAAGTCTACATTATACCCAACACATAGTAACATGGAGGTTTTTATGTTATAAAAGATTTCAATATGTTTGGTTGATTATTCATTAGAAATTAAGGGATGTATTCTCACTTTGAGATGTATTCTCATGATCATGCTAATCTAAACTCACTTTAAGTGGTTTAGGATAACATAGTGTAATTATTTTAAATGTGCCTATGGGGACATAGTGCAAAACCTTTAGGTGTTTGTGGGTGTATAGTGTAATTCATTTAAATGTGACTATGTGATTATGGTTACATAGTGTAATAAATTTGGGTATCTATAGTTATATAGTGTAATTACTTTAAAGGCGACTCTATGATTATGGTTACATAGTGTAATACCTTTGGGTGTCTATAGTTAAATAATATAATACCTTTGGGAGTCTATAGTTAAATAATTTAATACCTTTGAGTGACTATGTTTACATAGTATAATTCCATTAAAGGTGATTATGTCATGATGAAGGATGTTTCCTTCAATTATTACCTTCTAAAAATCATCATGTGGATGGTTCATGGAGTGTAAGTTCATTATGTTGTCATGATGAAGGATGTTTCCTTCAATTATTACCTTCTAAAAATCATCATGTGGATGGTTCATGGAGTGTAAGTTCATTATGTTATTACCTCATAAAAATCACTATGTATTCCCACTTAACATTAAGGTTGAGTATTGGAATAATTAATGGTTAAGTGGTGTTATTTATGTACCCTTAATACATTAAATTAAATTGGTTAAATAATAATAATAATAATATATTTTATTATTTATCATGAGTTTATCCTTGTTTAAATAAATAATAAAATATATTAAATTACCTTTGGATATGGCATCATAAAAAATGTGTTTTATCTATTTCAAGATAAATAAAATCAATAGTAATGTCTAAAACACCAAGGGTTGTAGGCAAGTCATTGAGCATTGATAGGCCTAAGTCCAAATGGAGAACCATTTTCACTTTTATCATAAGATGAACATTAAAAAACAATGAGACATGTTTTTGAGGTAATATAAGCTATGTTTAAGCTATTAAATTTAGGTAAAATCATGAAGAAGCCATTTTTGGGCTCAAGACAATCTCAGACCTATAAAAAATAAGAAGATGGGCTCGATAGGTCAAGTTTAAATGCTCACATATTTTTGGAGGATTTGAATTGAGGATATAGGATTTTAGTGATGTTTATTAAGGTATTTAAATATTAATTTGTCAATTTTTTTGGAAACTTAAATATCATGTTCTTATGAATGAACCTTAAGAGCGGAAATAGGCCTAAAACCCTTGTTAAACCCTTGTAAGGACCAGTTTGGAAAATGGAGTTCATTAGCTGATCTAATGGAATATTTAGACATTGAAATTTTTTTAACTTTTTTATTACACACTCAAATACCATCATACGTTTTGGATGTATGAACTTGTATGAACAGGGTGCAAAATAGGCTTTTCTTGATTATTTTATGCATTTGTGTAGGCTATATGAGGAGTATAAATATGAAATAAAGTTTTGAGGGAAGATTTAGAATTTTTATAACTCCATATTTTCATTTAATTATAATTATAAACTCCTAAATGACCAAACTATGTGTTGCATCTTAGCCAATCAAAACTAGCCTAGTGGACAAGCTAGTGAGAAGGGTGGAAAACTTCATGTGATCTGATTTTAAAGAATTTAAGATTATTATAATTACATGAAGTGTACTTATGGGTTTTATAAAATCCTTCCCATGTATTTTAATGATAAAACAATGTATTTTTGGAATCCAAGTGTCCAGGGTGCATGAGGGAAGAGTTTTCTATACTACAGATGATGATAGCTACTTTCTAGATGATTCCAAAGGAACAATCATGAAACCAATGCATGGAGAGTAATGTATGAAATCCATCAGTTTTTTCCAATAAATTTACCTATTAATAATTATTTATGAGGCATTTAAATAGGATTAATCATCAAGGTATTTTTTTTGAGCCAACATAAGGAGTTTCATGCCACTTTGCAAGAGTTTGATGACTTGGATAGACACTTGGAATTCCTAACCTTGCATGGTTCATCTAATATCATATTTTAATTAAAAATTAACAAATTCTCTCATCTTTATAAGTGTCCTTGTGATCCTTTGAATTCTCTCTTCTCTTCTCTCTCTCTCTCTCTCAAGTTCTATAAAAACTAGCCATTTTGGCCATTGTAACTGATGCGCCTCCTGAGTATGGTGAATCCATACTATTTTTCATACCATTTTATCAATAATAATATTAATTTTTTACCTATTTCATGAATATTCATAGTGTTTTTCTCTTATATGATAGGTCTTTCTTAGTGAATACTATGGAATCTTTAGCATGTTGTCTCATTCTTTCACCTTATTTTCACTCAAAAAGCTTCTTCTTATAAAGTATATGAAGTGTTATAGTAAATTTCAAGGATTGAGTGAGTTATTATTTCCATTAGTGCCATTAAAGTCCTTTTTTATAGTCCTCCTAGCTTTACACATTCATCTATAACCTCAAAATATAACATTTATGTGAGAAGATATAAATTGAAGGAGTGTATGTTTAGTTTGTCCCTTTATTTCATGTATAACATGTAGCTATTTGTAAGTCATCATATATTTTTGTGTATCACCTTCCTTAAGTTAGTTTTATTTTAGTTATCTCTCTCCATTTTCACCCCCCAAATTTAAGTTTAATTATGATCCAAAGTGGTATGTAAAAAGAGCTAGCCTAATCTAGAGATTCACCTCATCCTTAGGCTACCCAAAATCCTAGAGGTGTTTCCATTATGCCACTTGGATGAGGAGAGATTTACTATCTCCTCAAAGGGTGAAAATCCAAGTGAAAATAATTACTAGAATGCTTAATTTATATATATGATGAAGCATGCTTCTCTATCTTATCATTACTATTTACATATTTTACATAAAATATATCACATAACTCATTATTTTAAGTTAATTTATTACACAAATTAAACTACTCACCTTAAAAGAGGGGGCATATATAGTAGTTTTTACTAGAGAATAACTCCACTAAGTATAATAAAAAGAAAACACAAGTAGAATTTTGAAGTGTTCATATAGTGGATCACATATCATACTCATAATACACACATATAAGTAGTTTGGACATGAATGTGGTGGTTGGAAAAGGTCATTTATAATGGGTAGA
This sequence comes from Torreya grandis, assembly GCA_037957365.1. Classification (NCBI taxonomy): domain Eukaryota; kingdom Viridiplantae; phylum Streptophyta; class Pinopsida; order Cupressales; family Taxaceae; genus Torreya; species Torreya grandis. The sequence continues at coordinate 1,273,576 of JARHVA010001440.1, read as the reverse complement.
TTACCTTGCCTATATAATAAAGAATTTATATTGTAATATGTAATAAAAAAATAGAGAACACAACTTATCACTACTAAAAAACCTAAATTCTTCCCAAAGACTTACCATTCTCTTGATTGAAATTCCATCTTCCCATACTTTGGAAAAATCGATATGGGGGGATAGGAAATGGCCAACAGTAACATAATCAATAGACACTAATAAATATTATTTTCCTTGAGATGGTGGGTTTATTGGTACAAAAAAACTCAAACCCCATTTTTAAATGGTTATAAACTTATTTGAGGATAATGAGGCATTTAAGAGGACAAATTAGGCTTATCCATCCTTTGGCAAGGATCACATTACTATACAAGACTTTTTATAGTATTGTAAAGAGATGGTTAGTAGTAACTTACACAAAGGATCGTATGAATGGTACTTTTTACTAAATAGTTTTCTCCTTCTATTTCACTATGACATGCTCTAATTATGTCATACACTTCATATTATTTGACATACCTACAAAGTATATGATCAGGTCAAGTTTTAAACAACATGCCTTTAAACCATTTTAAATGAGAACTAGATCTAACCAAATGTTATCTTTATTTAGAGGTAAAAGAATGAGGAAACTTCCATGGTCCCAAGTAATTTTCCATGTCTAAAAAACATGTAGATTATGTGGATATGGAAAATAGTTGTTCATCTAGAAAATAATATTCGATAGGTTCATCTTCACCTATAATGATTAATCTAGATAAAAAGTTAGTAACAACATTATACTTTCCTAATTTTTCAATGAAAGTGATGTCAAATTCTTACAATAGTAGTATCCATCTAATTATTCTCCCACCTACTATTGGTTTATTAATTAAGTACTTAATTTTTTAATGATCTATATAGATTAATACCTGATAACTAGTAATGTAATCCCTAAAATTGTTTATAGTATAGACATAAACAAGAAACTCTTTTTATATGGTAATGTAGTTATTCTTTGTGGGAGTAGGATCTTGATGATATAATAAATAACATATATCTTTCCATCCTCATCTCCTTGACCTAAGAATTCTCCTAATGAAGTGTTGGAAGAATCAATATAGATGTGAAAAGGTTTTTCCCAATCATATCCTTTCAAGACTAGAGAAGTTATGAGTTTTTTCTTTAATGTTTCAAAAGCTTGTTGATATTTATCATAGTATACAAATTCACTATCTCTTGTTAATAAATAAAACATAGGGGAAAATATCTTGTTTAAGTCTTCAATAAATATTCTATAATAACCTATATGACCAAGAAAACTTTTAACATCAATTTGTGTTTGTGGAAAGGGAAGGTTAGAAATTACCTCAATATTTTTGGGATCTACTTTTATTCTTTGAGAAGAGGTATGATGTCCTAAGAATACCCCTTCATCATCTATTATGATTCATTTCTCATGACTTAAAGATAATTGGTGATCTTCACATCTAGTAAGCACTTTATCTAAATTATTCAAAGCTTTAAAACATGTATTACAATGGATAGTGAAATCATCCATGTACATTTTAGAGTAGAACTATCAGAATTCAGAGCTAGGCTATCTTGGTCTAAATCTTTTTTTTTTGTTCCTCAAACTCTTGGGCATGTTCATTAATGGTAACCATGGTTAAGGAAGACACACAAGTCTACTTTTGTTCAGGTTGATCCACCCTTATTTGTTTAAAAATACCTATTAAAGTTTTAACAGGTGGATAGAGAGATTCCTTTTAGAATGAATTCCATTATAAATGGTCATGTTTCTAGATTTATAGTTAATTCTTTTTGCAACTGTAGCTAACCAAGGTCTACCAAAAATGATTAGATACCCTACCCTCTTTGGTTTATATTGAAGGATCATGAAATAAATAGTGTATTCCTAGGATTATATGGTGATTGGTAAATTTTCTATGGTTCCTTCAGGGGTAATAGTGGATTGATCTACCATTTAGAATATTATAGAGGTGGGTTGAAACCCTATGAGAGATAAAGACTCTATTGCATTCGCAGTCATTATGTTTATGGAAAAACTTAAATTTATAAGCACATTTAGAATATACTTATTCCAAAATTTCACAACCATCATAAGACTACCAAGATATCCATATTTAGGAACAATTATGTTTCCATCTAATAAATCAACAATTTTTCTAATCATATGAATTGTTTTGAGATACTTTTTATTTATTCTTGGTGATTTGATGCACAGACTTTAATGATTTGATTCATCTCAAGAATATATTTAATGGATCTTAGTAGTGTAATTTATATATTCATTTATTTTAATCCATGAATCAATTCAAAATCTTCCTTAGGTTTCTCTTCCTTAAGTATTTTAGGAATTGGAATAGCACGGGGATCTTAAATTGTGGTTGGTACAGTTGTGTCTTCTACCTTTTCTTTAGTTGGTTCTTGGATTATAGGTGGCTCAAAGTGTTTTCATAATTTGGAATTTAAATTATGGTAATGGATGAATCTCCTACTACCTTCTCTGATCTAAATTAATTTTTATTACATTCAGTTGAACTACTTACAACATTACTTTCCTGATCATCTCCATAGATAGGTGCATTTTTCCTATTCTTTAGATTTTCCACTAGTTAGGTAGGTAACTATGGTTTGTTAACCTACTAATCAATTTGTGGTGGCTAAGGTCATGGAGGCATCAAACCTTTCTATGAAGGAAACCTTCTTTGTAGCTGATATTGTTGATTTGACCATTAAGGTGGTGCTTGTTGGACCTAATATGGTTATTGGTTTTGTTGCTATTCCCAAGGTTAATTTTGAGACATTTCTGACGTTTATGGTATCCATTATTTAGTCCCCCATTGTTATTGTTGTGGTGGTCCCCACATTAGTGGTGTGACTTGTCCATCTTATGGTGTCATCCATGGCTTGGAAAGATATCTTGGTCCAAACTAATTTTGAGGTTGGAAATATTGGTTTCCTTATCTCTGGATAAATTTTACTTCCTCTTATACTTATTTCAATTGGTTTCTTATAATGGGAAGGTTTTCAAAATTCTTGGTGTCATGACATAGATCACAAATACCACATACCTCTATTTTTTCCAAAGGGTAATCTTTACCATATGCTTGAGTCTACATCTAGGATAATAGATTGACAATTGTTCAATATTGCTAGAATTAGATTTTACTTTGAGGCCATCTAAGGTAGATGTCAATTATACTAGAATGTATATCTTGAGATTAGAAAATTCTTCCATTAATTTGCCAACATTAGGTGATTCTCCTAACTTTGATTTATTTATTCTAGGTCTTGTCATAGAATAGTTAGTATACAATGCTGAAATTTGATGAAAGGTTAACTTATCAATATGACCCTTCCCCATTAGGTTCAAATCATCAAATGCAGCATCATCTAACCCTTTAAGGAAGAATATTTTGATAACCTCCTTAGTGAGTTGGTAACCATTCATTTTGTGGGTAAATAGAAACCTACCAAGGTAATCTTCTAAGGTTTAATATTCATTTTGTTTGATATTAAAAAAGTCTTCCTTCCATTATTTAAATCTCTAATAATCCTGATATTTGTTCAAAAATAGAATTTACATTTCAACCCAAATGGTTATGGAATTACCATAAAGGCCCATGAACCATCTCATGGCTACATCTTTGAGTGTAGATGGGAATAATTCAACTTTTGATTGTTTATAACATAATCATATATTTGGTAGAGAACCTAAAACTCAAAGAGGAACTTATCTATATCATCTAAGGATTTACCTCTAAAAGTATGTAAAATGGATGGTGAAATATTTTTCATGGAAGTTTTGTCATTATTACCTAGGATGATTGGATAGGAAAAATTTCTATCCTACTAGGGTTGTCGATCAGGGTTTTCACATGTGCATGTTCATTTCCCATATTTTCTTCCCAACTTTGATTATCAATCCAATCTAAATTCTCTTCTTGGGTGTTCAGCCTATGGTCTATCTTAGGAGGGGAATATTCATTAGTTATCATATCTTCTTCTTTTAGATTTGGTGGGTCAAATCTGACTATTCCAAAAAGAGGATTTTTAGGATCAATTCTCCCTATAAGAGAAGATGTTCTGAATAAGATTCTTCTTGTAAGTTCTATTTGTAAGGATGAACCTTGTTTAGGAGAGGAATAAAAAAAAGTTTGTGTATGGATTTCAAGTGATTTTATTTCACTTCTTGATTTTTTTTGGAAAGGATTGGATCCTTTCTTATTCTTGATTTATTTGGGATCCCTTAAAGATAAACCATCCTTGATAATCTCTTGGGTGGCTCATAAATCTAAAGATTCTTTTATTTTTTTTGTATTTTTGAATTTTAAAAATGTTTTTGAATTTCCTAGTATAAATCTAATGTAAGATGTCACTAAAACTTATTGATGAATATCCCCAATAATGACACTAAAAATGATAGGCTATCATTATACCTCTCATTTAACCAATCAATGGATTGGAGTCATTTTCAATCAAGGTTAGTGTTTGACAACTATATGAAATGAGACTATTTGATATTGGATTTGTATAATTCATTGTTTGGGGGAGTTTAGTTATACTATGATTTATAAATCCTAAACATATTAAATAATACTCTAACTCTATTTTGTATAAAATTAAATCTAAAGGTTTATTAACTAAGGATCTCCTATTGCATCAACACTATCAACATCCATAACTTAAACATTTGTCATAAGACATATGATGTCCTCACTCGAATTGGCCAACTAGATAGGATAGTGTGATAATCCATAATCTAATAATGTTATCTATTGTCACCTAAACAACTTCTAACAAATTCTAAATATGAGATGAATTACCAAACTTACTTGAATTGAAAGGCACACCCATGTATAAATAAAACATACTTGTATTGAATTTAAATAACTTTTGCATGTAAATCAACCACGCTTGAATTAAAGGAAATTCATACTTTATTTTGAAAATAAAATTCACACTTGCTTTTAAAAAGGAAATTCACACTTGCTTTGAAAACAAAATTCACACTTTCTTTGAAAAAGGAAATTCCCACTTACTTTGAAAGGAAATTAATCTTTCTTTTAAAAAGAATCACTTATATATTAAATGGAATATACCTAAATTAAATAAATACTTCTAAAGTATAAACTAAAAATTACCAATTTGTCTTGATCCTTGGAAAGAAGTGGGCCCTTGCTCCTTCCTCAAAATAGGAATTGCTTTACTCAATAATGAAAAGGAATGCTAAACTTTATTTCATTCAAAGGAAAATATATAAATATGAAATGTTTCTTCTTATTTCAAACTTCAATAGCTTTCTAATTAACCAATTGCTTACTATTTATAACTTTTTCTAACTATATATAATGATAAGAAGATATGTATTTAATCACATCTATTCATAGAGTACAAAATCTTGGTAATCTTAACACCCAAATATATTTATTTAAAATATAAAAAATCTAGGAGTCAAATCCCACACTTATAAGAAGGTGTTGTAACTAACTCAACTAATAATAGATACAAAATAACTAACATATATCCTAAGAGACTTATCTATTTTTACAAAATATAAGTACAAATATATCCAGACTATTTCAAGCCATTACCATGAATGATAATGTATAAAATAAGATATATAAATATAAAAAGTCTATTAATATATAATATACATTTTCAGAATCATTCTCTCGATTAGTAGGATCTAGTTGGATATCTTTGGAGCATGCTTGGGTGTCTTCGAAGCATTCTATACATGTCTTCGAAGTATTCTATATAGGTCTTTAGAGCATACCTAGACATCTTCAAAAAATACTATAGAGGTCTTTATAGCACCCTTAAAGCATCTTCAGATCACTTTTGGAGAATATTCAGAGCATCTTGAGAGCATTAGATCTTTGTATCTCATTCACCAAATCCTCAAAATTTTATATGAAAAGAGTTGCCAAAACCATTCGTTGTCTTCTCAAAATTATCCCACCATTGGAATGTGTTTTTGTACACAAAACTATGTTATTTCATACAATTTAGACACAATAAAAAGGTAAATAATTAGTAATGTATTATTACACTAAAAGACAAATTGTATTCATTTCTTACTTAGATAACACCTTAACTATTAAATATAATGAAATATATATAAAAATGCAACACTTTATGGATAATATGTATTAAATATAATGAGCTATATGAAATACTCATCATCTATCTAAAATGTTTGTCAAACACTTCTCCTACATCATTGAACATGAACTTAAAATGATGGACGTATGTAACACCAAAAAAAGGAATGGATAAATATTATCTTTATTCCTACAAAGATGGAGAAGCTTAGCTAGCATATTCCCTTAGTCAATCTTAGAGAAATAGTTAGTCAATATCTTTGTTTTCAACCTTAATCAATAAATGGCCTTTCATATACAAGTTCAATATGCTACTACCTTTAACAAAATCATTTAAAATGAGTTTAGTTCAATAAATACCTTGTTGTAAGGACTATTGAAACTTTTACATAAGTATCATCACAATCAGACACAAATTGACAAATCTAAATTATTTATAAAAGATAAAAAAAGTTTGATGATGTAGTTACTGATTTACACATTTAGGTTGTCCAAAGTACTTCCAAAATTACCTTTCTTATGGGGAATCCTAAACAAGATATTAAAATAATTTACTAATCCTATGGGGTAATCCTTATAAGTTGTCTTTCTTTAATTGATCACTAAAAACATGATAATTTTCCCACAAACCAAGCACTTTGATGAAATTGAGTAAAACCCACATGTTATAAAGATAATAAATATTGTGAGTTTAAAAAGATAAAATGACTTTCAACCAATATATGCATGAAGCTAAAACATTGTGCTAAAGATCTTATTGATGTAAGAACTCGAAGGAATTGCATCCATATCAAATAATAAATAGTTAGGGATATATAAATACCCACTTATAAACCATGATCAAACTCATCCACAACCAAATCAAGGTCAAAACACCCAAACCAATAATTTAAATTATAAAAAATCCACCCATTCCTATAATTTGGTTGTTGGTTACATTGAACATACAAAAAATCATTTCATAAACATTAAACTCAAATCCTTAGATTATTATATCACATCTAGGTGTAATAAAATCACTATATAAAGGCCTACTCTACCTATTCTTGAAAGAATATAAAACCTTATCAAATAACTTGAGAAAAATCTTAGACAAATATCCATCCTAGATCTTCTAAAAACATCCATTGTTCATAAGGATGTTCTATAAAAATTCATCAAAGAGTCAAGAGTCCAAAACAATAGTGTTGTATCTGAATTATAAACACTTTTTGGAAACTTTTCTTTGATTCATCAACTCATATTTGACCAATGTGGCATGCCTCCTATTGTCCCATCACATAATCTCCCATTTTGTATTGAGACATTTACCACCAAGAATAAATTAAAATGGGTTCTTGTAGGAAATGGATTAGGATTGAATATATTTATCTTAACATTCATCAAACATCTTGGTTTATCTAAAGCATCATTAGATTCAAATACCATAACCATCAAATTATATGATAATGTTGAAAGGGAATCAACAGTCACTATATATATTCCTATCATGGTTGGGCCTGTGACACAACAAACCTTGCTCCATGTCACTTATCTTGACCTCCTTTACAACATACTTCTCATTCAACCATGGATTCATGTTATGTAAAACATCATATCCACCATCCATCAATGCATACTTTTTTTGTATTCAAGCATGTAATCAAATATCCCTAGTGATCCTCATCCTTTGAAATATTAAAAATTATTAGAGAGGTAATCAAAGTAATTATCATCCCATCACCAAAAATTCTTCTAAAATGGACTGATCCATAGTACCACAATTGACAAATAATTCATCCTACATACATCTAAATGACCTCCCATTTACATCCAAACCCTATATTATAAATTTTGTTTCAATATCATTGACAAAGGTTGTGGAGCATACAAAATCTAAGATGTTTTCCATATGGGTAAACTCCCCACTTCTTTAATTTATGGCAAGCCCAACATGAACAAGAAGACTAAATTGATGTCTTATCAGTTTGGCACAACCACTTTTGTTAAATCAGGATTTCTTTGCAGTGACTCCTAACTATATGTTGATGGCCAAGAATATTATTTTCAATGTAATTAGTATTATATAAAAAAAAAATGTCAAATCATGAATTACAAAGGAAAGGGAGTAGCCCTTCATGAACAAGGGATCCAAAAACCTATACATGTTGATATAAATAAAAAACTTACAACATCAGATATAAACCCTCTGGTGATTAGTATGAGTATGTTAGTGACACTTGCAAGATCTCTAAAGAAGTTTATTTTAAAATTGAAATAGGTTCCTCTCATAGCCTATATGAATATCTTTCCACAACCAATATTTTTAATAACATTATTGTCTTAACCATTAATTTTAACCTCTAATACCATTAATATATTGATTGGGATCGAAAAGATCACATACCATTGATTTATTTCAAAATGATGAATCTATCATAGAATTCATGAAATTTTAAGATTGAATCCTACCAAGGGATCTAAAAAAGGGTTTTAAAATCAACCTAGACACATCAACATCTTTTGGGAGAAAGAAGAGTTCCTTCATCAAAATAAAGCTAAAATCAAAAGAAATAAAACTAAAAAATTGAAGTCCCTTAGTGAAGACCTCTTTAATGTGCTATCAGATCAAAAAAATAAAAATAAAGAGAACAAAGATGAGTCTATTGGTGAACTATTTTTTTAGGCACTAGTAAATGAGGAACTCAACTTTCCCCCTATGTTGACATAGTTATATGAGAACTCTAAATTACTTATTGAGTAAATTTTTTTTTTCAACATTAGAACAAAAAAGAATAATAATATCATTAAATTATGACCATGAATATTTTTCATTACACCATAGGGTGATCTGATCCCCAAATTATTCAAAATTGGGTTTCCTTACACTAACAACATCGACGAGTATGAAACACTCATCTCATGCCTAAAACTAGTAAATATAGTGGAATATTCTAAACTTGACATTATATGGTGACTCTCAACTTCTCATCAAACAAATCAATAATGAGAACTAGGCTGAAGATGATAAACTAATCTCTTATTAATAAAATGTTTGAAATCTTAAGGCAATACTTTATGCACATAAAATTTAAACAAGTCCATCATGAAATAAATAAATCTTTATATGCCATATATATAATTGGTTGTCTCATTGAGATGAAAAAGGATACTCAACAATGTCATTTTTTGGTTGAATAGCTAATGAGTGCAGCATATGATGTCTCAAAATTCTAGAATGGTGTGTGAGATTGTTGGTCCCAATTCCCCTTTGTATTATTATATTTACACTTACCTCCATGACCACATACTCCATTTTTATATTTCATGTAATAAAATAAAATACTTCATCCAACATTCCTCCCACTTCACCATCCTTGGAAGCACCCTCTATTATGGGAGCTACGATGGTGTTATGTTAATATATTTTAATTCTAAAAAATCCAACTTAGAGATCAAGGAAGTTTACAATGGAATAGGTGGAGAGCACACCAATTGCATGGTCCTAATAAAGAAAATACTCATAAGTATATACTACTAGCCTAAAATTGAAAAATATGATTGTCATTATCTAATAAAATGTATACCCTATCATAAGTATGGAGACCTCATCCATGCACCTTCCCAAAAATTACATCTAATCACAAATTCATGTCCATTCTCTACTTGGGGACTTTATTTCATTAAGAAGGTAAATCCATCTTCATATGATGGACATAAATAAATCATCATAACCATTGAGTACTTTACCAAATGGGTAAAATCCATCCCCAACACATATGTAACTGGAAAGAAAATATCCAAATTCATCCTTAATCACCTCATTTTTTGTTGCAATATCCTAGTTAACCATAAGTCAAATTATATCAACACCCTATATTTGGAAACTTATATGTGGGTCCCATAGAGTGTGAAATGTCTCCCATGGTCCTAATGAGGTCATTTCTAATGTGGTTTAGCTTTTTCATATTCATTTTTAGTCCTTAGTTGGTCGTATCTCATCTAAGGGTCATTTTTGGGTCATTTATGGGACTTGTATAGTTTATATAGGAGGATAAATGTTCAAAAGTGTGTTTCAATGTCCCATATGTTATATTATTGTTAGATGTGGTAGTATTTAATTGAAATTTGTGGGGTTCTATATTGAAATTAATAAAATAGTTGAGAAGAGGTAATTTTTAGTTGTTATACAACTAATATAACAAAATTAGCATGTGTGAAAGGATTCAATGTGACATTTTAGGTCCCCTTAACTTATTTTCATGATTTATATGATTTGAGAAGATCAAAAATGGCATAAAACCATTCTACTTCTCCATTACTCTCATTTACATATAAAAATGGTCAACCAATTTTGGTTTAGTACAAACATTAGGAGATTAATTTGTTCAAATGCTTCTAAGGGATGATAGTAATATTTTTCCACTTCAAATTCATGGAAATATTTCCAATTTTTTTACTAGGCTTTATGAACCATTGTTTAGAGTGCCAGTGACTCATTTTTGCATATATATTCCCATAACCTTCAGTTTCCTTATATGTTTTAATTGGTTCATACAAACCAATTATTTTAAATGATTAATAGGAGAATGACCATTATTATCACTTGATTCTCAACCTATTTTTCACGTTTTGAATTCAAAATATGGGCATGAACTATCTCAGCTTTCTAGTGAGATACACCATTGAAGACCAAGTTTCACATGTTGTAGAGTCATCCTTCCTATGGTGGCTTCAAAAAAAAGGTGGAATATGTTTCTACTCTCACATTTCATGGTGGTTTTTTATCCTTTGAAATTTTTGGTCTAAATTTTTTTCTATGTGGAGTGAAGAGACCAATGCATATATATACAATAAGTTTCCATTATAGTAGTCACATACATTTAGGTGGAGAAGGAGCTTTGAAAAATCATGGTGATGGGATGAGGAGTTTTCAAGGTGTTGAATACATTATCAAGGTTTGAAAAATATTTTGAGATATTAAAAATAGCTTCATATTGGTTTTGACAACCAATACTTCAATACACACAACTGTGTATCCTACATGTGCACCTATAGGTAGCTCCATAAAAGACTAAGCATATTGGAATAAAGGCATTTGAACTTGTTTGAAGTCTCATTAAGTTCTAAGAAAATGGAGAATGTCATAGTGACAATGGTGGAGTCATAAGGTGTCAAACAAACTTAAATCCTAATCCTAAATTTGAGAAAGTTGCATTTAGAGATATGTTACCTTATTTTCTCCAAATAAAGTATTTGCATATATACAAAATTAATATTTTGGTGGGTATCTTGAAGTATAGACTAGTCTAAGTGCTTTCATCATAGCCTATGCTAGGGGTAGTGTCCCATAAAATAAAATATATTAATTATACATGAGAAGGTAATGCAGATTTATTTCCATTCCAAGCTTAACCTCACTATAGACTTTCAATGTCATCTATAGTTCTTGAAACCTAAAGGACCTTAAAATCCAATAATGACATAATGGTTGAATATCTCAAGTCATGGTAGATATATATGGTTTTCAATGGTGATAATAACATTAATATGGGATTGAGGGAGTAAGAGACAATACTCAAGCACTATGAACAACTACAAGAGGATCCCATGATCCCTCATACAAAACACCTATAGTCTAACTGATAGTATGTTGATAATGGGACAATCAAAGCATAACCTACAAAAAAGTGACCCTATTTGATTATAAATGACACTAGTGGCCAGAATATAAGTCAATGGAGTTAGATTACAATGTTTTGGCTCATATTACTACATACATGGGCTTTTTTTGTTCTTAAATGATACCATAGTTGAATGTAGACTCACAATGTGATAGAGTAGACATTTTGAACATTGGCAAGTCCTAAAGCATGATATATTTGAGTAAAAACAACTATGAAGATGGCCTTAATTGAATTAAAAATGGTATAATTATTTAACACAAGAATAAGGTATAAACATCACCTATAGGAAACATGCAAAAATTGGCACCTATAGTTTGCACATAGTCTATGGACTGGTGAAGGTTAGTGAAAGGTGTGTGATTTAAGGGGTTGGTAGAGGTATGGAGTGTTGAGAATGTTTTATAATACCTTAAAATTTTTATTATAACTCCTCATGAGATTATCATTTGATAGGGGGTAGAGACTAAGCTAGATTTTCAATGTCATACTTAGGTTGTTATGACCCTACACACAATCAATGTTACATAGATTAGTCTTGAGGTATTTTAGGTGTAGAATGTGTTGGAGACCTAAAAAAACTATTAAATTTGATTTAAAAAAATGTATTTTTTAGCTATTTGAGACTCTCATATTCCCATTTTTATTTATAAAATAGGGGAAGTTCCCTCTATTTTGACTTAGACATAAGGCACTCTTAGAGAGGCAAGACTAAACGTAGAGGTAGATAAATAATAAGTGATGAGATGTAAAGAATTGAATCACTAAAAAGAGGTCTTGGGGAGTTTTTATAATCTTTAAAAATCATATAGAAGACCTCACAGTCAGAACAAACCACTCACAAGTGGTTATGAAATACTAAAGCACAACTAGGACTATTAGGCCTAGACTAGGCCTAAGCCCTATAGGGGTTTGAGTTAAATTATAAGGCAAGATTAACATTAGAATTCATTTTATAAACTTTTTGGGACGTCATGATATTTTTTGGAGCTATTGGTTTATAGAGAAAATCACAAGAAACTCAATTTTAACTTAAAAATACCTCAAGGGTACCTAGATTGCACTCTCAAGCTTGAGAGACCAAATTCAAGAGCTCACACCTATAAATATTGGTTTCATGGTGACCCAAGGAGTTGGGTAAATTTTATTAGGTTGATAATATTGAAATTTGTGGAATTATTTTGGAAGTTTGATGTCAAGATTGTATGAACAATACTCTAGAATCTAAACCCTCTAAAACCCTCCTAAACACTTGGTTTTGACCTGATGGATAATATAAGAAAGAAAATTTATCTATATGAGATATTTTTCCCTATAAATTTATTATAAATTATGGAAGACTCTCTTAGTCTCCTTCCCATTAGATTAGTCTATACCCTACTTATATAGATAGAGTACAAAACATGTTTTTTTGATAGATTTTGATTATTTGTTGGTGTAAAGGAATTGTGAATAATGAGATCCATTAGATGGGGTAAATTGGGACCTATTATAACTATAAATTATAATTTATCATAATAAATTGGCATGACAACACTTTTGCTAACTCACTCATCTTAGGCAGTCTTTGGTAGATAGTTGAAATAGAGAGTGACTGCTAAGTGAGAGAATGAGAAGTTGGTTTTTGGGATATTTTAAGGTATAAATCATGTATAGTAAGGCATATTGTATTATATATGTTCCCAAACACCTATTCCATGTATTTTATTTATGATCACTTGGGTGATAAATATGAATAACAAGTGAAATAGGGCTAATAAATGACTACAAACAATCAGAATAAGTGTCTAAAAGAAGGATACGAGTTATGTACACATATAATGACTATTATTGAGTGTTTATAACCCTTCCTTAACATTTAATATGTTTCAAATCTTCTTATTACTATTTTAGGTAGTCAAAAGATGTCTAATCATGAAGGCAGTTTCAAGAAGGTAGCTAAAAGATCCATACCCTAGTTTTAGAGAGTTTCATGCCTTAGAGAGACATTTGTCCAAGGAGACCTTCCAGACCTATGTTATTCACTTAATTATTCCAAAATTTAATTTTTTTTCATGCCTTAACATGTGTCATGATGAAAATTTAGTTTTTATTTCTTCTCTCTTTTCATATTCTATATATATATAAGCCATTTTAGCTCTTGTATTTTAATTCCACACTTAATATGGAAAAGCCCTAATAGTTTTATATTGTACTTTGCATTTTAATGATATTTATAATCTATTTTTAAGTTAAAAAACATACTATATAAGTGTTTGGAGTGATTTATCATTAATTATAGTGATAATCATTTCTCCTTTCCTTATCTTTATCTTTTCATGTTTAGTGCAAGTAGTTATCACTCTAACAGGTCATATAGAGTGTAGCTAGTGTTTTTGACTACCTAAAATTGTACAAGTATCCTTTTAATATAAAAAATCACCTTTGGTTCACTTAAATTGATTATTTTCATGCATATCACCTCCATATTTTAAATACTAATGTTAGAGCAATTCAAGATTCTAAGATCAATGTTGTGAGTCATGTCTCTTAGTGCATTTGTATGATAATATTTTGGAGATATTTCTAATATATCACCCCTTTATAGTAGTTTAATTTCATGTCTACTTGTATCACTTTTAATCTAAGTAATTATTTAGTGTATGTGATAATCACTTAAAGATCAATCTATGGAAATATCCCTTAAACCTAAAGGTCTACCTCTACTATAGGCAACCCACAAGCCTAGAGGTATTCCAATGTTGACAAAATCTTAGAGTAGGCTTAAACAACCTCCTCTATGGTGAAATATTTGGTGAAAAAAATTATATAATTCCAAATGGGACCAAGGTCCAAGAGAGTCTAAATATTGTCAATGTGTCTTTCCTTTAGTTAACTTCTAAAAACAAGCAAACTAGCACCAATGGAAACTCTAAATGAGATATTTTGGTTATAGGCAGCTTAAGTATATATTATTAAACATTTTTATCAAGTATTTTCCTTTAATTTGACTCATGAGGTTAATATAGATGATTATTATAATAAAACCTACTATGTACCTCTGTATCAACCTTGTTATGACCCACGTGATACCCCTCAACAGTCTTATCAAAATTGTTATCAGTCTTATGAGCCATGGCATCCCTAATGTCATCCATTTCATTCTCCATATTAACATCATGTTATTTAATAGTTTTTAAGTAAGGCCACTAAGAAGCCTATAAATAAGGTACTTCCTATCATCCCCAATATGACTCTTACTAGCCTTATCATGATGCATATCAACCTCAAGATGATTCTTATCAATCTTGTCATGAGGAATCAGATGATTCCATGGATTGTAAATGAAGATATTTCTAAACAAAATATGAATTAATAGTTATAAATATTGAAGCTCATCATAATCCCTACTATTACACTCCCCCTCCTTAATTAACCCCATCTCATATCAAATCCTCTTTAACAATCATACCAAGTCTATTAGATAGTTAAAAGTGGATGGGAACATGGGATGATGAGTTTTATGTGTTCCCTAATCATCTCATGGAATGGTTAAGAGGTTTTGTTCAAAGGTGGATAGATGTGTGGGAGGTGGTTGAAGAGGAACTCAATGGGATATCAATGAAAAACTATACTTGGTAAAAAAGTATTTCTAATGCTTAATAGATATACTAAAGATGTGGAAAAAGAAATAACTTGAAAGTGATCCTAAAACTATTGAAAATCCTCAAGGAGGATATGTCTAAGGTGAAACCCTTATTGAAGGAGGTTTTTGTCCTATTGACCAACCCAAATTGTCATCTCCCCATGAGTTTATTCAAGAATACTTAATTTTAAAACCCATTCACAAACCCTCCATCACATATCATACTTCATCTCCAACACATGAGCTTAACTATTAACCTTTGACCTCATCTCTTCTTGAAGGAGAACCCCTTTTATGGGAAGAAAGTGAAGAGGATCAAGCTCAATCCATAGTTTATCAAGAGGATGATTTAAGTGACTATGAATAAGATATCACCATAAAGACCCCCCTTTTTGAAAACAAGTGCAATCCAATCTTCTTGAGTGATGGAGAAGATGTTAAGGGTCATGTGGCAGTTGTCTACAAAGAGTGTAGTTAATATATGAAAAAAGAAGTGCTTGAGAAAGACTTTGTATCTACTCAGTTGGTTAATGTTATTAAACATGATAAATATCTTGAACCTAAAAATACCATTGAAGAAGAAGATGCCATACCTCTTAGTGGTGTGCCCTCAAAATAATATATTATGACATCTCAACTTGCTTAAATTATAGTCAACTTTGAAGTTGACCTAGTACTCAATAATTGAGATGATAAAGTTAAAGAAATGGTCATTCTTAAAGAGAAGGAGAACAAGGATGATTGGTAACAATAGACGAGGATTTTTAAAGAGATTCAAGAACTTTTCTAAGTTGAAATAAAAGTACATAAGAAGCTAGAACAAGAGGTTACTATGGAGGAAAATGACCAATATTGGGTGGACTATGCAAAGCTCCTAGATGAGCTTGATGAGCTTATAGTTGGTGAACAATCTTATCTCTCTCAAGATATCATGGAAGTAAAATAGGTATGTTTTGTTGAAACACCATTTGAGGTTACAGATAAGGATTACCATTATAAGGTTTATGTTGTTGAAGTGTAAGAGGAGTTCAACTTCATAGGTGATCTCTTTGTAGTTACCTTGATTGTATTAAGGATCATACTAAGAAGATTGACAAACATCATGAAGGAGTTAGAGATATGAGTAAAAAGGCATAAAGGTAAATATGCCTCATTTAATATTTAATTTCATGGAAAAATATAAGTTTCAAGCTTCCGTTTTGATCTAGGATGAAGATTTTCATTCAATTTAGTTTGTGTTTAAGTTAGGTTTGTTTGAATTTCTTGTGTGTTTTCCATAAGTGTTCTTGAGAACACAAGTGTGTTTATTTATTTTACTACCATGTGTGTCTAATTTTTTATTAGGTGTGTGTTTGGTGTTATTTAAAAGGTAATTAATTATCAAATTTGTGCATAGGTGACTCCATATACCAATAGATAGGAGTAGGTTACTGGTCTTTGGTATAGCTAGCATGTCACCCCTAATAAATAACCAAGAATATTGACCAATTTGATGACAAGTTAAAATAGATCAACCCCCTATAGTTGTAAACTTATATATGGGTCCCCTAGAGTGTGAAATATCTCCCATAGACTTAATGAGGTAATTTATAATGTGATTTAGCTTTGTCATTTTCATTTTTAGTACTTAGTTGGTCTTATGTCATCTAGGGGTCATTTATGGGAATTGTACAGTTTTTATAGGAGTAAAAATGTTCCAAAGTGTGTTTCAATGTCCAATATATCATATTATTGTTACAAGTGGTAGTATTAAACTAAAATTTATAGGTTGAAATGTTGAAATAAAGAAAATAATTGAGAAGAGGAAGTTTTCAGTTGTTATTGGACTAGTCTAGTAGATTTGGCACATGTGGAAGGATTTAGAGTGACCCTTAAAGTACCTTAAACTTAGTTACATTATTGATAATATTTTACAAGATCAAAAATGACTTGAAATCATTTTGCTTCTCCATCACTCTCCTTTGCATAAGCAAATGGTTAATTGGTTTTGATTTAGTATAGATAACAGGAGATGAATTAGGTCAAATGTTTTTGAGAGATGATATTAATATTTATTAAATCAAATTTCATGAAAATATTTCCAAGTTTGGTGTAATAGGATTTATGAACCATTATTTAGAGTGTTAGTGACTCATTTGTACATACACATCCATATACCCTTCACTTTCCTTCTCTGTTTGAATTGCTACACACAAACTACTTATTCTTCATGATTCTTAGAATAATGATAATTATTATCACATGATTATCAACCTATTTTTCATGTGTTAAATTAAAAATATGGGCATGAACTATCATAGTTTACTAGTGAGATACACTATTGAATTTACAGACCAATTTTCACCTATTATAGAGTCATCCTTCCTATAGTGGCTTCAGAATAAAGGTGGAATGTTTATCCACTCTCAAATTTCTTGGTGATTAGTTATAATTTGAATTTTTTGGTCTCATTATTTTATATGTGGAGTGAAGATACCAATGCATACACATACACTTAGTTTCTCTTGTAACAATCACCAACAGTCAGGTGAAGAATGAGCTTTTAATAATCATGGTGGTGGAATGAGGAGTTTTCAAGGTGTTTAATGCATTATAAATGTGAGAAAAATAATTTTGAGCTATTTAAAATAGTTTAATATTGGTTATGATAATCAATACTTAAATATACACAACCTTTTATCCTATATGTGCACCTACAGGTAGCTCGATAGAAGACTAAGCATATTGGAATGAAGGCATTTAAACTTATTTGAAGTCTCATTAAGGTATAGGAGAATAGATAATGACATAGTGAAAATGGTGGAGTCATAAAGTGTAAAACAAACTTGAATCCTAGTCCTAAGTTTGAGAAAGTTAAATTTAGATATATGTTACCTTATTTTCTCTAAATAAGGTATTTGCATATATAGAAAAGTCATATTTTGGTGGGTATCTTGAAGTATAGACTAGTCTAAGTGTTTTCATCATATATCCTAGGCCTAAAGGAAATGCCTTTAAAAATAAAATGGATTTATTGGCCATGAAGAGGTAATGCATATTTATTTCCATTCCAAGTTAAACCTCACTATAGACTTTCAATGCCATTCATAGTTCTTGAAGCCTAAATGACCTTAAAATCCAATAATGATGTAATGGTTACATATCTCAAGGCATGGTATCTATATATGGTTTGTAATGGTTATAAAAAATAAATATGGGAACAATATAGTAAAATACAATACTGAATCACTATGAACACCTATAAGAAGATCCCATGATCCCTCATATAGAGCACCTATAGTCTGATTGATAGTATGTTGACAATGGGATAATCAAAGCATAACCTATGGATAAGTGACCCCATTTGATTATAAATGGAAATATTCACCCAAATATAAGTCAAAGGAGCTATATTAAAATTTTTTATCTCATATCACCACCTACAGGGGCCCTTTTGTTCTCAAGTGACACCTATAGTTGATTGTACACTCACAATATGCTAGAGTGGATAATTTGAGCATTGGCAAGTCCTAAGTCATGATATATTTGAGTCTAAATAAATATAAATAATACCTTTATGAATTAAAAAAGGATATATGTATGTAACATAGGGATAAGTAATAAACATCACCTATAAGAAATATCTAAAAAGTACCACCTTAGTTTACACATAACCTATAGACTAGTGTAAGTTGGTAAGAGATGTGATATTTGAGTAGTTGGTGGAGGTATGGGGTGTTTAAAATGTTTTAAAATACCTTAAAAATGATATTAACACTCCTAATTATATTATTATATTATAGGGGGTAGGTAATAATCTATATTTTCGAAGTCATACACAAGTAGTTATGACCCTACACATAGTCAATGTGACACATAATAGTCTTAAGGGATTTGGAGTGTAGAAGGTGTTGGAGACCTAAAAAAATTATTAAATTTTCTAAAGAAGGTATTTATGACCTATTTTATCCTCACATATTCCCATTTTTCCTAATAAAATAGGGTAAGTTCCCTCTATTTTATCTCAAATAGAGGGCACTCATAGAGAGGAAAGACTCCAAACAAAGGTATATAAATGATAAGGGGATGAGATTTAAAGAATTGGAAAACTTCAAAGAGGGTGTGAGGAGTATTTTTAAGCATTATAAAAAATATAAAATCCCTAAAAATCACAAAAAACCACTTATAGGTGGTTATGAACAACTAAAGCATAATTAGGCCTATTGGGCCTAAACTAGGCCAAATCCCTACAGGGGTTTGAGTTCACTTATAAAGAAATATGAACATTTAAATGGATTTTATAAAAATTTTGGGAAGTCTTTGGATTGTTTTGTGCTATTGGTATGTAGATTAAATCACAATAAACTCATTTTTGGCTCAAAAACACCTTAGGGGTACCCAGATTACACTCTCAAGCTTAAGAGACCAGCCTCAAGAGCTCACACCTATACAGATTAGTTGCATGGTGACCTAATATTTTGTGTATATTTTATGAGGATACTAAAATTTAAATTTGTAAAATTTTTTGGGAGGTTGGACTTCAGGATTATATAAACAATCCTTATGAGTCTAAACCCTCTTAACCCCTCTTAACCCCTTGGTTTTGACTCGATGGAGAAGATAAGAAAGAAAATACATCTAAATGAGATATTTTTTTCTATAAATTGATTTAAACTTGTGTATTACTCTCTCATTCTCCTTCCCATCAGATTGGTCTATACCTTACTTATACAAACAAGGTATAAAATAGGTTTTTTGATAAATTTTGATTGTTTTATAGGTGCAAAGGATTTGTGAATAATTAGAACCATTTGAGGGGATAAATTGGAACTGATTATAACTATAAATTTCCATTTATCATATAAAATTGGCATGGAAACACTTCTACTAACTCATTCATCTTAGGCAATCTTTGGTAAATAGTGAAAATGGAGAGTGACTGCCAAGTGAGAGAATGAGAAGTTGGTTTTTGGGACATGTTAAGGTCTAAATCATGAATTTAAGGTAATATGGGTATTATAAATGTGTCCAAACACCTATTTCATGTATTTTATTGAGAAACAAAAGATCACATGGGTGACAAATGTGAAGAATGAGTGAAAGAGGGCTAATGAATGACTGCAGATGGTGAGAATAAGTATCCAGATGAATATTATGAGTTATGGACACATATGAAGAATATTATGGAATTTTTATAAACCATCCTTGATATTTCATATGTTTAAAATCTCCCTATACTTGTTTAAAGTAGTCAAAAAATTACTAATCATGAAGGTAGCTGAAAGACCCCTACACTAGTTTTAGAAAGCTTCATGCTTTATAGAGACATTTGTACAAAAATACCTTATATACATCTATTATTAATTTTATTATTATAAAATATAACTATTTTTCATGCCTTTAAATGTGTAATTATGACCCTTGATCTCCACTTTCTTCTCTCTCTTATCACATTGTATAAATGCAAGTCATTTTGGATCTTGTATTCTAATTCCACACTTGGTATGGTGAATACATATTGGTTTGATATTGTAATTTTCCTTTGAATAATATTTTAAATCTATTTTTGAGTTCACAAACATATTTTATATTTTTTTGAAGTGATGTATGGTGAAGTCTAGTGATAAGCATCTATCCTTGCCTTCTCTGTATCCTTTCATGTTTGGTGCAAGTAGTTCTCACTCTAAGAGGTCATATGGAGTTTATCTAATGTTCTTGAATACCTTAGAGTGTAAAATTATCATTATTATTTTTAATATAACCTATGGTTCACTTAACTTGACTAGTTTCATGAATATCACCTCCATATTTGAAATACTAATGTTAGATCAATTCAAGATTCTAAGACTAGTGTAGTGAGTCATGTCTCTTAGTAAATTTGTATGATAATATTGTGGATATATTTATGGTGTATCACCACATTAGATTATTTTAATTTCATGTCTACTTCTATCCCTTTTCATCCAAGTAATAAATTAGTGTAGGTGATAAGCACTTAAAGATCAATCTAGGGAGCTAGTCCTTAAACCTAGAGATCTACCTCTACTATAGGCAACCCACAAGCCTAGAGATATTCTAATGTTGCCCAAATATTAGATTAGGATTGAAAAACTGCATATAAGGTGAGATATTTGGTGACAAAAATATTTTTATCCATCATTACTAAAAATTATAAGTCATTTTTAAAAAATAAGTCAAATCCCTCTATGACCATTTACACATAAAACATAAGTGGTACACACCCTATTACCCAAAAGTTAATGGCTAATCTGAAGAATTCTAAGAAATCCTCATCTTGAATATTAAATATTTTTATAGATTTTGTAAATTATTGTTTTATGAGTTTTGGGAACAACACCACCCTATTTGGATAATAACATGGTACGTTAGTGTCCAAATTACTTATATGAGTGTATTCTAAGTATGATATGTGATCCACTATATGAACACTTAAAAATTTTACTTGTTTTTTATTTGTATTATACTTAGTGGAGTTATTATCTAAGAAAAACTACTACATATTACCCCTCTTTTAAGGTGAGTAGTTGAATTTGTGTAATAAATTAACTTAAAAGAATGAGTTATGTGATATATTTTATGTAAAATATGTAAATGGTAATGATAAGATAGAGAAGCATGCATCGTCATTTAGAAAAATTGAGTATAATAGTAATTTTTTTCACTTGGATTTTCACCCTTTGAGGAAATTGCAAAGCTCTCCTCATCCAAGTGGCATAATGGAAACACCTCTAGGATTTTGGGTAGCCTAAGGATGAGGTGAATCTCTAGATAGGGCTAGCTCCCTTTACGTACCACTTGAGATCATTACACTTAACTTTGGGGGGTGAAAATGGAGAGAGATAAGTAAAATCAAACTAAGTTAAGGGAGGTGATACACCAATATAGATGATGACTTACAACTAGCTACATGTTATACATGAAATCAAGGGATAAACTCAACATACACTCCTTCAATTTGTATCCTCTCACATCAATGTTACATTTTGAGGTTATAGATGAATGTGTAAAGATAGGAGGACTAGAAAAAAGGCCTTAAATGGCACTAATGGAAATAATAACTCAATAAATCCTTGAAATTTCTAAGAAAACTTCATATACCTTACAATAATAAGATTTTTGAGTGCAAATAAGGTGAAAGAATGAGACAATATGCTAAAGATTCCATAGTATTCACTAAGCAAGATCCATCATCTAAGAAAAACAAACTATGAATAGTCATTAAATAGGTAAAAGTTGAGAGAGAGAGAGAGAGAGAGAGAGAGAGAGAGAGAGAGAGAGAGAGAGAGAGAGAGAGAGAGAGAAGAGATAAGTCAAAGGGTCACAAGTACTCTTTTAAAGCTAATAAAATTGGTTAATTTTTAATTAAAATATTATATTTGATGAATCATGTAAGGTTAGGAAGTCCAAGTGTCTATCCAAGTCATTAAACTCTTGCAAAGTGGCATGAAACTCCTTATGTTGGCTTAGAAAAAATACCTTCAGGATTGACCCTATTTGAATGCCTCATAACTAATTATTAATAGGTAAAATTATTGGAAAAAAATGTATGTATTTCATACATTCCTCTCCATGCATTGGTTTCAAGATTGGTCCTTTGGAATCATCTAGAAAGTAACTATCATCATCTGTAGTCTAGAAAACTCTTCCCTCATGCACCCTACACACTTGGCTTCCAAAAATAAATTTTTTTCTCATTGAAATACATGGGAAGGAGTTTATGACACCTATAAGTGCCCTCCATGTCCTTATAGGCATCATAAATTCTTTAAAATCAGCTCACATGAAGTTTTCCACCCTTCTCACTAGCTTGTCCACTAGGCTAGTTTTGATTGGCTAAGATGCAACACCTAGTTTGTTCACTTAGGAGGTTTTAATTTTAATTAAATTAAAATATGGAGTTATTAAAATTATAAATCTTCCCTCCAAACTTTATTACATATTTATACTCCTCATATAGCCTACACAAATGCAGAAAACTATCAATAAAAGCTTGTTTTGCATCCTATTCATAAAAGTTAATACACCCAAAAATTATGATGGTATCTAAGTGAATCATATAAAAATTTTAAACAAAAATCATGGTTTAAATATTCCATTATATCAGCTAACCAACTCCATTTTCCAAACTGGTCCTTACAAGGGTTTAACAAGGGTTTTAGGCCTATTTGCACTCTTAAGGTTTGTTCATAAGAACATGAAATTTAAGTTTACAAAAAATTACACAAATTTATATTTAAATACCTTAATAAACATCCCTAAACTCTTATATCCTCCATGAAAATCTTCCAAAAATATGTGAGCATTTAAACTTGACCTATCGAGCCTGTTTTCTTATTTCTTGTAGGTCTGAAATTGTCTTGAGCCTAAAAATGGATTCTTCATGATTTTACCTAAATTTAATAGCTTATAAATATCTTATATTACCTCAAAAACATGTCTCATTATTTTGGAATGTTCATCTTATGATAGAAGTGAAAATGGTTCTCCATTTGGACTTAGGCCTATCCATGCTCAATGACTTGCCTATAACCCTTGGTGCTTTAGACCTTACTATTGGTTTTATTTGTCTTGAAATAGATTAAACACATTTTTTATGATTATATGGACATAAAAAAATTATTTATAATTCTTTTCCAAGGTTTTAAGTGAGAGTACCCTTCCATTTGGCCTTTAGGCAGACCCTTACCTAATGACTATCTGTAACCCTAAGAGGTTTAGACCTCTCTATTTAGTTTAATATATTTGTGAATTGTTTTAAATGATGTTTCATGTGTTTTAAAACTTCAAAAAATTTATTTAATTTTTATTTCAACTTATAAGATCATCTATCTTTCCCATCTTCAAACCTGCCTACTTATGCACACGGGGAAGTACCCCTTGTTTGAGACATAACATGGGGTACTTCCTCTATTTTATTAGAAAATTTAGAGTTTTCAGAGGATTTTATAGGTTTTATATGTTATATATACCTAAATTTAATTCTTTACCAAGTCATTTGACTCTAAAAACCTCAAGTTTCAAGACAGACTTCAAGGAGAAAGAACTATGTGTAGTGTCCAAGGGATGGACTATGTTTGCTTGACTGGGATATTATACACAATTGTTTTAAACTAAAAAAATAATATTTATATTTTCATGGTAATTTTATATTATCTCACATATCCATTCAACACCTTGACCTTTAATATACCCTTCACACTCTTGAACTTCTCAAGACTAGGTTTTAACATTGACTATGTCCTACTCCAAAATGTTGCACCTGTAGGTGATTATGTGTGACTTGAGCATAAGGATAGTGATACAACATCATATTCTTACCTTAGGTTAATTTTATGTTTTCTTGGATCATTTGAGATCATTTATATACCTTGACAACTTTCACACCTCACCACTCAACCCACTGCTTGTACCAATTCTTGACCTAGCTATAAGTTGCATGCAAGGCCTTATGAGGTCTAAATGGGATTAATTTACATTGTTGGTATCTCATGTAGGTAATAATTATCCTAATGAATTTTATCATGGCTTGTCTTAACATGTTATCCCCCATCTAACCTCTTTATAAGCACTTTGAGATCCAAAACTGAGTTTCCTACCTCTTGACTAAAACACTACCAAAGTGAATGTCGTAGGTGATTATAGATGTAATTAAGCTTGGTAATCCCATTTAAATACTCCATTTCAATACTATGAGTTCCCATAAAATCTCTTTATACTTTAACTCAACTTTAGTACCCTAATACAAAAACTAAACACCCATATTGGTTCATTATTACTATACCCTATTGTCGGTGTGAATTTTCCCTAAGAAGGGACACTTATAGACACTCATGAAACTTGGAAACTATGTATTAATATCATGATAATGGTTTTAATGCCACTTTTAATCACATTAAATCTATGAGACCAATATAGCCATAAGGAAGTGTATTTTTATCTAATTAGGATATCAAAAGCCATTTAAGACTTAAAATCTCTATATGTTACTGTAGGTTTTTAGTGTATTTATAAGCAACTTTGAGCCCTTCACTTTCCACCTTCCACTGACATTCTAAGCTCCATTCTGGGAAAAAATATTCTCCATGATATAAACTACCAAACTCACCTATTTGAATGCTTTAGGATTCTTTACAAACATCTCATAAGGTGCCTACAAAAAACCCTTGGGATCTTTATTTTTGCATTTTAGGGATTTGATCTCAAAATTTAGTCCTTGCCTTTTGAAGATGGTTTAAATTTTTATTTATCCATCAAATACTCTAATCAGGTTTTTAATTTTCAAATCACTTACTATAATTAAAAATAAGGCTCTTTTCATACCTCAAATCCTCATACAAGAGTTATCAAAATTTTGTGATACACCTACAGATGGGCCTTCTTACCACAAGCATTGAAGTGGACTGAATAGTCTATAAAGTACTTGTCTTTGTGACACTTCATATGCTCTTATAAATAATTTCAATGTACACTAGTAATATTAGAAATTTTAAACCTATGTCAATCTTCCATCCCTCATCATCACATCAATAATGCTCTATAGGTGTGCATTATGTTGTTATATAGGTAGGGCATGGAATGGAGAAAAAACATGTTGGAAAATAGCTTCAAAACAACTCAAAATCATTTTACATCTTATCAAATACATGATCTCCATTGAGAAAACCTTGGAACAATTTCTAACACACTAGTCTAGTTTGAAAGTCTCTTGCACACATCTAGAATAAAGCAGGTTAGGTGTTAAATAATTGGTTTAACATGGTGGCTGAGCTTGTGACCAGACTTGTCTCTCTTTTAACAATAAAATTAACTCTCCCAAGCTTCTAATGGTTTGAAAAATCTAATAAACCTTCAATTCATGGAGAAGATAAATAAGCTTATACAGGTGATTATAAGTGAAGTTAGGCATGGAGTTGATAATGGAGAATGACAAGATGGGAATTTGCCCAAAAAATGATATGGTGGAATAAAACATTGGAAGGATGTGGATATATGGCCTTTATACCTATGTAACATAATTTCCCAACTACATGAAATCTCTGTAGAAGGCCAACTTTCTAGGATAAGATAAAATTAACTAAAACTTCACAGTGGTGATACCTTCACACAATATGGACTAACTTGCTCATCAAAACATTATGAAACATTAAAATAAGAATGGAGACAATTTAATAAGGTATACAATATCCCCTAGAGCCTACATCACCAACTGGTTTTTAAAAAATTGACCAAAATGGAGAAAAACCTATAGGGTGCATGAAATAGCTAGCATAAAAGTATAGTCAACTTTATGAGGATGTCAAAGGACACCTTTATTTTAAATCTTATAATGTGAATTAATGTCTCTGAGTGTAATAAAACCTCTCAAAAATCATTTTTCTTGAAACCTCATGATCTGTTTGTACTAAGCACAAACTTGTAGGTCACTTCTATATGTCTAGAAATGTAAAAAAGAAACAATTTTGGCTTTAAAATTGAATTTATATAGAAAACCAAACATAGAGATGAGTGATAGGAAGGTTAATATTCCTTCCATGATCTTTTTCCATTTGGCACACTTCCCCATGGGTTATACAAGTGCCATTTGCTCTCTTTTTTAGTTGCTTCTTGAATTTCATTTAGATAACCTATAATATTCTGATATAACTAACATATTTGATAGTTAAACTAGCCTCTTGGATGCTTGGAATGAAAAAAATACACTTTATCACCTTGATAACCATGCCACTTGCATTAATGACCCTTAAAAGACCACTAAAAGACTCAAAATGATAAATTGACTAATATGACCAAGACCAAGTCTAGGATGACATTAAATGACATCAAATAGCATATACTACACCCCATGATAATAAATTAGACCCCATAAAACATCTAAAAATAATTTTTTTACCTATAGGGGTCCTAATTTGACCTAAAAGTCAAATTTGGTCAACAAATTGGTGACTCATAGGGGTAGTATGCATATTATACTAACTAGACCAGTAGCCTTATCAGTCTATTAGGTTTAAGAATCAACTAAAGTCTGAGACAAACAAGAAAGATTTGTCTATTAAATACAAGCCTTGAGCAAGATAATACCAATGACTACCTTAGTCACATAAAAGAAAAGACACACATAAAGCAAAAACAAATACACATGTGTTTCATGAGCACTTATGGAAAATAAACACTAAACTAAACAAGCTAACTCAAACACTAACTAGCCTAAGATTAGAACACCCTCTTAGATCAAAGGGCAAGTTTTAAACTCTTATTGCTTAAAAACATGAAGGATTTAGTGAGATATGTAGCCTTTTGATCCTTGGCATTGAGGCCTCCAACTTTTTCATGATGTTTTCTAACTTCATTGGCATGATGTTCATTAAAAAATTGGCAACTTCAAATAAGTTAGCTATATAAATGAGCACATATTGCATCTAAATATCCTCAACCTTCTCATGTGGATCTTTAATTACAACCTCATTCTTTATTTCCATATGGCTCTCAATAAGGTTGGGTTTCTTCTCAACTACAAGCCCTTCTATCTCATCAAGGAGCTTTACATACTCTATCCAATCTTTATCATTGTCCTCCATGGAAGATTATTTCTTCACCTTGTCATATTATTGGCCCTCAACTTGGAAAATCTCATTAAGCTCTTGAAAGAGCTTGATTTATAGTTACTAATAATCTTTGTCCTCTTCATCCTCTAGAGCCACTACCTATTCAATATTCTCTTCTTGATGTATGATATCATCAAGATTGTGTTCTTCAATATCTAATGCATATTATGGTAATTAAAGATTAGGCTGAGGTAAGTGGTTTCAAGAGATTCTTCTAAGACTACCACCTCTTTGGGTATGACTTGAAATTGTTCTCCATCATTAATATCACATTAAACTTCATGCTAGAGTTGATCATATACAACCTTTTGATTATATGTAGAGTCTTATTTAAGGACTACAATATCTTTCATCTCTTTTTCTTTCATGGTGATGCCAAGACTAGGCATCTTGAAATCATGTGACCTATCCCAATGAGGCTACCAAGGGGGTATGATTTCTTCAAGCAAGAGTTCTCTTTCCTTAGCAACTAGTTTCTCCTCTTTAAGTTCTCATAACATAGGTCCATCAAGGCAAATGGTGATGGGGTGATAATAATATGAACTAGTTGGTGGAGGTGGCACGTAAAACTTAGAATCAGATTGAGAGAGAAATGTAGGGGGATTTTATGGAAGCTCTTATGGAAGGGAAGGTATACCTTGGGCTAAAACAACTTTATTTTCTTCTTTAAACTTAAAAATCACTTCATTCACATCTGATTTATCTTTAGGACTCTCTTAAGGAAGGGTGTATGGTGTGTGTTTAGGCATAGGATCTTATTTTGGGTCTAAACCTTCCATCATGCCTTGACTTAGTATCTTCATCTTTGCCTCTAACTCTTTAATTTTCTTGGCTAGGTTCTCTTGGAAAAGTCTCTCTTAAATTTCATGGGAATCATCTTGAGCATAAGCAATACATGCGGGTTAACATGGAACATAAGAATCTTCTTTAGGAAGAGTGGGAGGGACTTGTAAAGGACCAAATTCATTCTCCACTTCACACTCCTTAACAATGCTTCTATCCTCTTTCTTTCCCCATGATTCCACAATTTTATTCCATCTTATAATGTTAATATTAGAAGTCTCTTTTTGAGGTGGTGGAGATTCAATGTGAGAGGGAAATGAAGACTCGAATTCTACTTCCTTTGTTAATAACATGGAATGATTCATATGCATATTATCCAACTCAATTTGACTATCAAGATTAGCTTCAAAAACAAGGTTTCTCTTTTCAACTCTCTTCCAACTGATTGGGAAAAAGATGAATTTGATATCCTTGATTGGGCTTATGAGAAGGGATCAAGTATGGCTGATAGGAAAAGTGGGGAAGTGTATATGAAGGCTAATAGGTTTTTTGAGGTTACCTTTCATGAATTCTTAGCCTATCCTCTAAGGAAGAAACCAAACCACTCACATCAAGCATCTCACTTGTGATCCTTTGCTAATTAGCTCTCTCAATAGGTACCCACTCTCTTCTAACTAACTATAATTCATCTCTCACCTTATAGAAAATATGACTAGGAACCTCTTTACCACATCCCATTAGAGTATAAAGTTCTAACATATACATGTCATAGCCCAAAAGTGTTTACTTGAATGTGGAAATGGATGGAGTTGAGAAGTGGCTAAGTTGATTAGGAGAAGCAAGATATTGAGGAGGCTAGCTATAAGACTGATATATCTCATTCAAAGGTTGGATATAATGTTGATAAGGATCATTATGGGTTTGGAAATGGTCATTACAAGACTGGTAAGAATCACACCAAGGTTGATTAAGAACTTACTCTTGTTGATAGGGAGTGGCACAAGCTTTAAATGTTTCACCAACTTGTGTAAGACAAATCTCAACACCAAAATTAGTCATGAAAACTCATTTAAATCAATAAAAAAAATTTTACAAATAATTTTCAAAGGATAACTTGGGCTTCTTGACTAGCTGATATAGCTTCAGAGTCACCATTGATGTTTGAATAGATGCCTCCAAAGGTTGATTGTTGAAAGATAACACCAAATATTCCAACATCTTAGACCAAAAGTCCCACCAAGCATGCCAAAAAATGTTATCACTTGTATTTTAACCCTTTGAGGAGATTAAAAATATATCCTCATCTAAGTGGCACAATGGAAACACCTATAGGCTTGTGGGTAGCCTAAGGATGAGGTAAATCTCTAGATAGGGCTAGCTTCCTTGATGTAGTACTTTGGATCACAACTACACTTAACTTTTGGGGGTGAAAAGGGAGAGAGACAAATTAAATAAACCTAAATTAATGGATTTTAAACACCAAAATATATTATGAATTCCAACCAACTACATGTTACACATGAAATTAAGGGACAATTTGAACATACACTCCTTCAATTTGCATCTTCTCACATCAATGTTACATTTTGAGGTTACAGATGAATGTTTAAAGATAAGAGGACTAGACAAGAGGAATTTAATATCACTAATGAAAATACTAACTCAATCAATCCTTGAAATTTCCTAGAACAATTCATATGCCCTACAAGAAGTTTTCCAATTGCAAATAAGGTGAAAAAATGAGATAACATACTAACGAGTCCATAGTCTTCACTAAGCAAGATCCATCACCCAAGAAAAAAACACTATGAAAATTAATGGAATAGGTAAAAAATGAGTATAATTATTTATCAAATGGTATGCAAATGATCAGGTCTTTCCCATACTCAAGAGGAGCATTAGTTATAATGGCCAAAATGGCTAGTTCTTATAAAACTTGAGAGAGAGATGAGAAGAGAGAAGTCCAAGGGTAAAAATGAAACTTGTAAAGCTGATAAAATAAGTTAATTATGAATTATAATAGGATATGTTATGAACCATTCAAGGTTAGTAATTCTAATTGTTTATCCAAGTCGTCAAACTCTTGCAAAGTGGCATGAAACTCCTTGTGTTGGCTCAAAAAAACTACCTTTATGATTGGACCTATTTTAATGAATCATAAATGATTAGTAATATATAAAATTATTATATTTAAAGGGATGGATTTTATAAATTCCTCTCCATGTACTTTTTCATTCCTAATCCTTTGGAATCATCTGAAAAGGATCTATCATCATCTATAGTCCAAAAAACTCTTCTTTCTTGCACCCCACACACTTAGCTTCTAAAAAGAAATTAGTTTATAATTAAAATATATTTTATAGAGTTTATTAAAAATTTAAATACCATACATGGACTTATATTCATCAGGAATGTTTTAAAATTAGCTCACATGAAATTTTCCACCCTTCTCACTAGCTTGTCTACTAGGCCAGTTTTGACTAGCTAAGATGCAGTACCTAGATTGGAAACTTAAGATTTTTTAATTGGAATTAAATGATAATAAGAGTTATAAAAATTCTAAATATTCAATCCAAATTAATTTCATATTCAAAATCCTCTTGTGCCCTGTACAATGCATAAAAATATAAAGAAAAGCCTATTTTGTACCCTATCCATACAAGTCCGTATGTCCAAAAATCATGGGGGGTATCTTGAGTGAGTTTTGTGAAAATTTAAATATTTTTTATGGTTAAAATATTCCATTATATTATCTATCCAACTCCATTTCTCTAAACTAGTCCTTGTAAGGGTTTAACAAGGGTTTTAGGCCTATTTCCACTCTTAAGGTTCATTCATAAAAACTTGACATTGAATTTTCAAACCAATTACACAAATTCATATTTAAATAACTTCATAAACATACTTTAACTCATATATAATCCATGAAACTATCCAAAAATATGTGATAATTTGAACTTGACCTATCGAGCCTATTTTCTTATTTCTTGCAGGTCTGAGATTGTATTTTTGGCTAGTTAGGATATCAAAAGCCATTTAAGACTCAAAATCTCTAGATGTTATTATAGGTTTTTAATGTATTTCCAAGCAACTTTGAGCCATTAAATATACACATTACACTCACCTTATAACCTCCATTCTTGGTAAAATTATTATTCATGCTATAAAATATAAAACTCACCTATTTTTATGCTTTATTATTGTTTACAAACATCTCATAGGATGCCTACAAAAACCCCTAGGATCTTTGTTTTTGCATTTTAGGGATTTGAGCCCAAAATTTAGTCCTTGCCCTTTGAACATGGTTTATCTTTTTGTTTATCCATGAAACACTCCAAGAAGGTCTGAAATGTTCAAATCACCTACTATAATTAAAAATAAGGCTCTTTTCATGCCTTAAATCCCCATACAAGAGTTATGAAAATTCTATGATACCCCTGTAGATGGGCCTTCTTACCACAAACAATGAAGTGGATTGAACAGTCTAAAAATTACTTGTCTTTATGACACTTCATATTATCTCATCAAAAATTCCAATGAACACAATAAATATTATAAATTTTAAACCTATGTCAAGTTGCCATCCCACAACATGATGTCAGCAATGGCTCTGTAGGTGTGCATTATGATGTTATATAGGTAAGGCATGGAATGGAGCATAAACATGTTGGTGAATAGACTAAAAACAACTCAAAATCATTTTATAACTTATCAAATACATTATATACATTGATAACACCTTGAAAAAAGTTCCAAAACACAATTTTTAATTTGATAGTCTCTTGTACACATCTGGAATAAAGCAAGCTGGGCATTAAATGGTTGGTTTAACATGGTGGATGAGCTTATGACCAGACTTATATCTCCCTTAACAATAAAATTAACTCTCCCAATCCTATAATGGTTTGAAAAATATAATACACATTCAATACAACTTCATGGACAAGATAAACAATCTTATACAGGTGATTACAAATGAAGTTACTCATGGAGTTGACAATGGAGAATGAAAAAATGGGAATTTTCCCAAAACATGATATGTTGGAACAAAAAATGGGAAATATGTGGATATATGGCCTTGAGACATATGTAACATCATTTACCAACTACATAAAACCTCTGTATAAGACCAACTTTTTTGGATAAGGCAAAATTGACTAAAACTTCACAATGGTGACACCTTCCTACAATATGGACTAAATTTCTCATTAAAACATTATGAAACGTTAAAATAAGAATGGATTACATTTTATAAGGTATATGAAATCCCATTGAGCCAACATCACCAATTGGTTTATATGTATTTGACCAAAATAGAGCAAAACCTATAGGGTGCAAGAAATAGTTAGCATAAACGTAAAATCAACTTCATGAGGATGGTTCATGAAGTACAAGCCACCATTATTTGAAATATTGTAATTTAAAATAATTTTTTTGATTTTAATAAAACTTAATAAATTAATTTGTCTTGAAATCTCATGATCTGTCAGTATTAAGCATAAACCTACAAGTCACTTCGGTATGTCTAGAAATGCAAAAAAGAAGTAGAATGGTTTTGGATTTAAAATGGAATTTACAAATAAAATAATGTATATATGAGTTTTATGAAGGTTAAGAGGCATTCCATGATCTTTTTCCATGTGTCACACTTCCCCATATGTTATACAAGTACCATTTTCTCTATTTTTCAATTACTTCTTGAATTTCAACTAGATAACCTACAATATCTGATGTAACTAACATCCCTGATAGTTAAAATGACCTTTTATATGCTTGGAATGAAAAAGTACACTTTAGAAACTTGGTAATCATTCCACTTGCATTAATGGCCCTTAAAATCCCACTAAAGGACTCAAAATGACAAATTGACTAATATGACTAAGACCAAGGTTAGGATGACATTAAATAATATATAATACACCCCATGACAATAAATCAGACCCCCTAAAACATATAAAACTCATGTTTTTACCTATAGGGATCCCAATTTGACCTACAAGTCAACTTTGGTCAATAGTAATGTGAGATTCATGTAAGAATAATCATACATAATTTGAATGCCAAGATAAATGTTAACAATTAGGTGTGCAGATAATTGATCAAATCTTAGTATTGGAAGATGAATATAACTAATTGGGGATGGATGCATGATATCTATCATGGCATCATAAACTATGAATATGTATGATATCCATCATGGCATAAAAATTTGAGCAAACAAGCATGCAAATGTCATCACCATGATGCACATAAACATATAATATATGCAAGGCACATAAATAGAAGGCCAAGGGGAAATATAAAAGGGACATATTAAAATTTCACTCACATTCATATAATTATACACAAGGACATGTTAAAATGTCCTCACATGGATGAAATTAGAGAATGAAGGCTTAAAGCCATATACAGAGACTTATTCAAATGTCCTCAAGCATAGATACACACAAGAGGACATGTTAAAATTTCCCCATATGCATAGAATCATATAATGAAGGCTTATATCCACAGACATGTTAATAATATAGAACATAGAGAAATATTAATGAATTAAATATGGAAATAAAATATAGAAATTATAACATAATAGAGACACACATTTAATGTTGTTCACCCAATATGGGCTACATCCACATAAAATTAACTAGTCCTTATTATTCAGTCCAGCAAATGAAAATAAAAAACCTATAATACATCCAATCTAATATCCTCTTCGCTCACACAAAATATGCCATCATGATTCCAATTTCCTCATATCAAAGGAGGGTTACATATTAGGGAAAAAATGCACAAACATAATTTCTATCATTAGATCTATGACCTAATAGTGAATGGTCCAAATTTAATATGAAATTATAATATTTTATAATGCAATCCTAGTGGGGGGTGTTCCCGCCCCCCCCCCCCCCAACACCCACCTATTAGGAACTAGGCATTAAAATAAGTTCAAGATCCACCATCCAATAATGTCCTAATTAGAGACTGATTATTATAACTCCATTACTACAACTCTTACTTGGACTTTTATTTTAACTTTGACCCTAGCATGTTTTTCATCTTCCTTGTTATCCATGAAGACATATTGAATCTGAACAACTCTCTAGATTCTCTTTAGTGACTTCCTTTAATAACATATCTATATTATTCTAACTCATATGGATCTTTGCCAACTTTAATTGACCATCCTCCAAAATTGAATGAATGAAGTGATACCTAAGTTGTATATGTCTAGTTTTTTATTAGAATGATGAGTTCTTTGTTAAATAAATCATACTCTAGATATCACTATGCAACCTACAATCTTATTATTTCTACCTCAACTCTTCCATGAATTATTACATTCATATCATTTCCTTGCTTACTTTAGTAGTTGTAACATATTTTACCTCTATAGTTGACAAAACAACTATATTCTATAATTTTGAAATCCAACTAATTGTTGTGTCACTAACTATGAATACATAACCTATGGTGTTCCTCTTGCAATCTAAATCTCCAACCATGTCTACATCAACATATCCTTGTAAGGTAACATCTTAACCTTCATAACATAACTTTCTATTAGTGGTCCCTCTTAAGTACTTAATAATCCACTTGACTTCATCCCAGTGCTCTTTTCTTGGATTATTCATAAACTACTGACAACTCCCACTGCATGAGTAATGTCTAGTCTAGTGCACATCATACCATACATTAAACTTACAAATACTAAAGCATAGGGCACTTTGTACATGTAATTTATTTCTTCATGTGTTTTATGACACTATTCCTTGCTTAATTTAAAGATCTCTCACAAATTTTTACTCATTGGTTTTGCATCTTTCATATTGAACCTGACTAATACCTTCTTGATGTATTCTTCTTGTGATAATGTCAATTTTCTATTTTTATTGTCTCTTTTTATTCTGATACCAAGGATTTAATTTTTAGCACCCAAATACTTCATTTAAAATTAATCTACTAGTTTTATTTTGAGCTCATTCATATCATGCACGTTAGACCTTAAACAAACATGTCATCTACATAAAATAACAAGATAATATAGCTTCCATTATCTAATCTCTTAAAGTAAACATAGTAGTCATAATGACATCTACTATAACTTTGTTCTATCATAAACATGTCAAGTTTTAAATACCACTATCTTGGAGCTTGATTTAGTCCATACAAACTCTTCTTCAACTTGCACACCATTTTCTCTTTACCTTTAAATTCATATCCCTGTGGTTGTTCCATATATATTTCCTCCTCCAAATCACTATGAAAGAGCATCATATTCACATATAAATGTTCAAGGTACAAATATTCTAATACTACCAAACTTAAAATAGTTATTATAGAAGTCATTTTAACTATTGGAAAAAATATTTCATCAAAATCTATACCTTTCTTTTGTGCAAACTCCTTTACAACAAGTCTGGCCTTGTACCAATTTTTGCCTCCGTCTTCTTCCTTCAACCTATAAATCCATTTACTCTAAAATTAAATTTTACATGTATTAAATTAAAACAAATCCAAAGTTTGGTTATGTACTAAGGATTCCATCTCCTCTTTCATTCTTTGTTCCTACTTTTTTCTGATTTCTACCTGTATTGCTTCTTCATAGCTTTCTGCCTCACCACCATAAGTCAATAATAACTAATAAAGTGAAGGAGAGTATCATCTAGGGAGTCTACTTGCTCTGGTAGATCTTATAACTACAATTTTAGGAGTTTGAGGTAATTTTTGTTGTATTTCTTCCACATTTTGATTTTTTGGCAATTTTGGAATTTCATTTCCAATGATTTCATCAAGTATTGCATATTCATTATTTGTCTTTTCTTGTTTCTTTCCCTAAAACTAATCTCTATATATGACCTATTTAAAGATCACATCTCTACTTCTAATGATTTTGTAATTTTTAATATCATCTAAATGGTAATTAAAATCACTAACTTCATATCCATAAAACTACATTTCTTGGATTTTGATTCAAACTTGGTTCTATTTTCTTTATCAATATGGAAAAATGTTTCACAACCAAAAGTATTTAAAAAGGAGTAATATATCCTTTTACTTTTCCACACTTCTTTTATAATTATACCATCCAAAAGACTGGAATGCTATCTATTATTAAATAAATAGCAGTATCCATAACATCCAACCAAAACTATAAGGGTAACCTTGCATGTAATCTCATTCTCCTTGCATGCTCCATGATTGCCCTTTTCATCCTTCCTGATGCACCATTTTGTTGTGGTGTTATTTTAACCATATTATCTTTATAAATCCCATCAGATGAATAATAATTATCAAATTCCTTACTACAATATTCACCTCTATTGTCTAATCTGACACACTTGAACTTATTTCCTATCTCATTCTCAACCAAATCTTTCCATTTCTTAAAAGTATCAAAAAAATCATATTTTTTTAGTATTCAATAAACCAAAGTTTTTCTAGTTGAATTATAAATAAAATTAACATAATAAAAAAATCCACCAAGGGATGATACTTGATCTAGTCTCCATACATCTATATGCACAAGCTTTAACTTTTCATCATTTTTTATCTTTCAACTCTGAGAAATATGACTCTCTTCTATTTTCAATACACACAATGCTCATAAAAAATCCAAGTCCACCTTCTTCAAATCTAGAAACAAATTATTTGAGTGGAGAACTTGCATCCCCTTCTCATTCATGCCCAAGTCTGATACCATAATTTTGTATCCACTTTTGTAGAATTTAAAGAAATAGAAGAGTCAACATTACCATTAGATAAATATAATGTACCTACCTTATCTCCTTTTACTATTACCAATGATCCTTTAGTGACCTTCTATGAATTTTCTTTAAATGTTACTTTGTATCCCTCACTTCCCAACTGCCCTACTAAAATTAGATTTCTTCTCAACTTAGGAACATGCCTTACCTTTTTTAGCAACCATTTATTTCCATTCTATAATGTTATCTATATCTTACCCTTTCTTAAAATTTTATAGGGTTCACCATTACCCAAATAAACCTATTCAAAATCACCTTGAACATAATATTGAAAATATTTATTATGGGGTGTAGCATGAAATGAAAACCCTAAATCTAACACCCAAGAATCATTAATATTATTTAAAAAAAGGATCAAAGCATCTTTTAACACTTCACCTTCTACATTTTCTTCCTAATTTTTATCTTATTATCTAGTTCTTTATTTTCCTTTTTGAAACCAAAAATATTTTTTTAGGTGTCCTTTCTTCCCACAAATGTAACACACCAAAATTCCTCTATATTTGGATCTACCCTTCTTAGACTTACCATGATTCCTATGTCCTTTACTCTATCCTTTTGTCTTCACCTTTTCTCCATATTCAAATCATTACCTAATGTCTCACCTATGCTTTTACAACACATTTCCTCACTAAAAATAATACCAATAACATCATCAAACTTTAAAGTGTTTTAACCAAAGACATAATTACTCACAACCATGACCAAGCCATTCTAGCTTTCTAGAAATGAGCACAAAATCAAAAGATTCATAACCTCATCATCAAAATTTAATCCTATAGAGCTTAACTGATTTATGACCATGTTAAATTCATTTAAATGATTAACAATAGACCCACCTTTTGACATTTCCAAATTAAATAGATGCTTCATAAAAAATACCTTGTTGGAGGTTGAGGGTTTTTCATACACTCTATCCAATGCCTTTATCATATCCATTGTTGTTTTTTATTTTGAAATATTGAAGGCTACTGACATTACCAGACACAACCATATTGTTTTTAGTGCCTTTCTATCAAGAACCTCCTATTATTCATCCTTCATAGTCACCAACTTCTTTGCTATTCCACCCAATGGTAGGAAAAGATCCTTCTGATATAAATAGTCCTCTATTTGCATCTTCCATAGCTGGTAGTTTTATCCATTGAAATACTTGACCTTAAATTTTCCTTCTACCATTTCTCCCACTTGAACTAAGAACCCTCTTTTCCTATGAATTTATCTACCAAATAAAACTTTGGCTCTGATATTATTTTCTAGTAATATAGAACACAAATAAATATTAATTAATTAACTATGGAAATAAAAATCATTAATTAGAACATAATGGAAACATAGATTTAACATGGTTCACCCAATATGGGATACATCCACATAGAAATAGCTTGTCCTTCTTATGATTTAGTCCAACAAATGAAAGGAAAAACCTATAATACATCCATTGAAATATCCTATTCACTCACACATAATATTCCACCATGATTCCAATGCCCTCATATCAAATGAGGGTTACATATTAGGGAAAAAAATCACAAACATAATTTTTACCATTAGATTTATGAGCTAATAGTGAATGGTCCAGATTTAGTATGAAATTACAATATTTTATAATGCATTTTTAACAAAAATTTTCTTCAAGGGCATCACCCCCTAGACCCCCATGGAGACCATAGTGGGGGGGTGTTGCCCCCACATACCCTCCTGTTAGGAACTAGGCATTAAAATAAGATTAGAGCTCCACCATCCAACAACACAAAGGCATATTCAAATTTCCTCAAGAAAATAAATGCATAAGGCATGAAGCAGGAAAGTAAACATGAAAAAAATGCATGGATGTATGTAATTGATCAACATAATTAATTTATAACATGATTATATTTAATAAATTAGATAAATAGTAGTATATCAATGTGTTAGTACTATTGATATATTTAATGCAATGAAATAAATTTAGTGAGAAATAAGGGAAAGCCATAGAAGGATGAAACATGTGTATTATATGTCCCTAGTGACCTCTATGATTTATGGACAAGATAAAAAATACATTTATATGGTGTGAAACTAATAAATGATAGTATATGCTCACTAGGACAATAGTGGGGGAATGGACAATAAAGCAATGCATTATTATCCAATAGGGCACTTTTATCTAATTATAAGCTTTTATGTTTGAGATTATAAAAAGC
The DNA here is from genome assembly GCA_037957365.1 of Torreya grandis. Classification (NCBI taxonomy): domain Eukaryota; kingdom Viridiplantae; phylum Streptophyta; class Pinopsida; order Cupressales; family Taxaceae; genus Torreya; species Torreya grandis. The sequence continues at coordinate 1,233,857 of JARHVA010001440.1, read as the reverse complement.
TTGTAATTGAGTATGGGAATGGAAACATGTATGCCCTAAAATAACTCATGTTCATTCATGTAACATATATGATATTAAAATGGATAAAAGTAAGTTCTAACAATTGTGTATAGATTAACTAATGTAAATAAACTAAACATAAGCATGCACATATCTTGATTTTGTGTTCTCTTATATATATATAATTTTTGTACATAATAGTATGATTAGAAAAGGTGTTATGTATAATTAATGATGATTATAGAATCCCAATATGTCATCCATGGGATGCCTCTATGTATTCCTTATGTCATTTCCATATTCATATTTTGCATAATCAGTATCATGATAATCATAGTAATCTAGAGTATTATAATAATTATCATATTGATGTTGAAATTGTGAAATGCCATCATTATCTTCTATTGTATCAATAAACAAATTCCTTGTACAATGGGATTGTCCTTTATAATATATATTTTGTAATATTGATTTTTTCACATGCCTCTTTTAATCTGCCATTATTGTATATATGTGTATATTACTAAAGATATTCCATATTTTTATGATTTTTCTCTAAATATGTTCCTTTTTGGAAAGTATGTGACCCTACCTTCATGATAAAGTGATATGAAACCTATATTTTTATCAATTATTGTTCATATTCATTTTAACCATGATCCTTTAGGCACAATATTTTATGCACTTTAGATTTGAAATAATACAAAAATAAGATATCACTAATTTGAAAGAAAATAAACTCTTAAATTAATTAATCCCACACATGTTATATATGTACTAGTTTTATCTAATTATTGATCTTATTTCCAAGAGATATTATAAATGACGTAGAATAAAAAAAAGTTTCCTGATATTCCATAGCCTTGATATCCATAAATTTCTTTCCATCTATGTGAGTAGTGATAGTGAAAGTGTTTTAATATGAGGAAAGAGATTTTAATTTTCCCACGTTGTAACCACATTTGAAACTTTAGCTTGTGGATGTGTCTCTTTAGTTTGAACCTCTATTTTTAGAAAAAAATCTTAAAGATGATTTCTTGCTTACCTTGATTTTGGATTTTTAACTTTTGTTGTTTCTCTTTTTGTAACATTTCCTTTATTATAAATTCCTTGTGTAATTTTTATTTTTCATCTTATGCCTTTTTAATATTTATTTTTTTTAATTATCATTTTGAATATTTCTTGTTCTAATTGTGCCTTTATATTCTTTTCTTACTCTAATTTTTTCATTTTTAACTGATTTTAATTTTAATTATCCTTGTGTACCTATATTGGTTATTTTTACACTTGGGTTGTAAAATATACACTCATAAGGTGAGTGAGTTGATTGATTGATGGAACTATTATATGATCATCACTATCAATTATACTTTATATTTTATTCTTCAAATCCAAATTACTATATGTATGATTCCCATGCATTATATGATATGCACAATACCATTTTGATCTCCTTATAGGATGTAGTTTTATCAACTTGTTATTAAGCATTTACCTTTGAATATCACTTGAAATCTTATTCTCCTATTGCATACTTTTTGAATCATTGGTTGTAAGAGAATTATGTTTTAGCTTATCATTTTTCTATGAAATCTTGTTGGGAACAACATTGTTAGATGATGATAAAAATACATGATTAACACTAGTATATTTTGGATTATGTGTAAATTTAATTTGATTTTAATGATGTGATATTTGAATTTAAGTACTATTTTTTTTTGTAACTCTTTTATGATCCTTCCCATAGTGACGATTTTTTATTTTAGGGTTTCACAATTACAAACCCTAGGTACTTTGTGTATACACATAATATTTTCAAACTTTATCAATTATTGATGCTTTCTCTATTGTAGGAACCCATCAAGTCTCAATCTCTCTAAGTGCATGCTTTAAAGGGTGCACTAAGAAAGGGGTGGGAAGACTATTGGTGTTTCACAAGATTTTTGTCCCCTATACTAACACTTGATATGAATCCAACAATATCCGATATACCTACCTAAGCCTTGAATAATTTATTACACACTCTTCCAATAAATTAATTATTGATGCTTTCTCTCTTGTAGGAACCCATCAAGTCTCAATCTCTCTAAGTGCATAATTTAAAGGGTGCACTGGGAAAGGGGTGGGAAGACTATTGGTGTTTCACAAGATTGTTGTCCCCTATACTACCACTTGATACCAATCCAATAATCTCCTATATACCTACCTAAGCCTTGAATACTTTATTTCACACTCCACCAAATAATTAATTACCTTAAATAGCCCCTTATTAAGTCTAAAACCCTTTTTGATAGTTTAAATTACACTATCAACCTAGATTGACCCTGTATTCAAATTATTAAAAGCACATTACAGGTCTAAGTTAACTTTGGCTGACCTAGATAAGGATCTAACTTATTTTTATCAATTAATGATACAAAGTCAATTGGGCTGGCTCTATTATCTAAAATTTGAAAAAGGTTTAGGGTTATATGTAGCTATATATACACATCCATTTGCATTATTTATGAGAAAGATAAGAATAAGAATAATATTATATTTTGTATATGCTTATCCACCATCCTACTTAAGGAGCATAGCTTAGGGTTTCAATAATTTCTTTAGAGATATGGATCTTATCTTGTGGAGAAGTCTTTTGGATGCATATATAATTTGTGTATCTTAGAGATGACTTATAATTATTATCCTTAAATACCACAAAAAAATCTTTCAAAGCACCTTGGCCAAAAGATATATTTAGGCTAGACGTGTTTATTTTTGAAGGTAAGTATTCTTGACTTTGTTCCTCATTTCTAATAGTCAATAGATTTAGATTTGTACTTATTTCCCATATATTAGGATTTCCTATATATTGACTTGAGTATACATATTATATGCATGTTTAATTTTTATGTTTATTGTTTCATTTTCTACCACAAACTTTAGTGATCACTAGATTATATTAAATGTTACTTGTCATTTACTTTGTGAATATGAAGACATAGGAGCTAGCTAGGGTTATTACATAGTGTTTCTTGACTACAAGATTTAGAACCCTCTCTAGTGATATTATTGTGGTAAGAGAACCCTTGATTAGGTCTAACAAATCCATCTTGGTCATGACAAGCCCTTCGTCATGTCTAGCATATCGATCTTAGTCATGACCCTAGATATCTAATTTATCAACAATTGAAAGTGTAAGTAGGATTTATCTTCTACAAGCTAGGATTGATTAATAGGTTAGCTACATTTTACTTTATATACATTCTAGTATACGTAATGTGAATCAAATCGTTATAGGTTTTCTTTCATGTATTCATTTTTATCATCATATTATATATTTCTATTTATTCAATACTATATAAAACCTATTATTATAGTTCTAATAGTCTATGTAAAAGTTTAACACACTATCACCCCAAAATGACTTTGTTCTATCTATGTAGGTCTTATCAAAATATAGGTGACTAGATCAATTAACTCATCAAAACCTTCTTTAATTATAAGATTGCATACATAGTCAAACTAGTTGGCTCTATTCATAGTTCCCCTTGTTTAGCTAAGTCTGCAAACATAGTCAATCCATTCGACTCTATTCACATCTTCTTTTTAGCACATAAGTTCTACAAATTCCATTGAGCTAGTAGACTCTATTAGTAAATTTTTTGAATCAACACTTAATCATCAGAGCATAAAATTTTATAATTTGAGAATCTTCAAGCACACCAAGGTCCATTCTTACCTTCTTTGTCATTTTAGTTTTTCTTCTATAGTATTATTTTTCACAAGTTTGTAGTCTATAAAACTAAATCCCTATAGACAACTAGGTTAGCTACAATGACATAGTTCTATAGCTTATTTTCTATTTAGAAGACATTGTCAACCTATTTAACTATGTTCTTCTAGATCTTGCCTCTACAAAGTATTATTGACCTAATCAACTTTATTATGCATTGTTTACATACAATATCACCTGAACCAATTATATACTCTTCATAATCAAGGAATTAACCTATTTTTTCTAGTCATTAATTTACTTTTCATTTTAGTTGTTTGCATGCTTAAAGTAATAAACATAGATTAATTAGGTGGTTTTTCAATTTACCAATTTAGTCACACTATTTTTCTATTTTGTACACACTTCCAAATCAATTTACACTAAATATATTAAATATTTATCTCCCCAAGGTCTACCTATTTAGATTTCATCACCAAGAGGGAAGATGACTTAGTTTTACGGCCAAGTATAAACACATGGTTGATGGTATGCATTGATAAATCACCAAACACCCTTATCATTATGTAATTGGAAGTGAGGGGGTAAGCCCTAATACCAAGATATTACCATCACCAATGTAGATCCCTTTCAACCTAAACTTCTTGAAACCATCCTTAGATTGATTTTTAGTTCCTTCTTACAACCAAATTCCCTTTACATTAATTGTAAAATTTATTATAATTTAACAATACTTAGGAATAACTAATTAGTTAGTATTTACTTTCAAGTTTGTTGCTTACTCTTTGATCACTATATTCTGTATTGTAAAACTTATATTAGGTAGTATTGGTGCAAGATTTGTGTTATGTGTTCTAATTGGGTCAACCACATTGATCTAATTACTTATGTGATTAATTTTATTTTCTTAGATATTATCTTGCAAAATCTTCCTCTATTTCCATAACATTGTCATCCCTATTGACATAGTCTCTTATAGACTATTCATCTTGTCTTCCTTTATTACACAATCAACTTATCCAACCATGTCCTATTATTTATTTTTGAATTCCCTATCTAAGCCGTACATTATTGACCTATCTAACTGTGTCCTTTTGTTTTCCTACTCTATTTTTTTTTCAACAGTACACAATCAACCTACATTATTGCGTTCTCTTGTTCTCTATTTTATTCTCTAGTTTATAGAATACTATCAACCCATTCAATTTTGTATCCTATTTTCTACGTTGTCTTCTTATCAAATCTTTAGCCTCTTTTTCTCATCATGAATTTCCTATTGGAGGATAATACATATTTGAATCTAATGAACATGATGATTATTACCCATATTAATAGGTTTCCTAAGAAAAAACTTGTGGTTTCTACTTTCCATGAAAGCAATGTTCAAGTGGTCACTCACACAACCAACTATGGGACTTCTCATTCATCCTTAGTTTATAATCTTTTTTTATCCTTATAATATGAGCATGAATTACAGTATGCACCTAAAATTCTCTTCTTCATTAATGAATTACCTAAATATAGAGGAAAATACCCTTCAACCATTTATAATATTATTATAGGTCCATAAGTAGAATAACCTCTTTCACCCTCCCCTACCTTCTCTCATAGATTTGGGAAAAACACTTTATTTTCCTCTCAAATTTTCTATTCTAGTTTGTCTCCTTCACACACCATGACATCTTCTTCTTTGAATTCTTCAAGTTCCATACCAAGTGTGTCCACTAACATGGTAGGTTCAACCTCTAGTGGACCTTTTCCAAAGACCTTCCTATTTAATCATGCCACTAGTTTATTCTTTGATACCAATGTTAATCATGCTACTAGTGCTTCCTTTTCTTCCAATGCTAACCATTCCATGAGTGCATCTTTTACTACCAATACTAATCATACTATTAGTGCTTCCTTTTCTACCAATTCTTCTCACACCACTAGTGTGGCACATGCCACTACTTATAGTGCAATCCAAGACACTAATACCAATACCAATGATTCACATATTACATAAAATGGTAATAATACTACCCAAACTAATCAAATTTTATTAAAAACACTCAATCAAATGCATACTTTTCAGACTTATAATGTAAATAAAATGATGTAGATGCAAACCATCTTATTAACCTTCAAAAACAACCCCAATAGGTTTTATGGGGAGTGCAAAATCTAAATTCCCCATCCCCCTTAGGTATTCCCATGGTAACCTTATTCCTCAACCACCCTTCATCAATAAAATGATTAAACATCTCTAAAATGAAACTCTTGTAACTAAAATTACTAATATCAAAATAAGAGGTATCACACCTACCATCACCTATAATGGGTCTACCAATCCCACATTACACTTTAAAATATTTGGTAACATGTATAAAGATTGGGTCAAAATTAATACCTTTGATACTACTAATATATTAGCTAAAACACTATCAGGAGATGCTTTAGATTGGTACAATAAATTAAAAACCCATTCTATCACTAGATTTGAAGATTTGGTTAACTCTCTAGTATAAGAGTTTTAAACTAGTGATCTCCCTAAGAATAGCTTACCTAACTTCATAAATTATAAATAACTTGAGACTGAAATGACACAAGTTTTCATCAAACATTGGAAGAACTTGTCTAATGAATGTGAGCATAATATGTCAGATGATAACCTCTTCCACCTATTCACTAATGCTCTCTACCCCAATTTATAATATCAGATTAAGACTCTCTCCCAAAGAACTTTGGAAGAATCCCTTAATCAAGCTAAGAGACAAGATATTCTCATGTTCCAATATGAACCATCTCAACCTATCATGGGCACTCACATTCTCATTAAAAATAAAAACTACCATGCTACCAATGATGGTCTCACTGATACTTATGACACTATTCACAACATTCAAGCCATTTATCCCAACATTATGGATCATGTCCCCCCTCCAAACAACATTCCTACTCCTATATTTTATCAAATAAAAAACATCAATGTCCACAAACCATTACCATTTAACAAGATTTAAAAGCATCTTCTAAGGCCTCTACCATGAGATATTCACCCCATTCATCTAATGAAAACATGGTATGATCAAAATAAATTTTATTGGTTTCATGCTAGCTAGGGACACTCTCATGAGACTTATAGATAATTTCATAATATAGCTATATATTTCATTCTTGGCCCAAAATTTTATCATGAATTACTCATTCACAAGTGCCAACAAGCATATGACATATATTTTAAATCCCATGAAATATAAAACAATAATTAAGATTTAATCTAAGATAATGCTCATCTTACTATATACAAAGATCCTCTTCTCAATTGTCATGATATAAATGAAAATCCTACTCCTTCCACAAATAATGTTTAAATTATTATATACTTATCTACCAATAATAAAATATGGTAAATATGACTAACATATGAGGGTTAGTTTCTTTTATCTATTCTAATCAAACACCATACATCAAAACTCTCAAACATTATGTGTCATTCAAGATACTTCCCCATCTTATCTCATGGAGTTGGGTCATGAGGACCTCATAAATTTATAAAAAATACCTTTATCAACTCAAATGGATCATGCCTCTCACACTATTTTTATCTTCCTCTAACATCTACACATCTAGATAACATTCCCCAACCTTCTAATAATATTTATTCAACCCACTCACAAGAAATACCTCAATCAACCATCCCACCACTTAAATAAAATCAACCTATTCATCCTCAACCTGAACTAGTTACATCTTATGTGCCTCTATCTAGAAACCCCCCCCCCCCCCCATGGGTTATGATGAATGGGACCCCCTTGCATAAATTTATCATCTCCCATCTCAAATAATTTTTTATAGAATTAATGTGAACTTTCTCCCATTATTATGATCATCTAATGAAATTATTATTTGAAATGAACATCCCTCATCCTACTCTAGTAAGACACGAAGATACCTTATCTTGGTCTAAACATGGTATCATTTAATAATGCAAAGACATATCCATACATGTTGATGAGATGATGGACACTTCTCTTTCCCTTAAGTTTCCTATCACTTTCATGATTCCATATGAGATTTTTCTTTGTGCAAATAATCCTCTCTAATTCATTAGCATCTAATGGTGATATCCAAGTCAAGTGTGCTTTGATTGATGAAGATTTAGGTACTTACATTGTTTCCATCAACTTCATTAAAACTATTAGATATTTCAAATGTAATCTTAAGTCCATAGATAATACATGTCAAGGCTATGATAGAAGGGAAATGCCTCCTTTAGGTTGTATGTGGCTTCTTATTACCATCCCTATTGTCACCATCTATGTAAAATTTATGATTTTTAACTTTCCCCTCTATTATAACATCTTTATTGGTAGACCTTGGACTAATCATATGAGTGTTATTACCTTATTTGCATGCCAATGCATCAAATTCCCCAAAAATTGTGTTATTTATAATATTCAAAGAGACACAAACCCTTAAAATTTTAAACAATTCCAAGAATGTGGTGTCTTTAAAATTCCTACCCTTGAATCTTTGCCTATTATCACATTTAGGGAATATCAATGTTTTAATTACCCTATCAATTATACCTAAGGATATAATGGTCACCCCAAACTCATTGGGAACATACCACCTAACATCTTGGATTCTAATGATGATGAGTCATATGAGATAAGCCTCATGATCAAAACTTTTTATTTATCCCCTCATCATATCCCAAATTCCTACCTCTTTGTAAACTCATTCTCACTAACCTCATATCAATGATATACCTATGGTCTTAACAAAGGCTAGACATTTTATTAATTATGTGACTTTATATGATATGGTCATACCCACATGTAACATAAACTTGGATACACTCAATTATGATGATGGTTATGCTTTAGATAACCCATTTTTAAGAGGACTTATCCATGATAGATATGTTGAGATTCTTTGATATTATACTTATTTATTTTAGTCTTTTCATTCATATTATTTCATTCCTTCCTTCATAGTGCCTAATTATAGTATTTTTACTATTTTTCATAGGGTAGAGATGGAATGATCACATGTTACACCTCTAGTTTCAATATATCCTCTTAGAATCATGCTCATGGATCATATAATGATCGGTCCTTACCATTTTTATAGATACCATGATCCTTCTAGTTTTCTTCCCCTATAAATTCTAGATATTTCTCTTAAATGTTCCACACATCTAGCCTCACCCTTAGTTGAGCCTTATCTGATTCCTACTTCTGTTCTGCCTTCAGCTGAGCCTCATCCTATTTTGATCCTAATTTACCTTTAGATGAGCCTAGTCTAGTTTCTTCTTCAGCCCTACCTTCCCTTAGCGATGGCCTTCTTCTTTTATCATATATTAATCCAATGCTTACCTAATCAACCTTATTATAATATCCATAACTTTTTTGGTTATTAGACTAGATACTATTAGTTATATCAGCCTTCCCTAGCTTCTCCTTTTACCTCTTTTATTAGTATACCCCTAAAGTTTACTAACAAGAGTATTTATTGCTTCCATGGAACAAATAATCATTCTTCCATCCATTGTAAAAATATTTAGTAATATATTGACACATTATGTCCCATCCTTGATCAACCTAAAGATAAGGTTATACCTCCTCCCAGGTTGTCATTTAGGTATATCCCTAAATATGGGGAAGTATATTATCTTTAGCATCAATGCAATACCCATCATACCAATTATTATCATATTATCTAGCAACACCTTCATGATCACTTTATAATGGTTCCTACACTCATTATTCCTATATTCATAGGTTTCTCATGTAATAAGGTTCCTCTTTATTCACATGTGGCACCTCTATCCCCACCTATGTGTTGATGCCTAAATGTGTAACACATGTTCCCAGAGTGTTTAAAAACACTTCTCACTTGAAAATTCCTAATAATTTAGTGCATGAGTTATAGGTTATGATAATCCTATTATGTTTTATGGAATAGAGGTAGAACAAGTGACTATTTCATAATATTTATACTATTTGGTGGTTGAGAGCCACCGTGGTCAAATAGCATATCTATGTAAAATATGTAGTATAATATGCTAAGGATGGTGAATTGTGATTAGGGACTAATATAATAACTAATCTAAGATGGATATTTATAATTACAAGTGATCTAGTTAAAAAGGAGCAAAAGGAAGGGTAGGGTAGAAATAAATGTTGTTGATATTTATTCCAAACATTATGACAAAATTTAAATCTCATTTGAACATGCATTGAAATAATATATGAAGTGAAATAAATTAAGTCCAAATCACAACATACATTAGGCAAGATTCTAAGGAAGGTATGAAATGATGCAAATAGGAACCTGGCTCATTTTAAAGATTCACTTCTGCAAGTGAACAACATTATCCCAAATACAAAAGAAGTGCAAAAAATGCAATAAGCCTAAGAACTTTCACTAATATAGCATTGCCATGAATTAGCAACTTTGTATTCAAGATACACATCCAAAATCCATAAGAACCATTAAAATCTAAAAGTGAAACCAAACAACTAAGAGATAAACCATATAGCACTTCATACAAGAAAATACTGGATAATCTTGGTAGAATTCCTTGCCTATATTAATTTCTCATAGTTTAAAAAGTAATTTATTTCTAATAACTCCCTCCTTTTTGACATTCGACAATGCTCTTTTTATAAGATACAAGGTAGTATGTCATTCAATCTCATCTAATTATATCAGTACAAGTGTATAGGATAGGTGTCCTTTCTATTGCATTCTAGAATAAATGATCTTTATCTTATATTAGACTGGTCTATGGACATCCTACTTCATAAATTGTTTGTGTCTATAAACATTTATTAAATTTATCATAAGTAGTCCACTAGATCTATAGTTTTAGTTACTTATCTACTTATGTGTCATTGTCTTAGCACATGTGTGGCATCCTTGTGGTACTTTCATGGTAGTTTACTCATCAATATTTAAAAATATGTCAATTTCCTTTAAAATCCTCCCTTCATCTCACACCATCTGATTGATTGACATGGATCAATGACACTCATTGATCTCGATCTTGAGATTTAAATGTCATTAGCTACATCTACTATACTTTATGTTTTCATGACATGTGTCATTACCACATTTGATCTAAACTATGTTGAAAAGTCTTCTTTGATCATGAATTGTTTGATTTTGTCCATCCACTTAAATGTGTGTCATTAATCCTAGAATATTCCATACTTTAATCTACATTAGGCTATAAGGTTGTGCCACTTGGTAGTCCTATACACTTTCTGAGATTTGCATCTATCAATTCTATTAGCTCATGCACTTTTTCCATATGGTAGTCTCAAATTAACTCAGCGCTTTGTTTAAAAAGTCTTCATTGATCTCTCTTTGTTCAATAAAATGTGTATGTTGTAATGCATAACATCGATCATCTAAACTTGTTTAAGATTTAATCTATGTACCACTACTTGATTTTTTAACCTTAAACTCATTCCATAAGATCTATTCCATTTTAGTGAATGTGAGTCATTTGATCATGATCTATGGAATAGACTACCTTTAGTTGTTCAATGTTTTCTATTTACAACTATGACACTTGTCACCTTTTCACTATCTTGGGGGCTTTGTTGAAACTTTGAATAGTTATGCTTCATTCAATCATATCTATTTGATTAACCATGAGTCATCGATCTTGCATAGATTTAAAAGGTTCAAGTCAGACTTAGTCATAAAGTCTATGGACTATGGTTTTGATTTCATGTTGATAAACATGAATTAAAACCTTAGGTTAGGATCATTTAAGCTAATTTATGAGATATAACAAAGGGGACCAAGTCACAAAGATTTATGAAAGGTCATAAACATAGAATAAAAGGACCACACAAACAACATAGACAACCTAAAGTTGTAGGCTAAGGTTTTTATCATATTAATAAATATGATAAACCTTAAGATAAGACTTTAGGCTGAGTCTTATAACAAAGAATCATGGGGAATAAAATAAACAAATAATATGATTTTTAGCCTAAGGTTTGGTTGTGTTTAAAAACACGATCAAGATTTAGGGAAAAAAATAAACTAAGTCTATTATATGATAATTGTCATCATGCAAGTTTAAATTCAATTCAAAAAGGGACCTAGGTTAAAATATTAGGCATGGATTGAACACACATCTAATTAATCTTGACCCAAAAATAAATAAAGATCAATTTAAACATTAAACATGTTTATTCCCAAATTATATTTCGTTGATCCTAAACCATAAGCAATAAGTTTTAGCGATATTGGAAGGGGTAAAACCATGATCATCCAAAAAAATTCCATTAATGCAAATGAGATTGGTTCCTGTAGACAATAGGAAATATTGAAGTTAAGGCATGGGAATAATAATAACTTAAACTAAAGCCTTAGATTAATGTTCTCATTTTGCTTTGAAAAATTAAGGCTTTAATCTAAAGTCTTAGGCTATCATATTAAAATGACCATGACACAAACACTTGGTGGGGAATTTTCCCAATATAAAAGTCCCAAAGGACACTTCTCATGGGGGAAAGGGCACTTTCAAAAGAATTAAAGGAAATTCAGTAGGGTAAAGGACCATTTCAAAAAGATTGAAGGGTAATCTTAGAGGGTAAATGTCCATTTAAATTTTTTTGAATGGTACTTTATACAAATATTGAATGGAAATTTCAAGAATCTAAAAGGTAATTTGATAGGGCAAAGGGCCATTTCAAAAATCCTGAAGAGCAAGTCTAAAGATAAGGTGCCCCTTAAAAATTCTTGAAGTACATATTCAAAAAGTCTAAAAGATCAATTCAAATAACCCAAAGGGTATGAGCCCTTTACAAAAATATTGAAGGATAATTTTTAAAGAAGCTGAAGGGAAATTGGCCTAAACAAAAATTTTGAAGGATAATTTGGTTAAGGCAAAGGTCACTCTAAAAAAGAGTTGTGAATAACTTGTTTTAGGCTTTTTGCATTGAATAAAATGTCGAAAACAAAAATCTTGAAGGGTCACTTCAAAACAATAATAATAAAATAAATATGTCAAAGGGTCACTTCAAAAAATAATAAGTCTAAAACAAATATGTTGAAAGGAAAGTGAAAATAGGTTAAAGGGCAATTTTGTTAGACAAAATGCATGATATAAAAGGTCTATGAGGAAATTGTTTTGGATAAAATGTCTGAAATAATTATCTCAACATAGTTAAGTCTAAAGGAATAAACCAATTGCATAAGTCCTGAGAGGATTATTAAACAAAAATCCTGAAATATAAACCCAAAAGGTAGAAATATATAACAAAAGGACCTTGCAAATAATATAAAAACCTAAAGGGGGACTCATGACATAAAATAAACCAAGCCCATAACATTATTGAAAAGGTTCCAATGTAAAAAGCTCCTGCAAGATTCAAATTTGGATTTAAAAGGTCTAGGTAAAACATTAAGCTAGGGTTTCAAAATATTAATCAATTATAGACCAAGGCTAGTAAAAGATCAATTTAAAATTGAAGAATAAAAAAACCTAAGCATGTTCATTCCTAAATGGGATCCATTAAACCTATAACTTGAAACACAAATATCCCATGTCAACACTTTAGATAAGATTTAGAAAGAACCATGAATAAATAAATTGGCCAAACCATGGTACAGATGACCTTTAGATAAGAATAATATGCAATCATGATACTAACACTATGATTACATGGATTTTTGATTTTAGTGTGTAAAATTTCACAATTTGACACATGGGTCCCTATTTTTTAGAAATGGGAGTATGTTGACCTCCAAAAATGGGGACTTCTAGGGGAAACATAGCAATATGTTAGAATTAAGAGACTCTAGTTCAAACTACTAATTAAGCTACTTATTCCATTTGATCAAGCACCATTATTAACATTAGTTCATGGTTAGAACAAATATTGTACATGTGAAATTGGGATCAAACATCAAAACCTGGTCATGTTATGTGTGTGATTTGATTCCACTTACTGATTGCCAAAGGATTGAGAGAATAACTTCTAGGTTGATGGATTTAATCATTAACATTAACTTTTAGTATGTTTGAATATTCATTAAGAACCATGATTTAGCTCAAGGAAAGATTGGGAATTTCTCTACTAGTAGCTAATCATCCATATCACTAACAGAGATGTCTTTAAATCCATTTAAGGCCTTGCTCTACTGCTAGCCAAGCATCCATAGCCCTAATGGATATTACTAGAATCACCTTTTATTGAAAAGCTTTTGATTTCACAATAATTTCTTATTTTTTTATTTTTCAAGCCAACTTGGCTCTATATGAAAGGTTGGGAACTAGGTTAGCAAAGTTTAGGAATTTGGTCAAGTGTTTGATTTTTAGATAATCATCCTTGGCTATAAACTTTTTTCCAAGAAATTAATGTTTTTTAAGTGCAAGCATTATTGTGTCCTAATAGTTTAAGATTTCATCCTACATGTGTAATCCTTCTTAAAACTAAGCTTAGATCATAATAAGGTTTCAAATCTCAAGGAACAATTAACTTATCCATCAATCTTCACCAATTTCTCTAAACTATAACTTTAAGCTCATATTTAAACAATCCATGACCAACCAATGTTGAGAAGTCATACCTACATTTATAAAATATGAAGCTCTTAGGTAGTTAGATAAAACTTGATCTAAGAATTGGCCAAAAGGAGTTTTAACAAAGAAATAAAAAATTAAAAAATATAAACAAGCACTATATTTAAATAAGGGACAATAAGGAAAAAGACAAGAAATAAAGAACAAGAAAAGAACTAAACTAAGATTTACACTAATTGTATAAAGTAATTACCTATGAGATCAAATGGAAAATTATTTAGTCTACTATTAAAACTTGAATCGTGATTACTTCTATTTAATGGCCTCTTCTTGTGGATAGGAACACCTATATGTTTATGTCTTATAGGTGATGTAGTTTGGTCTCCTCTCAGCATTCTCAAATGCATGGATTAAAGATGTGAGTTTAAGACCCAATCATATTCTTCCCAAATTCTCCTAATTTATATCGTGAGTGTTATCTCTACATCATCCATAGATAGATATTGGCTTATGTCATCTTCACCCAATAATGGTAGCTCAACTAGTATCTTTAGACTGATGTCTTCATTAAGTTCTTTCTAAGGTGGATGTGGACTAATAATCTTTGCAAAAAAATCTTCTATGTCATCCCAAAAGGCTTCTTCATCTTGATCAAATAAATTATGCTCATCTTTATCATCAGAGACATACAGGTCCCATACTCCTAGCCTTTTGATAATGTCACATGATAATTCTTAATTTGATTCACCTGATTCATCTTCATCCTTGGTGAAGGAATGCTTATCCTCTATTCAATCTAGATCCAAATTATCTTGGTTTTAGACCTCCAAAATAATATTATCTTCTAAGAACTCTAGATCATTGGTAAAATCCTTAGATGAAGCCTCCAAGTGTTGTTCCATCCCCTCATCTACCATCTATAGATCTTTAATTCCATTTAATAAATCATGGTATGACCTCTACCAGTGATCATCTTCTTCAGGGGTATTCTCCATTTCAAAACTAAATATATGTGGGCTATCATTTTGTCCACCTTCTAAAGAAAGATCATCTTATACCTAATCCATATCCATTTCTATAAACTCTTCTTCTTCATCTGTAGATGTTCTAATAATGATGTCTTATTGGTCTTTAATTGAAATCTCTTTTAAATCTTTAGGAATACAAGTCATCTTAGGTGGAACTTCTCTAATTAGCTCATCTTCATCATTATCTTCATCTTCAAATGAAAAATCAAAAGCCTCTGTCATGAAACCTTGAGATGTTTTTTCAAAGCCAGATGTCCCTACAACAAAGTCTTGATTAAGCACAATTTTAGAGGTTTTAGAAATACTGCAATGATTAGCCACAAAAATATCATAGAAAATTATTTGTATTTTTTCAAATGATACATCATTACTATTATCATGAAACTCATTTGGAGGCTTGTTAAACCTTTGAGAAGAGTGGTTTTTGTCAGAACCTTCCCTTATATTTTCAACTTGTTTTTACAATTGAATAAAGTTAGTGCTCAATTTTTGAACCATTTCTAATATTAAGTCATTTGAATTTTTTGGTGTCTCAGGCTTATGAATTAGAGCATTATCACTAGATGTGAGCATTAGAGTTCTATGATTTTATGGATGAAATTCACTATCAGTGTTATTTAAAAACTCTAGGTTTTGGATAGGATATGTATGAATCAAGGTTAATTGGTTCTAAACTGGTATTAAACTAGGCATACTAGGATCAATATTATAGATGGGCCAATTTTAATTAACATTAGACATGGAATACATCATCTAACCCTAGGGATGCATTTGGTCATTAATGATCATGGCTTCAAAGTAGGCTCAATTCAATGTGTTTATGACTGTAAGAGACCTTTTTAGGAATATAGAGGTCATGGGATCTATAACATCCTTATAAATTTCTAAGGCTAAATCCTCATTAGGTATAGAAGGGGATATGGTTTATTGAATATTTTTTAGAAATGAGCATTAAAGGTTAAGATGGTCTCATTAACATCCTTTTTAATTATGGTGAGCTATTGATACAGGTCATAGGGACTAATGATCTTACCAAATTGATCAATGAAGACATTATTAAAGTCATCCCAACTAGTAATGTAATCTTTTGGAAGGTTAAGGAACCATTCATATGTAATATCTTTGAAAGTAAAAGGGAACAATCTACATGTTACATCTTCATCAGCTAGATTTAACAATATCAAAGCAGTCTTGAATAACTTAATATGATCTTCAATAGTGACGTCATTATTAAGATTGAAAGAAGGTAAATATCTTTCAATATTTTGAGGAAGATCATGTACTATACCTAGCATGTTGATTGAAGAACCACCTATCCAAGCCATATCTTGAACACATGAGTACCTTAAACTGGTGAAGTGTTTGAAACTTTGGAAGTTTTTCTCACCTAAGCCTTGCCTTGGGTAATTCTAAATTGTGAATGCAAAATCTCTTTAA
The DNA here is from genome assembly GCA_037957365.1 of Torreya grandis. Classification (NCBI taxonomy): domain Eukaryota; kingdom Viridiplantae; phylum Streptophyta; class Pinopsida; order Cupressales; family Taxaceae; genus Torreya; species Torreya grandis. Next base: position 1,217,137 of record JARHVA010001440.1, on the reverse strand, counting down.
AATATGATGCATCAAATTGATCTTTACAAAGTACATTGATTAAATTTGCAAATTAAGCTAATTTTGCACATATATATGTAAAGCATGACTATATTTAACTAAGCTAAAATATACATCTAAATTGATGAATGAGAGGGATATTTACACCTTTGAGATTATATGAACTGAATTTTGTAAAGAACTAATTGATCTTTGTACAGAATTGATATTACTAACCTTAAACATGGGAAATACACAAAGCATGAACTATGTTTGTATGAATGTCTATGGATCTTTAAAGAATATTTATCTTTTTCTAAAATAAACACAAAGCTTGGTATAAAACAATAAATATTGATGATCTTTACATAATTATGCTCAAAGAAGCACAAATATGTAAAGAATACATCAATCTTTGGATATAATTCACCAAAATGAGCAAAGATTCTACAAATTCACAAAGATATAACTAAAGGTCATCCTTATAGTGCCAATGAAACTCCTCCTATTGATGCCTAAATGTGTACCACATGTTCTTAGAGTGTTTAAGAAACACTTCTCATTTTAGAATTCCTAAGAATGTAGTGCATGAGTTGCAAGTTATGATAATCCTATTATATTTGATGGAATAGAGGTAGAACAAGTGACTGCTTCGCAATATTTATATTATTTGGTGGTTAGGAGCCATTGTGGCCAAATAATAGATCTATCTAAAATATGTCATATACTATGTTAAGGATGATGAATTATGATCAAGAACTAATCTAAGATGGATATTTACAATGATAATTAAACTAAGGTGATCTAGTTAAAAAATGAGCAAAAGGAAGGGTAGGGTAGAAATAAATGTTGTTGATCTTCATTAAAAACATTATGACAAAGTTCAAATCTCATCTGAACATGCATTGAACCAATATATGAAGTGAAATATCTTAAGCCTAAATCATAACATACATTAGGCAAGCTTCTAAGGAAGGTATGAAATGATACAAATAGGAACCAAGCTCACTTTAAAGATTCACTTTTATAAGAAAAAACATTAGCGCAAATGCAAAATAAGTCTATAAAATGAATTAATCCTAATAACTTTCAATTAATCTAGCTTTGGCATAAATTAGCAAATCTGAATTCAAGATATACATCCAGAATCCATATGAACCATTTAAATCTAAAAGTGAAACCAGATAACTAAGAGAAAAACCATATAGAGCTTCACACAAACAAATACTAGAAAATATTTTCATAATTCCTTACCCATATTAATTACTTAGAGTTTACAAAGTAATTTGGTTCTAAGAACTCTCTCCTTTTTGAAATTTGACAATGCTCTTTTTATAAGATACAAGATAGCATGTTGATCAGTCTCATCCAATTATATTTATACAAGTGTATAAGATAGGTGTCCTTTCTATTGCATTTTAGAACAAGTGATCTCTCCCTTATATTAGTTTAGTCTATAGACAACCTACTTCACAAATTACTCATGGTCATGAAATTTTATTAAATTTCTCACCAACAATCCACTATATCTCTAATTCAAGTTGATTATCTACTTATGTGGCATTGTTTGGGAACCTGCATGACATCCTTATGACACTTTCATGGTATTTTACTCATAAATGTTTAAAAACATGACCATTGCCTTTTAAAATCTTCCCTTCATCTTACACCATCTAATTGATTTTCATGGATCAATGCCACTCATTGATATTGATCTTGATATTTGAATGCTATTGGTTGCCTTTGTTATACTTTAAATGGTTATGACATGTGTCATTACTACATTTTCTCTAAGTTGTGTTGAAAAATCCTCTTTAATCATGCACTATTTGATCTTGTCCATTCACTTAAATGTGTGTCATTGATCCTAGAAGATGCTTGCGGTTTAATCTACATTAAGCTTTGAGGTTATGTTATTTAGAAGTCTTGTAGGCCTTCTAAACTCTACATCTATTAGTTATTTTAGCTCATACACTTTTTCCATGTGGCAATATGACGTTAACTCAGAGCTTCATTTGAAAAGTCTTCATTGATCTCACTTCATTTTATTGGATGTGTACCATCAATCATCTAAACTTTTTCTAGATTTAAGTTGGGGACCACTGCTTGACTTTTTAAACTTGAACGCACTCCATCAAATCTATTCTATCTGATTGAACATGAGTCATTTGATCATGATTTTTAGAATAAGCCACCATTGGTTGTTAATTGTTATTTGGTTACAACTATGCCACTTGTCATCTTTTTTCTATCGTAGGGGCTTTGTTAAAACTTTGACTAGTTATGCTCCATTCGATCATATCTATTTGATTAACTATGAGTCATCGATCATGTATAGATGTAAAATATTTAAGTCAAGCTTAGTCATAAAGTCTATGGACTATGGTTTTGATTTCATGTTGATAAACATGAATTAAAACCTTAGGTTAGGATCATTTAAGCTAAGTTATAAGATATAACAAAGGGTACCCCATGAAAAAAATGGGGACCAAGGCACAAAGATTTATGGACGAAGGTCATAAACATAGAAAAAAAGGACCATGTGAATAACAAATACATAGCCTAAAGTTTTAGGCTAAGGTTTTTATTGTATTAATAAATATGATAAACCTTAAGATAAGACTTTAGGTTGAGCCTTATAACAAAGGTCCACGGGGCATAAAATAGACCAAGCATAGGATTTTTAACTTAAGGTTTAGTTGTGTTGAAAAACATGACCAAGTCTTTGGGTAAAATTTTAACTAAGTCCATTGTATGATAATTGTCCCCATACAAGTATGAATTAAATTCAAAATGGGAACTAGGTTAAAACATTAGGTATGGCTTGAACATGGATCCAATTAATCTTGACTTAATGACAAATAATTATTAGCTTAAAAATTAAACATGTTTATTCCCAATTGATATTTCATTGATCCTATACCATAAACAACAAGTTTTAGTGACATTAAAAGGGGGTGAAGCCATGATCATCCAAAACATTTCCATTGATCCAAGTAATATTGGTTCCTATAGATAATAGTAAATATTGAAGTTAGGGCACAGGAATAATAAGAACTTAAGATAAAGTCTAAAATTAATGTTCTCATTTCACTTTGAAAAAATAAGGCTTCAATCCAAAGTATTAGGCTAACATATTAAAATAATCATGGCACAAACACTTGGTGGGGCCTTTTCTTGGAATAAAAGTCCTGAAGGGCACTTCTCATGGGGGAAAGGGAACTTTCAAATGATCAAAAGGCAATTCGGTAAGGAAAAGGACCATTTCAAAAATCCCAAAGGGTAATCTCGGAGAGCTAATGTACATTTCAAAATTTTTGAAGGGTATTTTACACAAAGGCCAAAGGGCACTTTCAAGAATCTAAAAGGTAATTCGGTAGGGCAAAGGACAATTTCAAAAAGCCTGAAGAGTAATTCTAAAGATAAGGTGCCACTTAAAAAAATCCTAAAGGACATATTCAAAAAAGCCAAAAGATCATTTCAAATAATTTGAAGGGTATGTACCCTTCACAAAAATCTTGAAGAATAATTTTCAAAGAAGCTTAAGGGAGATTGGCGTAAACAAAAATTTTGAAGGATAATTTGGTTAAGGTAAAGGTCACTCTCAAAAAGAGTTATGAACAGCTTGTTTTGGGCTTTTTGCATTAAAAAAACAATGTCTAAAATAAAAATCACAAAGAGTCACTTCAAAACAATAAGTCTAAAAGAATTTTTTTTAAACAGTCACTTCAAAAAATAATAAGTCCAAAACAAATATGCTAAAGGGAAAGTGCAAAGAGGCTAAAGGGAAATTTTGTCAAACAAAATGCTTGATAGAATAGGTCCATGGGGAAATTATTTCAGACAAAATATCTAAAACAATTGTCTCGACATAGATAAGTCCAAAGGAATAGACCAATTGCATAATTCCTGTGAGGATTCTTAAAGAAAAAGGTTGAAAGATAAATTTGAAAGGTATAAAAATATAACAAAAGGACCTTGTGAATAATATAAAGAACAAAAGGGGGACTCAAGACATAAAAGAAACCAAGCCCATAACATTATTTAAAAGGCTCCTAGGTAAAACACTCTAGCCAGATTCAAATTTGAATTAAAATGTCCAATTAAAACATTAGGCTAGGGTTTTAAAATATTAATCAATTATAGACCAAGGCTAGTAAAAGGTCAATTTAACATTGAAGCACAAAAAAATTAAGCATTTTCATTCCCAAATGGAATCCATTAAACCTATAGCCTGAAATACAAATATCCAATGTTAACACTTTAGATAAGATTAAGTAAGAGACATGAATAAAGATGTTAGCAAGACTATGGTGTGGATGATCTTTAGATAAAAATAATGTGCAATCATGATAATGATGATATGATCAAGTGGATTTTCAATTTTAAGGTACAAATTTGCACAATTTGACACATGGGTCCCCATTTTTTAGAAATGGGGGTATGTTAACCTTAACAATGTGGTTCCTTCCCCACTAGTGTCTCCTTCTCCATCAGTGGTGCCTCCTTCTTATCCCAAAGATACCATTCCTATTTAGGCACCTATTCCTCTCCTCAAGTATTCTAAAGATGAGATCCCTAATGATCATGATCCTTTAACTACACCTACATTTTATATTAAGGAGATTCAAACAGAAGTCTTTGCATAAATTTCCATGAGGATTGATGAAACTTTAGATACCATTAGGATCTAGCTTCACAGAGATGTTTAATATGTCATGTATAACATTTGTGGACAAATTTATCAATATTTGTGAACATGACATGGTGTTCCTTCACTTTGTTCTTCATTTTGAATTTATATTGGACTTGTGATCCACTTGTATATATCTTATATCATTTGATTATGTGTCAAATTTGGTTTCACCAGTCTATTTCACATGGATATTTATATTATGTGTTGTGTGTTTTATACTGGTTTCATTTACTTTCTCTTATATTTTATTTTCATTTTTTTCATGACCACGCACCTATGTCTATACATTCATTTATTTCATGGCCTTTATTTCCTTTTTCAATGATTAATTTGTTTTATCTTATCTCAAAAAACTCAAATAATTACTATTGTGAATCACTTATATAAACCTTGATTCCCTTCATAATCTTTAATCACCATGTGATCAATTAGTAAAAAAGACATCTCATTATACTCCTATTTTACTAATCTACTTTGGATGTCCCTTTTATTCCTTTATATTCTTTTCACATACTAATCATACATATGGTTGAAACTTATGATTACATATTAGTTCATAGGTAAGCCTAAGTGTTTAGTTAGTCATATATTTTGATACTTATCTTTCTTTAGCCAAATTCTAAAGCTCATTCATTTGTATCACTTATATCACTCATTTTGGTTATTATAAATTTGTATGGAGAAGGAATCATAGAAGCCATAAAAATTTAAAAGTCAAATCATTTAAACAAAAGGCAATGATACAAAAGGCAACATATAAATTTCAAAACTCAAATCACATTAAACGATGTGATTCATAGCACATATCCCTTTTTAATTGAAAATCAAACTCCATATTTGGCCTCGTGATATATTTGAGGTATATTAGGGTGAGTTAGGATAGTAGATTAAGAATGGAGAATGAAAAAACCTTTTAGTGCTACCTACTTTCTCACATAAGTACCCAATATTTAAAATAGATTGAAGGCTCTATAAGAGGTCCTAAGGAATAGGAAACATGTTGTGGGAAAGTAGGTCCATTTTAATTTTATCATTCATATAACTGACATGTGTCAATCTTAGTATCTCACCTATTTACCTATATAGTTTTGTGTTTATTATGAACAAGTATCCTTTATATTTTGATGGTCACTGGACTCTTAGTGACACTCTTTTGTACTTAGTATGATTCATGTTTTCTAAGGTTTTATTGTAGATTCATATGTCATGATTTTTACATTTCCTCTTGCATTACAACATTACTAATATTTCCCCTTGAGAAATACTGTTTATTTAGTTGATCATTACACCTAGGGTTTTCCTTTGAGAGTTGCAGTGTAAGACCATTATAAACATTAAAAAATTACCACATTATAAACATATTTTAAAATCATTCCCATATTTGTTTTGACCTCATTTCTTTTCCCTTTATGAGTTAAACTGTAAGATCATAGATAGGATCATGCCCTCTTCATTAAATATTCCAATACCTAGCTTATACTATAACCAAGTTATAGTGAAATTACATGCATCAAATTTGAGATAAGTAGTGTTCTATTATGAGTTACACATCATTGACATACTTCCCATATTTATTTAGTATGTTTTATGCTTAATTCATAAGTCTTTCATTTTTATCTTCTTATTTTCTGATTGTGCATATGCTTAAAACCATTTTATTAAATTTTTTATACTTCTTAGCTTGAATTAGTGTGATTAATTTAATTTCCTTTTACATTTTATCTTTATTTTTATACTTCCCATATTGATTTAGTATGATTTATTGACTTAATTATTTTGTTTTTATACCATTGGTTTTTCATGTGCCTTCCACTTTATTACAATATTTTCATAGTTCCCAATGTCATATAGTGTGATTTTTATTTGTTTTAATTTAGTTCAAATCTTTACATGGTTTTAAAATATTTTTTCCTTTTTATCATATTTTTGTTTATTATATTTAGTCATATTTTATTATTACATATTTTCCATTGTGTTATAGTGTGTATTACATTTTTTTTGATTAATTATACTTTTTCAAAAAAAACCTTTTTCTTTTTAACCATGCATGTGTCTCACACACATAATGATAGAAAATAAACACACATCACATATTTCCTATAACATATACAAAAAAAAGATAAATATATGTGATAGAAAATAAATATATCCATGTATCCACATCCAAATCCAAGTACAACTCATGAGATCAATTAAATTGTCAATGTGTGTGTGTGTGTGTGTGTGTGTGTGTGTGTGTGTGTGTGTGTGTGTGTGTGTGTGTGTGTGTGTGTGTGTGTGTGTGTGTGTGTGTGTGTGTGTGCGCGTGCATGCGTGCGTGCGTGTGTGTGTGTGTACAATAAAAGATAAATACATGTGCTAGAAAATAAATATATCCATGCATCCACATCAAAATCCAAGTACAACTCATGAGATCAATGAAACTATCAATGTGTGTGTGTGTATGTGTGTTTGTGTGCATCATGTTTTTTATAAAATATAAAGTACAAAATATAATATATATAGCTCTAAGGTTGTGCTCCATCATGTCTATCATATGGCCTAGCCATGATGCCTATAGATGCATGGGATTTAACCCTATGAATATTATGTTATAAAGACGCAGTCTAGGATCTCAATCCAAAAAAATATCCATATAAATTAACCACCTGGGATTTTACCTATCATTTCTATATTATGGTCACCATGTGCATGAATCTCTCCTATGATAGGGCATGCTAGGATTGTGCCTCTCTATATCTAACACTTGTTGGTGGTTGTAACCCATAACTACATGCCTATAGCTTCCTCGTGGCCTCTCCCACCAATCTAAACCAGTCCACTTGGGTTGGGGTAGATGGAACCTCAGGATCATCTAGAGTGGTAGGGTCATATGATGTCAACACCCCATACGAAATGTCATGGTGTATAGCCATAACCAGGGCTCCCCATCCAACCTCCTATGTCATATTATATACAAAACCAAAACTAGATGACATCATATCAAACACACACACACACACACACACACACACACACACACACACACACACACACACACACACACACACACACACACACATTGATCTCATGAGTTGTACTTGGATTTGGATGTGTATGTGTGGATATATTTCCTTTATAACACATGTATTTATCTATTATTTTGTGTGTGTGTGTGTGTGTAAAATAATATATCATTCATTGATATCATGAGTTGTACTTGGATTTGGATGTGGATGTGTGGATATATTTCCTTTATAACACATGAATTTATCTATTATTTTGTGTGTGTGTGTGTGTGTACAATGAAAGATAAATACATGTGCTATAAAATAAATATATCCATGCATCCACATCAAAATCCAAGTACAACTCATGAGATCAATGAAACTATCAATATGTGTGTGTGTATGTGTGTTTGTGTGCATCATGTTTTTTATACAATATAAAGTACAAAATATAATATATATAGCTCTAAGGTTGTGCTCCATCATGTCTATCATATGGCCTAGCCATGCTGCCCATAAATGCATGTGATTTAACCCTATGAATATTATGTTATAAAGATGCAGTCTAGGATCTCAATCCAACAAACTATCCATATAAATTAACCACCTAGGATTTTACCTATCATTTCTATATTATGGCCACCATGTGCATGAATCTCTCCTATGATAGGGCATGCTAGGATTGTGCCTCTCTATATCTAACACTTGTTGGTGGTTGTAACCCATAACTACATGCCTATAGCTTCCTCGTGGCCTCTCCCACCAATCTAAACCAATCCACTTGGGTTAGGGCAGATGGAACCTCAAGATCATCTAGAGTGGTAGGGTCATATGATGTCAACACCTCATACAAAATGTCATGGTGTATAACCATAACCAGGGCTCCCCATCCAACCTCCTATGTCATATTATATACAAAACCAAAACTAGATGGCATCATATCAAACACACACACACACACACACACACACACACACACACACACACACACACACACACATTCATTGATCTCATGAGTTGTACTTAGATTTAGATGTGTATGTGTGGATATATTTCCTTTATAACACATGTATTTATCTATTATTTTGTCTGTGTGTGTGTGTGTAAAATAATCTATCATTCATTGATCTCATGAGTTGTACTTGGATGTGGATGTGGATGTGTGGATATATTTCCTTTATAACACATGAATTTATCTATTATTATGTTTTTTTTGTGTGTGTGTGTGTGTTTGTGTGCATCATGTTTTTTATACAATATAAAGTACAAAATATAATAGATATATCTCTAAGGTTGTGCTCCATCATGTCTATCATATGGCCTAGCTATGCTGCCCATAGATGCATGTGATTAAACCCTATGAATATTATGTTATAAAGATGCAGTCTAGGATCTCAATCCAACAAACTATCCATATAAATTAACCACCTAGGATTTTACCTATCATTTCTATATTATGGTCACCATGTGCATGAATCTCTCCTATGATAGGGCATGCTAGGATTGTGCCTCTTTATATCTAACACTTTTTAGTGGTTGTAACCCATCACTACATGCCTATAGCTTCCTCATGGCCTCTCCTACCAATCTAAACTATTCCACTTGGGTTTGGGCAGATGGAACCTCAAGATCATCTAGAGTGGTAGGGTCATATGATGTCAACACCCCATCCAAAATGTCATGGTGTATAGCCATAACCAAGGCTCCCCATCCAACCTCCTATTTCATATTATATACAAAACCAAAACTAGATGATATCATATCAAACACACACACACACACACACACACACACACACACACACACACACACACACACACACACACACACACACACACACACACACACACACACACACACACACACACACACACACACACACACACACACACACACACACACACACACACATTCATTGATCTCATGAGTTTTACTTGGATTTGGATGTGGATGTGTGGATATATTTCCTTTATAACACATGTATTTATCTATTGTTGTGTGTGTGTGTGTGTAAAATAATCTATCATTCATTTATCTCATGAGTTGTACTTGGATTTGGATGTGGATGTGTGGATATATTTCCTTTATAACACATGTATTTATCTATTAGTGTGTGTGTGTGTGTGTGTGTGTGTGTGTGTGTGTGTGTGAAATAATCTATCTATCATAATCATAATCCAATTAGTGTTCCATATCAAAAACTTAAATCAATTTATAACATTTCTCACCAATGTTGGTGTCATCGATCATAGTCTCCCCATATTCTTTCCCACTAAGCACCTCCTCCATCATCTTCCTCTACCTGAGCCTATCATGGTTCTCTCCTTAGTGGTATTTATATGGACCAACTATGTCTTGGATATTTTTTTTGATCCCTCTATGCAACAAATAACACTTGTGCCTCCTCCAATCTATGGTACCTCTATCTTTGATGAATATATGGTGGATACTGATACCTCTTTTGTGGTGCCTATTGTGCCCCTACATCCACATCCATTGCATCACATCTTACTAGATCCACTACCTCTTACTATCATGCTTGACTATCATATATTCTATCACATTGAGGCCTAATTACTAGTATCTCTACATGTACCCCTCTACCTCCTCTCCCTCTTAACTTTATAACATGTCATACCCAATAAGTAAGCACTAATATATAGCTTATAGATGGGGTAGTCCCATATGTCTAGGTATGTGATCTAATGGATGAGGTTCCACCCATGAAGTGTAGTATCTTGTGATCTACACACATGACAACCATGTCATAATGGTATATGAATTAGGCCATATGGAATCTATGTGAGTATATGGATGCCTCATGATCTACCCTCATGTGATAATATATAAGGCTAACACATGTAGAAAGGCTTACACTACATGGTTTTGTCTCCATCACAAGACTTGAGATAACATATCATTGATTACATGGGGTAGCCCAGCTGGCCAATACATGGAGAACTTCTCATATATCCATGCACAAAGAAAAATCACTGGTTCAATCATCTTATACTCTCTAGACAACATCCCATACATATCATGCATGAGTTAGACATAGATGAAAGACCTAAGAACATATAGTGTTCCTTAATCTAATATGGACTAGCACAAGGCTATCACGTATAGTGGTACCTTACCATCTAACTTGTGATACAATACCCATGTTATCATAAGTCCTATCACTAGCTTCTAGATGTATAAAATGGCTATAATAGATACATTAAATAAGCTCACCCTCAACCTAGGGTGGATCTTATATGATCATGTATCCCACTAGGCTAACACTCATCTCTCATCCTCTAACTCTAATGTATCAATGATCATCGATGTCCCACTTATCAAAATTCTAAGCAATGCATGGACATCCTCTAGATTAATCCCCACCTCAATGGTGTCCCCATTCACCTCCTATCAAAAAGTGTTTTTCAATCATTACCATGCTCCTAGTAACATGGCAAAGAGATCAACACTCAAAGGAATACATCTCATCTCCATGATGTCATTGAAGCCCAAGGTGATGATTCAAACTCTAACTATGTTATCCAAATACTCCAATAGATTTTTTAGCTATGATGCATCTACAAGGAACTATTATCTCTAGCATAATAATTAAAATATATTATTAAAAATTCACAAATCGACTACTTCATTAGCTTATTTGATTTAGTTTTCTAGTCTTTCTATTTTTCTACATAATCAACCCATTTGATATTAAATTGACCTATCACAATCTTTTTATACACCATTGGCCCATTTGATACTAAATTTTCCTTTTTCTTTTAGACAATATCAACATGTTTAATACTAAATCAACCCTTTCCCAACTCTATCATACTACACTAGCCCTCTAGTACACAATCATCCCCCTTTAGCAAACTATATCAACCACATATTACCAACTACAATGGACATAAGGTACTATGTCATCCACATTCTCATTTTATACTATGTCATCCTACTGCTATGAAATTAACCACATTCAACAATACTATGTCAACTTATTGCCATGTAGTCGATCCCCAATTTTCTTTTTGCCTTACAAACTGAGTCGACTAGGACAACTCTATTATTTATCTATGGTGACTTTTTGACCATATACCATAAATTACTAGGCATTTATTTGTCTAAATTTTTTATACCTAGTACCCCATTATAACCTTACTATACCTAAAAATTTCTTAGGGTCAGTTTTGGTGTCTAGATTTTTACTACCAATCAATTTTTTATATTTAGCTTACTTTCAAATAAAATTTCTCAAAATAAATTAAAATTAATGTTTTCTTACCTATGTTGCACTCACTATGGCTTTTAGGCATCCTTCCCATTTAAGTTGTCATTTCCTCACCATGGTTACTCTCTAGACTCCAATTGGGTCTCTCAAATCTCTATTTTCTCATAATAGTAAATATAACAAATGAATTATTTTTCACCCTATCTATATTTACTATTAAAAATTATTTAACTATCAAATATTTACCACAAAATTATGTTTTTTGATAATATCTTTGTTTCTTCTATCTATTTTTCTAAACCATGATATGTTCTGAAATCCTGACATTATAGAGAATCTTTTCACATATTACATGTATATTTTGCCAAACTTTCAATTTTTCACTCTTTTTTGCTAATTTATACATGTTCACCTAATGTTCCCTACATTAGACACATTCACATATCTTTCACTTCATTCTTTATCTACAAAACTAAGGTAATTAAAGGTATGTATTTTTCAATTATATCCTTTCATTTATCTTATTTACTTCTTACTATAATTTATTCATCTTCAGCATTGTGTGTTGCTATGTTATTTTCCTAAAGCACCATTCCATGTTGCACCTACATGACACATGATGAGATTCAAGATGGACATATGTATACACATAATATTTTAAAATTTTATCAATTATTGATGTTTTCTCTCTTGTAGGAGCCCATTGAGCCTAATCTCACTAAGTGCATGCCTTAAAGGGTGCTCTGAGAAAGGAGTGGGTAGACCATTGGTGTTTCATAGGATTGTTTTCCTATATAATACCACTTGTTACCAATCCAACCTTCTCATATGTAATTTCATAAGCCTTGAATTATATCTTACACACTCATCCAAGTAATTCTCTACCTTACTTATCCCCTTCCTAAGCCTAAAACTATTTTTGATAGTTTACATTACACTATCATCCTAGGCCAACCCTATATTCAAATTGTTAAAAACACATAACAGGTCTAGTTTGGCTTGGCTAACCTAAACTAGGGTCTAACTTGTTTTTATAAATTAATGATATAGATTCAATTGGGTTGACTCTATTGGCTAAAATTTTAGAAAGGTTTAGGGTTTGATTCAACTATATATACACATCCATTTCCATAATTTATGATAAAGAGAAGAAGAATATTATTATATTGTGGAACTACTTATCCAGTAATCTACTTGAGGAGAATAGCTTAGATTTTCAATACTTTATTTGAAGATATGGATATTGTATTATGGATAAGTCATTTGAATGCATAGATAATTTATGTATCCTAGAGCTGAATTAGCCTTGTTATCCTTACATACCACAACAACCTCTTGCAAATCACTTTGGCCAAGGGAGAGATTGAGGTTCGATAGGTTCATATTCAAAGGTAAGTATTCCTAAAATTTTCCTCCTTTTTAAGATTAGATATATTTCTATTTGTACTTATCTCCCATGCATTAAGATATCCTATACATTGACTTGAGTATAGAAATTATATGCATGGTTACTCTTTATGTTTATCTCCACCATTTTTTGCCACAAGATTTGGTGAGAACTAGATTACATTTTACTTTACTTGTCATTTACTTTGAAAATATGAAAACATAGGACCTAGCTAAGGATATTACATAGTTTTGCTTGACTAGAGACTTTAGAACCCTTTATAGTGATGGTATTGTGGTAATATACCCCTTGGTTAGGTCTAGTAGATCCATCTTGGTCATGACCTCAAATATATAATGTATCAACAATCAAAAGTGTGTGTAGGATTTATCTTCTTCAATCTAGGATTTATTAATAGGTCAGATACATTTCCATTTGTATACACTTTGTATTGAACATACATACACACACCATATAGAGGAGATGTGGGAAATGGATGGGTTTGAGGAAGGGTATGTTGGTTTTCTCATTTTGACACTGTAAGATGAAATACCTTACCCCTTGGAGTAGTGATATCATGGACCTAGTTAGAGGGAAATTAGCTAATACCCTTTTGAAGGATGGGATGAGGAAGAGATTCATTTTTATCCATATTAAATTTCCCAAAGACTCATAGGAGAAAAAGAGATAAGAGACATAAAAATAAAACCAAACATTCCAACATTTTAATAAAACTAGAATTGAAATTAAAACCCTAAGAGGATAAAAAAAATAGAAAGGAACCCTAAGTAAGTCCATGGCTTGCAATGTTCAACAATAAGCAGGTTCACCAATTTCTTAAATAGAAGAAAAGAAATAATAATAATGTGGGATATTATTTTTAATAAATTATTTATTAGATATAAAAAACTTAAAAAAACAATAGGAAAAAATAATGAAGGATTGAAACTCTAGCAACATCTATGGCTAGGGTTTTACAATATTCAATCAATAAATGGGTTCAACAATATGTTTTATCAAATTTGGGTAAACTAGGAAATAGGTTATCCTAATTATAAAAACTAATGAGTGAAATTATACTACTAAAAATATGAAATAAATGACATTAATTAATTTGAAACTTGTTGAATTTAGAAACTTACTAAGTGTGGAAATTGCAAGAGAGAAATAGAAACTTAGATGGAAAATTGAGATGTGGGTTTTTTTTAAAATTTGAGATTGAGAGACTAACTATGTTGACTATGAATGAATTGTAAATAGAAAATGACATGGTCCCTATATAGGAGCATTAGTATTAGATAAAATAGGGGTGTGATGCATTCCTTAGGTAGCATTATTGTCTAATAATGAGTAGGGAAATGATATTTTAGTATTTTGAGTGCCTTTGCCTATTTATTCTATGGACTATGTGGGATATTTTATTTCAGTTTAATGACCATTGTGTAACTAATTTTCCACTTAAAACCCTATTTTAATTGGCAATAATACTAATGAAAATTATAAAAAGGTGTCAACATTTGAAGTTGGGTGTGACCTCAACACCCCTTATGTTGATCACTACCTACATATCAATACTTTGAAGAGGGATCAAAATTCATGTATCTATCCCATGCTACAGTCATGTGTGTGAAATTAGTGAAATTATAATGTGATTAAGTGCTTCAATCATGGCTTGTGACCCTTGAGATGTATTCAAACTTTTGCTCAAGGTTGTTAGCGTTTTATGTAATTAGAATTGGAAGAAATAGTGAATTTTCTCTCGATGTGCAATTAGAATTTTGTTATTTTTCTATGGAATCCCCTTGTGTGAAAAATGATTATAAATGTGTTTATATAGTGGAATTTATAGAATTCCTTTTGATAGGGCTCACTAAAATTTATGGGTTGGACTTTAAAAAAATTTAAAATTTTAAAAATAGTAAGTAGTTAGTGGGAGGATGACTTCTAGAGGATGTGAATAATAATGGGGTGTGATGTGGCCCAATTGGGTGTTCCTATCCAATAAGTGCTAAATTATAAGCTAAGATAAGAAATAATCTAATCATAATCCTAGGATGATGAGTAAGTTGGAGATATGTGTTTTGAGGTGTTTAAAAGAGTAGATCATAAAGTGTAAAGTGATAGAATATGGTGATCACAAGTACATTATTTCAAATTAAATGTTAATTTTATAAAGGACACAATAGTAATTTAAATGAATTAGTCTATGAACAAAATAAAAAATTCAAAGTATTTAACATTCCTCTTCTAAATAATATTAATAAAAATAATAAACATAAATATGACATTATTATGATAGCTCAAAAATAATTTCTATTAGTTTCTAATGCTCATCCTCTAAACAATTTCCTAGGTGTGTTGTCATGTAAGGAATTTATGTTATTTTTATTCTTCAACCATGAGATACTAGATGAAATTTATAATAATGGACCATTTTTTATATGATATTTTATGGATACATGTTCAAGGTCAACAAAATACATTTTGGTTTAGAATGGTTCAAGTATAAACATGTTTACAATGAAATTTCTTACCGACCATGGATACACTCAAAAATATCTAGATGATTCAACCATTATTATTAGAGGATATTATGATCTTATTGAGAAACCACTCAGTGTTATCACATTACCTATCATCATGGATCCTAATACAATTTTAGTGTGGTTTCATGTATTACTAGAAAAAGGAACATACGAGGTATTACATGGATGGTATTCTCTAAATTTAATGAAAGCATTCCAATCCACATTACTCTAATTATTAGATTTTTTACATGATAATAAATTAATTACTATTAAGGAACTCTTTTTGAGTTTATGATATAATTTACATTTGAGACATTACATAAATATCCACCAAACAAACTAATCATAAAACCTCACATGACTACACCTAGAGTTAGAGTACCTACTCATCTACACACTAAATTAATATTATCATAACTTATTGTGAGTTTAAAACTTAAAGCACCTATTGATGGTCCAACATTAGGAAATACCATTTAGACTAATAAAAATTAAACATTTATGAGATAATATTATATATATTTTATTTATTCATAATGATAATGATTACAATAACAATGATAGTGATTCTATCTACTATATATTTCATGATTATACCAAAGATGATACTAGTGGTACATTGTCCTTATTGGATTAAACATCCCGAAGACATCCAAATTTTAATCCTAAAAATAATATGGCTTATTTGTATGCATTGCATACTCATATAAATGGTTTTATTATTTATATTTGTTTTCTAACCCATATATTTGAACTAAATAAACTATTTTATATAGCTTCTTTATTTTTATCTCATCTATTCATTGTGTATCTCTAATATATGTTCTCTTTCTTATTTCATGTATATATTATAGGTTCATCATGCTTCTTTATATCCTTCTTCCATGTTGTGTTTCTATTTTTAGCTTTTTTCTTCTTCTAGATTCTTGTTATTTTGACACTTATTTTAATTTTGAAATTACTTTCTTCTTTTATATATTCAGTTTGGTATGTCATGCTGTCATTTGTTTATGTTGATTATTATTATTATTATTATTATTATTATTATTATTATTATTATTATTATTATTATTATTATTATTATTATTATTATTATTATTATTATTATTATTATTATTCCTTTTATTTTCTATCTCCTATGCCAAAAACCTACATGTACTTCCTAATGATGTTAGCATATATACATAAACACCTTCCACCCTAGTTCACACGTAGTTCTAAGGAAAGTTTTAGGTTATTAGGCATCCTCATGTTTTTGCTTCATCTAAATATATCTTATTTAATTTCCTTCTTGATTTATTTATTTCCTTTTATTATTATAAAATATGATAGAAAAAAATAAATATTTGTTTTACATTTATTTATAATTTATTTTAAAATATTATGGTTATCTAATTTTCACTAAAGGTTTACATAGAAACTATCTATTCATGTCTTGGTGATGTTATCATTTACTTATATACATGATAGATAGGTCTAAATATGATTATAGACTTAAAAATTGCATAACAAATTCATTATTCCTACAATGGTGGATTACTTACATTGGGAACATACCTATAATTAGGGAGATTTTTAGTTGTGTTAATCCTTACACTAGGGGCATACCTACACTAGGGGAATTTTTCAAATGGCTTCAAGTTCTATATTTCATATTTTCTATTATCTTGTTGAGCCTTATATTTCATTATACGTATGTTTATCTATCATATATATTATGTACTTCATTATATGAGTGTTTTGTGTTGATTCTATATTGCATCACATGTTTGATATATTTTATTCCATTCTTTTTTTCCTTATGATTTCAAAAAATGCTTGTGCTTATGCATGTTCATGCTTGTTTCTTGGCATGTCTTTATTATTTCATCTATAGAATATCCTCTAGTTGTGTACTATGTGTCAATTATGAGTTATTTATTTTTGATATTTTTGTTTCAATTTTCTACTAAAACTATATATTTACGTAAGAAGAATTAAAATATGGATAAGAAGCTTGTATTGAGTAATATTTTTTTTCACAAGGTTTTTAAAGGTATCAAAAAAAGAAGTTGAACCAAAAAGGTACACATAATTTTTAGAGTCCCTAACTTAGGATACTAAGGTCTTTGTCTTTCCATATTTAGTTTCAACTAAACATCTCTCACAAAGTGTCACTTAAGATAGAGGAGTTTAATGCATCTAAAAGTCAACCCAAGGTCATATCCTTAACCTATTGATTCTTGTATGTGTACCATAGATGTCCTTAGTGTTAAAGACACATCTCATTTTAGAATTTTAGGAATTCAAAGCATGAGTAGTAGGTTGTGGCAGCTTGATGTTACCTGTGGTGGAATATCGACAAAGTAATGTTTAATTATTCCCAAAAATTTATGTTAATTAATGGTTGGGAGCCATCCTAGTCCAGTTATCTATAAATTTTAAGTATCTATGCTAATTCTTAGTCAATTATGATCAAAATTTAGGCTACAGACTAATCTAGATGGATATTTATAATGAAGTGTAAAATAAAGTGGTCTAGTTAAAAAGAGTAAATGAGGAGAGTAAGGCCAAAAGAAAATGAGTGATTGCCTATCTTAGTGTTAAAGACTATGATAACGCATCAATTGAAACTAAGTATGCATTCAAACCAATATATAATGCAAAATAGCCTAAGCTCAAATTTCACTATATACCACGCAAAATTCAAAGAATGATGTAAAGAATCACAAGTAAGAACCAAGTTTACTTTAAAGATTTATTAGTATAATCAAATAGCATTTGCACATCTGAATACAGACCAAAATGAAGTGAAGCAAATCCAAGATCCTTCAACTAATCTAGCATATGCACAAATTAGAAACCCTATGATTAGAGA
The DNA here is from genome assembly GCA_037957365.1 of Torreya grandis. Classification (NCBI taxonomy): domain Eukaryota; kingdom Viridiplantae; phylum Streptophyta; class Pinopsida; order Cupressales; family Taxaceae; genus Torreya; species Torreya grandis. Next base: position 1,198,472 of record JARHVA010001440.1, on the reverse strand, counting down.
TGCAATCCAAAATTCAAATAAACCATTCAAATTTAAGACATTAAACTAACAATTGAGAGAAATGCTATATTAATAATTGACATATCAAATATGGACAATATTTGTAGAATTCCTTGATTATATTAATTTCTCTAAGTATACAAAATTTTCTCAAAATTCTCTCTTTTACAAATGGTAATACATAACTTTTATAGAAAGATATGACAATACAATGATCAGTTATAGGATACAATTGTACAAAAGATAAGGATAGTTGTCCTTCTTGAGATATATCTAGAATACATTTGTTTCTCAAAATTAGACTAACCTAGAGGAAATATGCTAACAAACTAGCATATATCTTACAAAATAATATTCCTTATTTCAAATATTACAATGATTTACAAAAAGGAATATTAACTAAGCTAGTGGGTCCATTATTGAAGGATCTCCTTGTTGGTCTTGTAGAAGTTCCATGACCCTCTGATGTTGTTCTTTGATAATATCTAGGTTTACATCTAGCTTCATGAGGCACACATCTTCTTGATCAACTAGGTCATCCAAGTCTCTATCATCTCTAGCCATAACTTCTTTTATGCTCTTAGCTTCTGTAATATTTTCCTCTATCATGAAGATCATGCCTAGAATCCTACCATTATCACTATCTGATCTACCCTAGCTCTTGTCCTTTATTTCATTCATCAATAAAGTGACTCTATGTTTGTATTATATATCATCAATAATCCCTAGGGCTATAGTATTGGTAAGATTTTCTAGTATAGTGCCTAGAAGCTACTCAATATTAGTGATCAATTCCTTATCATCAGCAAGGAATTTGTCCAAATTTTTTGTCCATACACTTAGACCTTAGATTTTGTCCACTACTATTCTTAGTATGGCATTCAGGTAAACCAAACTAATAGATTTGAATTTAGGAATATTGTTCCTAATCAAAATGCTAATGAGGTCCCTTATCCTAGTCTCTCCCTCCTACCATTTTGTTATTAACCCCTTAGCTACCTCACCTTGTTAGATTAAGGCATCCTACCTTAGCTTTATTGATTTAAAATAATCAAAGATATCAAATAATTAAGATTCAAACATGTTTATTATGGCATTGGGCACTGACAAAATGGCCTATGTCTCTAAATTTTATTTTTCCTTTTCCAAGTTTTGAGTTTTTTGCTTCATTCCTTGGATGCCAACTCTAACTTAGGCATTGTGAGCCTTTGATAGAATTTTAATATCCTCCTCATGGATAGGAGCCTCAACAAGTTACTACCCTCCAACTAGGGTTAAGCCTATAAAGGGCTCAACCTTATAGAAGGTAAACTCCTTAATTCCTACCATGGCCTTCCTTGTAGTGACCCTTTCTAATTCAGTTGTCTATGGATTGAAATACAAAGTGGTAGATGTCTCTATGAATTTTGGAGGCTCTAAGACCCCTACTCATATGTTTATTTATGCTCTTAGAGCATCCATTTTCTTTCTCTCTAGCCTTACAGTGGCCACAATTCTTTTTTCTTCTTATTCTTTCATTAAAGCCCTAATTCATGGCTTGATTTCTTCATGAACATCCAAATTGATAGATTGGGTCAAAGCCCAAGAATGGGAGTGGGAAGGGATATTTTATGGATTTACATACATGAACCAATGAGGGATGATTGGTCCATGAAGAGGTAACTCTTCACTTAACAGGTTGATCTCACTTGTGGGATGAGCGAGAATTAACCTTGGCCTCTTCTTTGGTTTAATAGGGACCAATGCCAACTTTGCCTTCTTATTTTCTAGCTATGCCACTAGGACTATATTAAGGGATATTTCCTTCCCTTTTTCTTGGTTAGCTTACTCTACTTGAACTTGAGCTTCTTTAGTCTATGCTTCTTCTTCCTTAGAGCAATAAGCTTTAGCAAGATCTTCAAGGGCACCTTCTATTATTTCATTAGGCTCAAGGGCAATCATCTCCAAGTGCTCAACTAGGGATGGTGGTCTTTGAGTGGAAGCTAAGGATGAGGTCCTTTTCTAGGTCAATTTTATATCTTTTCCTTACTATTTCCTTGAACAATTTATGGTAGGGGTCATATGAACTTCATCTGAGGCTAGTTGCAAGGTGGCCTAGAAGGGCCAAATAATAAATGTTACTAAAGGGGATGCATCTACCATATGTCCCCTATTGGTTTGTTGTCACTGGTCAGTCTATGTATAAGCTTGAAGTTAGTTCCCTTTAACTTGGCCAATACTTCCTCAAAGTTTTTGGCCTTTATATACAAGGTGTCATGAGGGCCTAGTTCATGATCATATAATTATTTGGGTAGTTTCTTGTTCTTCAAATGTGGGCCTACTACATTCTTAGGATCCCACTATCTAAGATCATACAACTGAAATGTAAAAGAGTCTATATGCCTCAACATGGTGTCCACCTACTTCTGATATTTTAAAATTATTCTTCCTATGGTCAAAGGAAAGGGATGGAGAAGATCTTTCCTTTTTTCCTTTGAAACTCCATCAACACCATGAAGGAGTTATGATGCAATTTCTTATTCTCCTAACTTATGAGGAACATAGATTGGCAAATTGTAGGGTTGAGTTAGAATTCCCTCAATTATAATAACCATGTAATTTGGATAAAACCATATATCACCCATCAACTCCACATAATTTTTTATTAAAGGAGGAATCTTAGGCATGGGAATCCCTATGATGGCCTCCACCAATGTAGGATAGACATAGTTACATATGAATTGCATATGGATCCTATATTTGAAGATGTGTAGTTTTGAGTAGTGGTGGGAAATGATGGTTCTACCTTCAGGAGACTAGTCCTTGATGTTGGGGATCTTGGTGGAAGCCAATAAGGCATCCAACAAGTAAGATATCATGCAAAACTACTTTCTTATCTTCATTTTGATTGTAGTGAATTGTTTCCCTATGAATACACTAATCATATCTCCAATTAGAGGAATAATCTCTTTCTCCACCATAAAGTAAACATCAGACACCCAAGTTTTGCTGGCATACTTTGTAATAGGGGATTCAGATACTCTATTTAGTATGTTTAGGATAACCCTAATCCCTTCCTTGAAATGGAGAATGTGGATATTTCCCTCAAAATCCTAAAAGACATGGTGTCCTTGGAGCAACCATGGTCTAAGGATGGTGTCTAGGTCATACTCAGTAGTCCATAATTTGATTGTGGCTAGGTCCACATGGGGTTTGTGGAGCTTGTAGTAACTTTCAAAGGATAATGTGTAAATGTAAGCTACTCTCCTATATATTCCATCATGGATGATCTAATCACTTCCAATTATATAATCAATGAAAATTGGAGCAAGGACATCAATGTAGTGAAGTACCTCTAGTTTGGTAGTTACATGGTGGAAGCCAGCCATTTAAACCTATTGGGTGAATATTTTGTCACCAGATGACTAACGGCAAAATGGTTAAATCAACCACACATAAAGATATTTATGTGGCAAAATGGGTGTGGTGACCATAGCCAGAATGAGATAAATCTCTCCTCTCAGCAAGGGGAGGTTCCATATAATTTATAATGTTACATATATATATATATATATATATATATATATAAGCTGAAAATAAACATAGGGGTGAAATCATACCATTCATCTCTCTTTTTCCAAAGATGATGTTCACAAAATAGAGGAGAATTCTGGTGTAATTACTAAAGGCACTTCTCTTCTTTCAGAACTGATATTCAACAAATAATAGGAATTCTTCTTGGGTAGTAACAAAAACCACAAGGAACCCACGAAAGAACAAAGTCTTTCATTATTCCTCCCATTGATTATGACAAAGGAACATAGTAGTTTCAAGCATATCCCAAATTCTCCACTTTAACTACAATAGGGTGAAAGATTGTGAAAGATAAGGAGAGCTCAAAGTCTCTCTAGTATCTTTTACACAAAACATAGACTGAAGACAATTATGGTAGCACAAAGTCTCCCACAGTTGGCTTTAGGACATCTTCTAGCTTATTTCCACTTGTTCTACTTGTTTGATTAAATGGACAAGACTGTATTTAGGAAAGAGACATAAGAACAATTTCCTAGATGACACAAGCTTATTCTAATACAAAATCTGAAAGGTCACTTGCTTTCTCATTCATTTAACAAAATATGATTAACAGTCTGAGCTCAAAGTCCTAGGAATGCCTTTAAATTTAGGTAGAGATTCACTTCTTATAATTTAGATATCCCCTCTCTACTAAATGGGATATTATAATATATAACATTACAAGAAAGACTTGGGCACTTGTTTTCATAAAATCAGCCCATACTGAATTGAATGAATTGAATATCTATGAAAGGGCCATGCTGGAATAGGTCATCAGCCTTGACTTTGGTGTTTTGAATCATCTCAAATATCTCCTCCTAAGCAAGGGTTGTTTGGTCTCATTTATGATGCTTACATGGTTGTCTATTCACCTTTACTTAATGCAAAAAAATAGGTTGTGCCTTTGAATGTTTGCTCTTTTTTATGTCCACTGGTGGACTATTCCACTTAATAGAAATAACTCTCTTATAGATATTTATAGATTTCTTGTAGTCATTCTCTCTTTCCTTGCCACATTTTGTCTCTTCTTAGTAATATGAGCTCTCAGGGCTATCTTCTCACTTCCTCCATTCGCTTCATCAACTCCTTTCTGGGCTAGTCACTGAGTTTGTTCTCAGGGCTTTTGAAAATCAACAGTTATTCCATGACCCTAAAATTGACATCCATAGGAAGATCACTAGTCACTTTGAACCTCTTTTAACCTTGAACCTTGAACTCTTTTGTTTCAAAGGTTTAATGTTTTGTAAAGGGTCACATTCATTTTCTTTTTCTTCTTCAGTTGAACCATTTCTAGAATCTTTTGCTTCATCCATTCACTCAAAGCTTCCATTAAAACTTATGAACTCTTTGAACCCATCAAAATTTTGAACCTTTTGAACCTTTTAGGTTCAAGGTTCAATGGTTCAATGATTCATTCTCTTTCTTTGAAGCCTTTTATTCTTTAAGTCCACCAAAGTTATTAAACTCATTAAACCTTTGAACCTTTGAACCATTTTGGTTCAAGGTTCAATAGTTCAATCGTATTTATTTAAATTATTTGAATCTTCAAACTCTCTAGATTTTCTAAGTCCATATATGCCATTGAAACTTTGAACTCACTAAACCTTTAAACTCTTTTTGGTTCAAGGTTTAACGGTTCAATAGTTCAATCTTCACTCTTCAAAGCCTTCTTTTCTTTAAGTCTGTCGAAGTCATTGAACCTTCAAACTCATTGAACCTTTGAACCTTGTAGAGGTGGGGTTCAATGGTTCAATGGTTCAAAGTGGTTTATTCTTTTTCTTTAAATCCCATAGTTAAGTATTTTGATTGAACCTGGGCATTGAGCCATCCTCAAAACACTAAGGAAAAGTTGTAAGTGTTTTGAACTTCCTTTGAAGAAAGCCCACCTATTGAACCTATGAATTCCTTAGCTGAAAAGGCTTGAATATTTGAAAAACTTGACTACTCCAAACATTTTTAAGAAAGAAAAGAGAGAGTTTTGGTCTATAAGACCAAAATGGTCAGTATTTTGTCCATAAAATCAAGTGATAGATTTTGGAAACAACAGCTAGATCTAGTTGGGGAACTTCCATCAATTAAAAACTGAAGCAATTGAAAGGAGTAGAAACCAAAATATTAGTGCCTTCATTTACACCATTGGGCTATAGGGTCATGCTACCCAAAAATAAAGGTGTCAAAAACCAAAAGGCACCAAAAACAAATTAAAAACACAAAACAAAAGGAAGACTATACAAAATTTATACATATGTACAATTGGACTTATATGATACTTCAAGGATTAAAGTGCTTTAGATGCTACCCACTATGAGGTAGAGCAAATGGTGTTCCATCTTGATATTTCAACAAGAAACTATTTTCACCATTTAAATGATGAATGGAAAATGAGCCTCTCCATAAGGAATCCAATTTTCCATGCATTCCTTTTGGTTCTCTCCTTTTATCCCACAACAAGACTTGATCTCCAATCTAAAATCATGGATCCTTGCTTTTTGGTCAAAGAGTCTCTTTACCAGACTTTGATGTGTAGCAATTTGGTCCACCACCATATTTCATTGCTCATTTAGCTCAGTCAAGCACATGATCCTCTTGTCAATGGAACTTTCAAAAGTTGAATCTTTCACTACCTTTGCTAACTTTAATGCTGGTAATTCTAGGTTGATTGGTATCTCTACATTGAGACCATACAAAATTTAGAATGGGGACATACCTATCACCCTCTTAGGCATAATTTTGTTTGCCCATAAAGTATCAAGTAATGCTTTATGCCAAGTTCTTTGATTATCATCTACCAGTTTCCTGATAATGGTCACCAGGTTCTTATTGCTTGATTATGCTTGACCATTTCCTTATGGATAATAGTCAAAAGAGTGGGAGAGAATAGTCCCATAATAATAACATAACTGGGTAATCTCATGAGAAGAGAAGTAGACTTCATTATCTGTTATAATCTTGGTTGGGACTCCAAACCTAAAAATGATGTTTTCCTTGAGGAAATTACATACTACTTTTAAAGGAACATGCTTGATTGAAATGGCTTCCACCCACTTGGTAAAGTAGTCTGTGGCTATAAGGACATAATCATGTCCAGCACTCAAGGATAGATTTATAGTGCCAATAAAATCAATTCCCCATTGCTAAAACAGCTCTTTTATTACCACAATCTTGAGAGGTAGCATGACTAACTTGGGTTTGCCAACAAATTGTTGACATAGCTCGCATCTATGCACCTAAGTATATGAATCTTGAAATAGAGTAGGCCAATAGTAGCTAGCTCACAGAATCTTAAAGGTAGTCATAGGTGCAAAAAAATGTCCTCCATAGGCAAAATTATGGAAGGACTCCAAAAGTTTATTCTACTACACCTTATCCATGTAATAGAGGAACACCACATCAAGGTTCCTCTTATACAGACCATTGTCCCACTGGACAAAGTTGATAACTTTCAACTTAACAATCCTCTTTTCTTTATGAGACAGGTGAGCAGGGCACTCACCATAAGTAAGAAAATGAGTAATATTTGAATACCACTCATTCATAGTGGTGACAAAGAGAACTATTGGCATGTCTTCAACTTTTATTTTTTTATACTCTACTTCTTTTGATATGTTATCAACAATTAATTCGTAGAGACCTCTTCTCTGTACAAGTTTCATAGGCTTGATAACAAGATCAAACTCTTAGATTTTGGCAATCCAATTGTCTCTTTTAGTTCCAAACTCTTGTTGAGTAAGGATAGACTTTACTATTGTATCAAAAACCAAAACAACAGTGTGTGAGTTCAGGATGTAAAAATAGAAGTGCTTTACCACCTTTACCATATCATAAGCATGCTTCTCCATGTTTGAATACTTCAACTCATGAGCTTTGAGAGGACAACTCATGAAAGATATGGGAGATTCCACACCCTCTTTGTTCTACTGAACTAAGATGGCTGAAAGCATATGTTCAGAAGCATAGCTATACATCACAAAGTATTTGGTGTAATCAGGACAAACCAAGATTGGGGCACAGGTGATAGCTTCCTTGATGTCTTGAAATGCTGATCTGCCTTCTTTAGTTCAGATAAAAGCGGCTTTACCTTTCATCATATTAACAATGTGGTGAGTCTTCTCTATAAATTTAGGAATGAACCTTCATAGAAAATTCACTCTTATTGGTAGGAAGAGAAAGCTCTTGAATAGATTTGACCCTTTCTAGGTCAATATTTATGCCTTCTTGAGACACAATGTGACCAAGAAGTTTCCCTTCAGTAACCCCAAAAATCAATTTCTTGGGATTAAGAGAAATACCATTCTATCGACATCTTTCTAGCACTTGTTTTAGATGATGCACATGATTAGGATGATACTTACAAAAGACTATTAAGTCATCAAGGTATACCATAATGAATTTACCCATTTCATTTATAAAATCAAGATCCATTGCTCTTTGGAAAGTGGTGCTAGCATTGATCAAGATAAAAGGTATTCTATGATATGCAAAAGTGCCCCAAGGTGTTGTGAAAGAAGTCTTATGTTGGTCTGCTTCACCAACTTCCACTTGATTATATCCTAAAAATCCATCTAGTATTGATAACATCTCAGTGCTAGTCACTATCTCCAGTAGCTGATCCATGATGGGCAAGGGATAGTTGTCTTTTAAAGATGATTGATTTAGATTTTTAAAATCAACACACAGGCAAATTTCTCCATTCTTCTTTCTCATAGGGACTATGTTCACAATCCAAGTGGAATGATGTATTGGGAAAATAATTCTTGCATTCATCATTTTATTTATTTTAGACAAAATCATGCATGATATCCTGGGGTTGTACTACCTTTGCTTCTACTTGTGAGGCAATGGCCCATTCTTGAGAGGAATTTTGTGTTGGATTTCTTTAGGTCTGAGAGATTTTAGATCACCATAAGAGTATGCCAAAACATCAATGTAATGGTGAAGCAAAGCGATAAATTTAATTTTTTCATTAGGGGTACAACAATTTCCAATGTTGACCATTTTTGGATTGTTTTCTGTACTCAAATTTATTTGATCAAAATCCTTGGAGGATTTTGAAACTATTTTTTGTTCCTTGATAAACCTATCATGCTTGTCGAAAAGCTTCTCAAGAGAAACTAATACTTTGGGAATTTTATTCCCTTTGAGCTGAAGGAACTCTTCATCAGCTTTTAAATTTGTTTCAGGAGTTGATTCCTATGGTTGAGATTCATTGCCTTCAAAATTAAGCTTTTCAAAGTTGTCCATCTATTCTAGAAAAGTAATGATTTGGTTGTCACCATTAAATACCTACCAATGGTTGGCATTATCAGGTACACTTTGTCAAAAGACAAACTTGATAGTGTACATGTTACCTTTAAAATCTTGGTGAGGGACCAAGAGAGTTACAAAGATGGCCAATGAATCTGCATGACTGTTGAATTGATCTGTAAACTAAAAATGCAAGTGTGGCAAATTTGAATAAATCACTTTTACATTTAAAATATCTTTCTATTTTCTAATTTTTTCTTTAAATTTTATATAAAAAAATTAAAACCAAAATTAAAATGAAGATCAAAATATAATAATAATTAGATAAAATCATAAGATATCATGAACAAATTGATAATAGAGTTCGGCTTCAATAGCCTACATCTCTAGGTCCGTTCGAAGTGAGGACCATTCTTATTAATTTTTTGCAACAAATAGCTTCCAAAATTAGTACAAGTCTTCAATTCACCTTCTCTGATCTTTGCTTGCCTATATTTTTATCTCTTAGACCTGAAAATAATGGCCCAAGGCCGTACAAAGCAAAAACAAGGCTCTAACCTTCTTAATTCTCCTTACACAGTCGGCTTTTTGTGTCAATTCAAGTAGAAATTAGTCCCTTTTATAATGCTTCAACCTCTGTGGCTGAAGTGGTCAAGGCATTAACCTTTTAGGCAATAGGTCAAAGGTTCAAAACTCCCTCCCACCTTTTTAGGTGCTTTGACATGAAGAAAAGGTCAGCCTTCCTCCTTTTGGCACACTTTGACTTTTTTTTTTGTCCCACATTTGCTAGGAATTAGGTTTCTTAATACTTAAAATAGACAAGTTTGTTCCTTTTCAAATGCCTAAGGCTTAGGTTCCAACTTAGGCTATGCTTTGACTTGGTCAATGCATGTTTGGTGGAGTGATGTGGTAGGTGGTGTGGTAGTTTGTTCCCTTTGGCCTTTGGTGCCTTGTTTAACGTTTAAAAATTTCAAATAACATGTGAATAAAAAACACCAAACCAAATTTTTTTTGCACCTAATTATTTTCCATGTGTCAAATGGCTATTGGTCCACAATAGCGCCACATCACTTTTGACACCCCTTTTTTTACCTGTCACAAGATTTCTTCAACTGGCTATATCTTGAGCATCCAAACTCTATTTTTTGAAACGTGAAAAGTGATAGAAGGCTATCGATGAATTATATGATGTGAAAATGATTTTAATATAATTTAAAGACTTTAAAAAATGGAACGGTACATGGATCCACCTAGATCATGATTTCTCTAAGCACGACAGAAATACTAAAAGTATCAAAGCTTTCAATGTAGTCCCACACCAAATTACAATAATGTCGCAATCTATCATTCTTGGTTTGATATAGGTTTCTCACTTGACAAACCACTAGCTCAGCATCTCCTTTGGCATGAAGAAGTTTAACACCTTTATCTTGAGTAGCCTTCAACTCGAGTGGCATCGATTCATATTCATCATTGTTATTAGTGTTGCTAAACTTCAACTTATATGCATAGGGGAAAATATCTCCTTGAGGAGATATCAAAACTAATCTAGCTCCAGAACTGGTAGAAGAGTTGCTACCATTGAATTCTAGAATCCAAATATCATTAGAATCTAATCTTCTTTCAAAAAAAATTTCATCTAGAAGAGAAGATCCTTTTTCATGTGTACTGCACCCTACCAATTCTTCTGATGTCTTATCTAAATTTTTTGGATTGTCACCTATGTAACTTTCATCTACTGAAATAGGAATGTCTTTAGTAGTCAAAAATTAATTACCCAAGCCTAAAGACTTCAACAAAATTTGAGCTTTAAGGCCTGACGTTTGGATGACAATGTACTTTACCTCCTTAGGAAGTATCCTTTACATGATTCCCTTGATAGGGATCCTCACCTTAGATAGGTTCATGATCAATTCTCCACCAACATCGTTACAAAAATTTCAGCCAAGAAGAATGTCATAGGAGGCTGGGATGTTAGCCACCAAGACTATCATTTTGATTCTCTTATCTGGGAAGGCAACAAATACAAATTTAACATCTTTGATTTATCCCAACAAAGGTACTTATTTGTTTTACATGGAGAAACATCTCCCAAAGGTCTTAGTCATCATGAGACCAAGAGATTCCACCACCTTGGTAGGCATGACATTGTCAAAAGCTCCTGAGTCTATAATGTAATTGTTTAGCTGATGACCATTTATCAGTTGGGAGACATAAAATGGTTTTGTCTTCCTAGGGATAGCTAGAGGAGTAATCACAAGATTATTTATGATAGGTGTGTTCTTTGGGGGAAAAGGAGTTACTTTCAAAATTTCTTGTCCTATAGGGATGGTTTTATTTTTTATGCATTGAACTAACCTATCCAACTACTCAGGGTTGGATTGCAAGAATTCAAAATCAGACATTTAAATTTTGGTCTTCTTAACATGGTCAATTATATCAAATGATTGAAATGAATTTGAAGTAGAGGAAATCAGTCCATCAATCTGGGTTTTACTAGGTGTGGGATTGGTCTATGAATTTGAAGTAGAAGGTTGAGGAATATTTGAGGTACTTACTTTTTTGTTGCTCACTGGGTTGGTCCTTTGATTGGAAAGGTAGAGAAGCCCCTTGTTTAGTAATTGAAATTATTGGTAGAGATTCTTCCCCTATTTTTCCTTTATCTACTTGTTGAGCTAACTAGTTATGGGACCTGGTAAATATAGCATATGATCCATCAAATGCTTCTCATTTACTTATAGGTTCATCCTAGTAATTTAGGAAAGTGATGTTGGATTCACCAACTAATTCTTCTTGGCCTTCTACAAAGAGATCATCATCATCTTCTTGGTTTAGCTCAGGTTAGAAAGAAAAATCAAATTTAGTTTCAAGATAACCAATTGTTGAATTAGCTGGTGCTGCTTCAATGGCAAGCTTCCCTGGTGGGGGAGGAAGGTGATTTGGTTGCACTTGATTTTTGGTAATATTGCCTTGATACGACTAGTTGGGAAATGTCCTCCTTAGTATATATTGATAAGGAGGAGCATACATCCCTTGTGCCATTTGCTTTTTCAGAGCTAGCAATTCATTTTCTAGCTTTTGCACCATAGGATCAGTGGTGCCTGTAGAAGAATATTCAGAAGATGAAGAATATCTATCTCTGTTAAGATCTCTTCTTATCTTTCCTGCCAAGATAAGATCATCTTCAACCTTAGTGGCCAAAATCTAAGCTACAACAAGATCTATGTGGCCAGCCTACCTCAACAAGAAACTCACTTTAGGAAGCTGAGAATTGATGAAGAAGCATTTGAGATTCTCAAGTGTCAGCTGAGAAATTATGGGAATCTTGTTCCGCAGCTTGTCTACTTTAGCAATGAAGTCTCTCATGGGTTCTTGAGGCTCCTTCTTCATTTGTGTAAGCTAGGCTAATAGGGTGTGTGCATCTATTATGGGTTTGAATCTAGCCTCAAATTTGGCCTTGAGAGGTTCTAGTCAGTCACTATTTGTGTTTGTAGATGATAAAACTAGTTTGCAGCAACATCTTGCAATGTTTCCACAAACAGTTTGACTGTAATGTCTTCATATTCAATGCCTATCACACAATAGGCTATAAAAAAGGCTACAATATGTTCATTAGGATAAAACTTCCCATCACCATAGAACCTAGAAAAATTCTTTCTTAAACTATGAGGTAGTTCATGTAGAGGTGGGGTTAGATTTAGAGGACCAAAAGTATTACCCCAGGGGCCTTGAGCTGCCATGATGTGGCTATTGAAGGGAGGGATAATAAACCTCTATGGGATATGTATAGATAAAGCTCTACTAGTAGAGGAAAGAGAAGCTTTGCCTGGTATTGGGGACCTAATGTTTGTAGGAGGAAAACTCTTGGTTTGCTGAAGGCAAGATGGTGGAGGAAAAAGATCAAAATTAATTATCTGCACTAACTCAAATATAGGGTCAACAATACCTTGAGCTCTCTAGCTTCGCATGTACGGTGGATTTGCCAGAGTGTAAAATGAAAATGGAAAAGAACTAGAACTACTTAAATTTGAAGCTTGAGGCTTCAAGCTACTTGTTCTTCCCTAGTGGAGTTACCAAAAACTGTTGGGTGAATATTTTGTCACTAAATGACTAATGGCAAAATGGTTACATCAACCACAACATAAAGAGATTTATGTGGTAAAATGGGTGTGGTGACCACAGCCAGAATGAGATAAATCTCTCCTCTTAGCAAGGGGAGGTTCTCTATAATTTATAGTATATATATAAGCTAAAAATAGACACAAGGGTGAAATCATACCATCCATCTCTCTTTTTTTAGAGATGATGTTCACAAAATAGAGGAGAATTCTAGTGTAATTACTAAAGGCACTTCTCTTCTTTCAGAAATGATATTCAACAAACAATAAGAATTCTTCTTGGGTAGTAACAGAAATCATAAAGAACCCATGAAATCATAAAATCTTTCATTGTTCCTCTCACTGATTAGGATAAAAGAACACAGTAGTTTGAAGCATAACCCAAATTCACCACTTCAACTACAACAAAGTGAAAGATTATGAAAGATAAGGAGAGCTCAAAGTCTCTCCAGTATCTTTTACACAAAACATAGACTAAAGATTATTATGGTAGCACAAAGTCTCCCATAGTTGGCTTCAGGACATTTTCTAGCTTATTTCCACTTGTTCTGCTTGTTTGATTAAATGGACAAGACTATATTTAGGGAAGAGACATAAGAACAATTTCCTAGATGACACAAGTTTATTCCAATACAAAGTCTGAAAGGTCACTTGCTTTCTCATTCATTTAACAAAATATGATTAACAGTCTGAGCTCAAAGTCTCAAGAATGCCTTTCAATTTAAGCAGAGCTTCACTTTTGATATCCTAGAGATCCCCTCTCTACCAAATGGGAGATTACAATATATAACATTACAAGAAAGACTTAGGTGCTTGTTTTCATGAAATCGGCCAATGCTAAATTGAATGCATTGAATATCTATGAAAGGGACATGCTAGAATAGGTCATCAACCTTGACTTTGGCATTCTGAATCATATCAAATGTCTCCTCCTAAGCATGGGTTATTTGGTCTTCTTTATGACACTTACACAGCTGTCTATTCACCTTTACTTAATGCATTAAAATAGGTTGTGCCTTTGAATGTTTGCTCTTTCTGATGTCCACCTGGTGGATTGTTCCACTTACTAGAAATAACTCTCCTATAGATATTTAAGGATTTCATGTAGTCATTCTCTCTTTCCTTTCCACATTTTTTATCTTCTTAGCAATCTGAGCTCTCAGGGCTATCTTCTCACTTTCTCCATTCGCTTCTTTAGCTCTTTTCTAGGCTGGTCACTGAGTTTGTTTTTAGGGCTTTTGAAAATCAATGATTATTCCATCACCCTAAAATTGACATCTACAAGGACATCACTGGTCACTTTGAACCTCTTTGAACCTTGAACCTTGAACTCTTTTGGTTTATAGTTTCAATGGTTCAAAGGTTTAATGTTTTGTAAAGGGTCACGTTTGCTTTCTTTTTCTTCTTTGGTTGAACCATTTCTAGAATCCTCCACTTCATCCACTCACTTAAAGCTTCTGTTTGAACTTATGAACTCTTTGAACCCATTGAACTTTTAAACCTTTTGGGTTCAAGGTTTAATGGTTCAACAATTCATTCTCTTTCTTTAAAGCCTTTTATTCTCTATGTCCATTGAAGTTATTGAACTCGTTAAACCTTTGAACCATTTTGGTTCAAAGTTCAATGGTTCAACGGTTCAATCTTATTTCTTTGAATTCTTTAAAGCTTCAAACTCTCTAGATTTTCTAAGTCATTAAAACTTTGAACTTGTTGAACCTTAGAACTCTTTTTGGTTCAAGGTTCAATAGTTTAATAGTTCAATCTTCACTCTTTGAAGCCTTCTTTTCTTTAAGTCCGCTGAAGTTGTTGAACCTTCAAACTCATTGAACCTTTGAACCTTATGGAGGTGGGGTTCAATGGTTCAAAGTGGTTCATTATTTTTCATTGAATCCTACCGTTAAATCTTTTGATCAAACCTGGGTGTTGAACCATCTTCAAAACACTAAGGAAAAGCCTTAAGTGTTTTGAACTTCCTTTAAAGAGAGACTGCCTATTGAACCTGCGACTTCCTTAGCTAAAAAGGCTTGAATATTTGAAAAACTTAACTGCTCAGAACATTTTTGAGAAAGAAAAGAGAGAGTTTTGGTCTCTAAGACCAAAATGGTTGATATGTTGTCCACAAAATCAAGTGATGGATTTTGGGAACAATAGAACCAAAACCAGGTCATAGTAATTTCTACTTACCATGGTAATCCTATTCTCTTCTTTGGTGATGGGTTTTATTTCCTCTATGGTGAATAAGAGTTCAAACCAATTCTTATTTCCATAATTTGGGGATATGACATCCAACTTTGTATCCTTGAAAACCTTTCCTTCATTATCTGTAGATAGGTACAATTTTGTCTCGTCTCATAATTTTTGTCTTTGAGCTACCATCAATTTTATGCTTGAAAATTATTCATAATTAGATTGTAATCAGTCTTTGTGCTTAAATATTCCATGATCAAATAATAATTAATCTAATCTCAAATTGAATTATGATTAATTGAGTTCACTTCAGGTCTCTTTTATGTAGGGTTTAGGGTTTTGAAGATTTAATGGTGAGGGTGTATCTATAATTTGGATCATACATGCCTTGGATTTGATTTTTATTTATACCTTTATAATTTTGCATTTTTGAGCACACAAGATCTTAGTTTTTTGTTGTTTTGTGCTCGCATGGTACTTATCTGGTGTCTATCTAGCACTTTTCACAACATTTTTCATAAATTCCTTTTGATCACTATCCATTTGCATTTAAAAATGCCTCATTTTCTTCACACCATCAGATCAAGATCCTATGAATGATCATGAACTATCAATTATGATCTAGGATCTCATTTGTTACTTGTTCTTTGGTACTAGTGGCCTATGGGTATTGCACTCGGTACCTCCATGAGGCTTTTGATTTATTTTGAAAAGTCTTTGGTGCTTTCACATGGTTGGATTAAGGAGTGTGATGAAGTGTTAACCATTAGATCCTTCATTAGACACCTTTGAATGTGTTTTCACCACACATCAAGCCTATGGGCTCTTAGAGCTCCACTGAAAAGTTTATGGGGTCTTCATGTTGTTGGATCAACCTTCTAGAATAAAACACAAGTTATTAATCTACAAAGATATATGAGTTTTAATTTATCACATAGACATAAATTAACTTAGGCTAAAATGTTTTTACCTAAGTCTATCTCATATTAATAAACATAAATAGGCTTAGGTTAAAGCATTTTATGCTAAGTTTTAAGTCAAATAACTAGGTAAGGGCTTAGGTTTTAAATACCTTAGGCTAAGGTTCATTTTTTGTTTATTAAACATGAAATAAACTTTAGGCTAAAGTGTTTATACCTAAGTCTCCTAGATTTATATAAAAGGGGACCATGCTTAAATATTTTAAGCCAAATTTTATGCTATGTTTAAATAATAAAACATATATTTTGGGCTAAAATATTCTTGTCAAGCCTATAGAACATGCTCAAATGGGTCAAAATGATATAATGGTTTAGTTCCAAATAGATTTTTATTGCATTAATAAATACACTAAAACCTTTAGATAGAAGCATTTGGTCTAAGTTATACATCACAAAGACTCTTTAAAATAAGACTTAGTATAATTCTATATCCTAAGATTCATGGTATTTAAATAAAATGCAATGGGGACCTTAAGGTATAAATTTAGACTAAGTTTATTTTGCATATACTTACATTATAAGATCATTTTGATAGTTGTAGTTAAAATATTTCTAGTGTTTGAGCATCCTTTTAGGGCTTCTATTAGTCTGCAAGGTAGTTCATGAACTTTATAGAAACATTTTAGAATCCACCTTAGTCCTAAGTAAAATAATTCATTATCTTAAATTTGACAGTCTCATGGACATCAAATATGTCCTCATGGATGTCAAATGACAGTTGCAAGAATTCCAATTTTAAACTCATGAAGTTATTATATTTTATGGGCTTAAAGTTGATGATCACACAAACATAAAATATGTCCTCATAGATTTCAAATGATGGTCACCCAATCATCAAATTTATGCTTATCACACTCCTATGTTCCAATGTGAGAGTGCCACTTGGTACCTCCATAGGGCTTCCCAGGATCTCATGCCCAATTCACTCCATTTGATTAAGAATAGTGATGATGTGAGAGATATCTAATCATGATCCAAGAGCTTTCTCATGATTGGTCCCTTCTATCATGCAAGCCCTTTTGGTTTTAATCTTCAAATATGGTAGTGTTATGTGGTAGCTCCTTAGAGCTCTTAGACTTTTGACTTTTCAATGATGTCTTTACTCCATTTGAGCTTTGGCTATGATGAAGTGAGAACTATTGATTAGGATCTAAGTGCTCACTCATGAATGGTTTAAAGAACCAAGTGCTTAGCTTTGTCAAGGTTCTTTACATTGTTTGATCAAGAGGTAGTGAGAAAGCATGAATTGTCAAATCTTGTAAGTTACACATTTTTTTAAGATAAGACTCGGGCCTTCCTCACTCTATTATATCAAGCCTATAATGAAGCACAAATCATCATATCAACAAAGATGTGAGGAGATTAAGATAGGACCCATGGTAAAGTAAAGACTTAGGCTAAAGGGTTATGGCTAAGGTCTCACTCATATTAATAAATATGCCAGGGCCTTAGGATTAAAACTTTAGGCTAAAATGCTAACAAAGGGACCATGTTAAAAAATAAAAGGGACCCTAAAAAATTGAATATGAGACTCAAGTTAGAAATAGTAAGGAACTAATGGGAAAGATAATAAAGGGGACCAAACATTTTTAGGCTAAAGTTTCAATTGTGTTAAAAAACATGACTAATATTTAAACATAAAACTTGTGCTTAAGTTCAAAATAAATTTAAAGTGGTCCCACAAATTAATTTCATCCAAATTCAAATTTAAACCAAGGGTTTGTGCTAGGGTTTTAGAACATGAATCCATGAGAAAGGATGCAATGGAACCTATGAATTAAATACATGAAGACCAATTATTAGCAATGTTAGGAAAGTTTAAAATAAACCATAAATCAATAATCAACTTTGATAGAGTGGATGATCTTGAAATTCTAAATAGTATCCAAAATAGGCCTTGATTTTAGGGTTAAGCTTCAAAACATCTCAAGGGTCCCAATTTTCATAAAATGGGGTATGTTGAGCTCAACAAATAATGACTTTCTAGGGAAACATAGCAATATGTTAGAACCTAAAGACTCTAGTTTGGACAAACAACTAAGTCATCCACTTTATTTGATCTATGCCATTATCTAGATTTGGTTATAGTTGAAACAAATCTTGCACTTATAGAATTAGGATCAACATTAAGGCATAATCATAATGTGTGTGTGATTTGATTCCACTTACTATTTGTCATGGGATTTAGGAGACAAATTGTAGGTTCCTTATATTTAATCACTAACATTGACATAAAGCATGCTTAGATATTTATTAAGAACCATGTTTGTATCTTAGGGATGGATTGGGCATTGCTCTTCTACTAGCCAAGCATCCATAGCCTTGATAGAGATGATTTTGGCCCACTCAAGGCCTTGCTCCACTATCATCTAGGCATCCATATCCCTGGTAGAGGTTACTAAAATCACATATGCCTAAAAAGCTTTTGATTTTGCATTCATTCTTATTTTAGTTTTTTTTAGAATTTTTATGCTTTTAGCAAGGTTGGGAGCTAGTATAGCTAGGTTTAAGGTTTTGGCCAAGTGTTTGTCCTTATAAAATCACCTATGATTATAACCATTGTCTCAAGTAAGGATGTTTGTTAAGTGCAAGCATGATTGTGCTTCAACAACTTAAGCTTTCATACTACAAGTGAAAATCTTCTTAAAACCAAATTTAGGTCAAGACAAAATTTAAGTTCTCATAAAATAATTAGCATATTCATTAGTCTTTACCAGATTCTTTAAATAATAACATGAAGCTCATATTTTAAAACCATGGCCAATAAATGTATTTGGTTTATACCTTCATTTATGATTCTTGGGAATTCAAGAAAATAAATAAACTTTGAGCTCAAGGTTGTCTAAAAGGACTTATTAGAATCAAAGAACAAGGCAATAAAAGAAAACACACAAGTATAAAGCTTCAAAGTAAGACACAAAGGAAAATAAATAAATATACACATGCTTATATACAAATAAAGGATAGGAAGAAATGAACTGAAAGAAAATAACTAGCCTACCTACACTAAGCCTAGCCATCTTACATTTTTTACTCTATAAAGACTTCAGGTGGAGTAGTAGAGAAGTAATGCTTGAGGTACTACCCATTGGTGGGTAATGTTAACTATGTTCCATGTAAGTCTTTGAGATTAAAAGTGTTGTCTCCTAGGGTGTTTGCAATCTGGTATGGACCAATCCATAGAGGTGTGAACTTTACATGCTTTCCCTTAGGCTTAGATGCTTTGTCCCAAAGGAGAACTAGGCCCCCTTGTATGGACACCTTAATCTTTGATCTTTTGTCAAACCATATTTTTAATATTGTCTAATGTCTGCTAAAGTTTGTAAAAGATTGCTCCCTTGTATCCTCTATTTGAATGATATCCAATAATCTTGACTCTACAAGTTCCTAGATTTCCTCTATGTATTCTAGCATAAATTTATATGTAGGTAACATGAGGGTGATATGAAAGATTGGTTCTTGGCCATACACTAATAGAAATGGTGATGCTTTAAAGGCTTGTTTAATTCTAATCCTATGTACCCATAAGAATATTTGAGTAGCTTGTGCCAATTATTAGGCTTGTCTATAGTATAATTCTTGATTTACTTCATTAAGTTCTTATTAGTAGACTCAGACACTCCATTTACTTGGGGATAATGATTGGATGAGAACTTGAGATAAATTATATTACCATAGGCCCATTTTGTCATATCAATGGATATAAATATAGATCCATTATCACACACTAAAGAGACTAGAGTTCTAAATATAGTATAAATGTTCTCCTCTAAGAAACTAATCACTTCCTTAGTCCTACAATGTTTGGTGGCTACATCTTTAGTCCACCTTGTGCAATAATCTATAGTAGTTAGGACATACTTTTGACATTTAGAAGAATTAGGGTTGATCACCCCAACAAAATCCAATCCCCATTATGCAAAGGGTTTGTCAACCATAAATGGTTGTAAAGGCATTTTTACCTTTGGTTCCTTTATGATAGAAATTTGACATGAGTGACATTCCCTTACATGATTGTGGACATCTTTGAAAAGAGTTGGCCAATAATAACTATCTCTAAGGATTTTGTGGGTTATGGTTCTCCCAGATGGATGTCCACTACAAAGCTTTTCATGGAAGTTACTCATGATCTAGGTGGCTTCTTCATGTGAGACATGTCTTAGGTAGACTCCTTCAAAGTTCCTTTTGTACAAGATCCCATCTTTGATCAGATAATGGGTTGATTTTAGCCTTAATTCCATCTTTTGCTTCATGGATAGTCCTATATGACAAGTACCATTGATTAGTAAATGTATGATGGAATCATACCACTTACTAGATTGAAAACTTTATTGATCAAATTACATAATACTCAGCTTGGGGCTAGTATTAGTAATCATTTAGATCAAGCCTTAGTACCTTACCAATTTTGTTATCTTCGTTTTTATGTCATATTCTTGTAAAACTAACATCCACTTACCTCAACATTCTCCAAGCTCATTCAGGCTCAAGATAAGCTTTGTGGTAGGGTTAAGTAGAATAACATGCACCTTATTTATAAGGATATAGTACCTAAACTTCTTTAATACCTTAACTAATGTATATGCCCATTTATCAATTAATGAATAGTTTAACTCAGTAATATTAAAGTTAGTACTCATGAAAGCAATTGGGTGATCACACCCATCAATATTTTGAGTTAAAAATGTGGCCATAGTATGGTCTGATGAAAAAGAGTAAAGATATAAGTCCTTTGAAAAGTCAGGACTTATCAAGACTAGAGCTTGGCTAATGGCTATCTTGATATCATTGAATGCCTTCCTAAACTCTTCATTCCAAGTGACCTTGGCATCTTTATTTATCATGTCATTTAGTGGCTTGAAAATCTCTAAAAATCCAAAAATGAACTCTATTACAAAGTTTTATCTTACCAAAAAATGACTTTAGCTCTTTTCTACTATTTGGAAGATCTATTCTATATATGGTCTCTACTCTTCAAGATCTATAGAGATCCCATCCTTAGTTAGTACATGACCCAATAATTTACATTTAGTAACATAAAACATAATATTATTGGGGTTTAAGTAAACTCCATACCTTCTGTATCTCTCAAAAACTTGTTGTAAGTGCATAAAGTAATCTTCCCTATTTTTAGAAAAAACTATTAGATCATCCATATATATGATAATACAATTACCAATTAGGTCTTAGAATGCATTTTCCATATCCATTTAAAAAGTATCTCCTACATTGATTAATCTAAAAGTCATATTTTTATAAGCAAAGGTCCCCTACTTGGTTTTGAACATTATTTTCATCCTATCTTCCCTATCAACCAATACCTAGTTATAACCTGAAAATCCATCAAGGAAAGACATCATAGCTAAACTTAAAACAACTTGAATAACCTGGTCAAGATAAGGAAGAGGATAATTATCATTTTCATATGTTTTTTTTAAGTTATTAAAGCCAATACAGAGTATAATCTCACCATTCTTCTTCCTGACTAGCACCAAATTAGACACCCAGGTAGAATGCCTGATGGGGAAGATTATCCTAACATCTAGTAATCTCTTGACCTCCTTGAAGATCATTGGTTCTAAGGTAGTTTTTATAGGCCTTTATTTATTTTTTAAGGGATTATAGATTTATTTAATGGGTATAATATCGGTGATGACACTTGGATAAAGGATCTTTAGGTCATCATAAGACTATTCTATGATATCCTTATACCTAGTTAGCAACTCCTTGGCCTTTTTATTCTCAATATTGGTGCAATCTTTTCCCACATTCAATAGCTAGGTTTGATCTTGGGGACCAAGATCCATTTCATTGTAGTCCTTCCCACTTACTTTTGGAATCTTAGAAATGTCAACCAGTTTATCTTAGTCAAATAGCCTCTCTAAAGCTATCATCCCTTTGGGGATTTTGTTTTCATTAAATTGAATGACCTTACCATCAAATTTATCCTCCCTAAATGCATTTTCATCAGCCCCATCAATGATTTGAGCCTAAAATATTATAAAATTAGTTATGAAATCTATAGCTATTGATCATCACTAAAAACTTGAAAATGGATCACATTATTAGGCACTAAAGGACAATGTATCAACTTAATGCTAAAGTTGGGGGAATCTTGGTTGGGCATGAGGTTAGCTGTAGTAGATGCCAACTCATTAGTATCTTGGTTCTCTTCTCTTAAGATGGAGACAATACCAAAATTATCAAAGGAATAAATTAGATCCTAGACCCTAAACTTATACCTTTTAAGGTATCAGATCTTGCATTGATATTTGTTCCTTACTTGGTTGATCACTAGTTCTGAATCCCCATAGACTAGTAGTTCTTTGACTTAAATCTTTATAATAAATTAAAATTCAAGGATAAGGGCCTAATATTTATAAATATTGTTAGTATAAGGGAATTGGAGTTTATAAGATACATGATATTACTTACCACTGGGATCAGTTAAGACAACACCAACCCTAGATCTAGATTTACACCTAGCACCATTAAAATGCAACTTCCACAGTCTAGAAATAACATGAGTAATTTTATGATCACATATATTTACAACCTATAGGGTGAAAAACTCTAAGTCTAAGTGAATAATCTTAACACTCTCATTCATAAAATTTTACTCATTGACCATGTCTTTCATCCTAGGCTCTCTTTCAACCCTGATCTGATTAGGAACTATCTTCCAAGGAAGCCATAAGTGTGACAAATCCATGGACATGTAGATATTAAAATATTTAGTTAATTCCATACTTAACAATATCTCATAAACATCAAGAATGTCAATAACTTGAAAATCAATAAACTTCACACCCTAGGCTCAAAAGCCAACTGCATATGAACATTTAAAATTTCCCTAGTTACCTTGACTCTAGATTTTTCTAATTGAGTTAGAAATATATCAAACTTAAAAAGATTCAAGACAAGCTATTTACAAATACCTTCTAGTATGATATTGGTATATTCTATAAAATATAACAAATAATTATGTAAATTCTTACCAAACATCTTGATAGTGAGTAGGAAAGGAGGAGACTCTACCTTAGATTTGTGTAGGGTCACATTAGCATGGTAAGCCTTAGGTGGATTGTTGGATTTATTTGATAGTGATTCCAATAAGAAGTCCCTTTTCTATGTAATCTATGTCATTTCATGTAAATTGATGTTAGCCTTTATCTTCTTTATGTCCTCAACAATGTTATATCTAGTTTTATTAGAAGAACTAGGAATATCAATATTAGGCTTAGAGCTACTCCTTTTAGGTGGCTTTGGATTGTTTCTTGAAGAAGTGTTAGGAGGAGTTCCAATGTTATTTATAGGTATTGAGGTAGTCAATGGATACCTATGCTCTCTATTCCTCAAGGGATACATCTTTTTTTAGAATTATTGTAAGGCCTAGATCTCCTCAGGGATCTCATCAGGTTCATTTTCCTCTTGAAAGGGGAAATAAAAGGTTTCTACCATAAAGGCTTGATCAAATGATTTGGATCTTGAGGCACCTATACCACTATCCTTATAAAATACCACTTCAAATGTGTCCAATTCTTCTTGAAAAGCCTCAAAATCCTTGTCAAATTCTATACAATCAATATCACCATGCTTGGTTGTGTAATGTACCCTACAATAATTAGGTAATGCAATATTAGTAAGATTAATGTCCATAGTCTTATTGTTAGAAGATGATTCATTATTATTATTATTATTATTATTATTATTATTATTATTATTATTATTATTATTATTATTATTATTATTATTATTATTATTATTATTATTGTTGTTGTTATTATTATTATTATGAAAGCTATCATTTTGAAATCTATTATTTATCCAATTAAACCTTTAAAATGAGAAGTTCCTATCAAAGTTTTCACCAGTATTACCTACTTGTTTCTACAACTAAAGGAAATTAGTGCTTAATTGGACTATTTTCAAGATAGATGCATTCTCATTCTCAGGAGTTTTAGAATTGTGTACGTGATTATTTTTAGTACATGGTATTAAATCTCTTTGATCATTTTCATTGAATCCATTAGTAGAATGATTCAAAAATTATAAGTTCTAATTTGGAGAAGCATGACTTAAGGGTAATTAATTTAGATTTTGAAGTTGTTTCAAGGCTAGAATATTCTAGTTATTATTGGGGAATATGTCCATAATGGGAATATGTGGGCTGATGTTTGGAATAGAATATACCATTTTTCTTTGGGATTACATTTGATCATTGATGGTTACTACCTCAAAATAAGACCTAGATAATGAAGTTATAGCTAGAATAGATCTCATCAAAAATATAGAGGTCACATGATCTAGTGCATCTTTAAAGATTTCAAGAGCAAAAACATCATCAAGCTTATAAGGTTCTATGGTCCTACTATACATATTTTGAAATCTAGCGTTAAAGGACCTTATGGGCTCACTTGCATCCCTCATAATGGTGGTGAAATAATGGTAAATGACACATGGGATAATAATTTTACCAAACTAATTTATGAAAATATTAGTAAACTCATCCCAACTAGTGATATAATTGTCAAACAAGTTTAAAAACCATTCATAATTAGAATCTTTAAAGTTAAAGGGAAATAACTTGCAAGCTACATCCTCATACACAATAGTTGGTAACCTTAAATTAGCTTTAAAAGACTTGATATGCTCTTTAATAGTTACTATACTATTTGGACTAAATGTAGGCAAATACTTTTTGAGGTTGCATAAGAGATCATGCACCACACTTGGCATATTGATTGAAGAGTCTCCCAACCAAGCCATACCTGAATGAAGGTTGAAGGCAAAGGTACATTGAAGGGGTGAAGTTAGAAAATATTTGGATCTCTTACGTCTACCTTTATCATGTCTGACTCTTCTATGTACCTCAAGTTCAAGAAAAGGTTCCCTTGTCTCTGAGTGTGATCTGGTTTGAATCCTTGGCAATTCCAGCTTGAAGGTTGAAGATACTATTTGAAATATTACATTTCAAGATAATCTTTATAAATAACTAAGATTAAACTTGTGCATTAAGCTTATTTTTCAAAGATTGCATAAAAATAGTAAAGGACGTTAATGCTTGTTTAAGATAGCTCAAAGATGTGCCCACTTATGCTAATATGATCTATCTTTATAAGTATAAGTTCAAATAAACTTAGATATATAAAATATATGCCTATATTTGATCAAAACAAGTTTTCCTAACCTCAAATACTATGGATTTTCAAAGCTTAAGCTAAATTTACCAAAACCAAGCATCAAATCTTAAAGAACTTTGATATTTATCTAAAGGAAGCACAAAGATAGGAAACAAACTACAAATATCAATGATATTTATACTCATAATAAAATGATTACTTTAAAAAAAGATAGCATCAATCTAAGATCAAAATAGACTAAGATCAACAAAGATCCAACCAATTTATAGATAGGCCCTTCTTCTAGTGCTAGTGGGACTTGTTGATGCCTCTATGTGTACCAAATATGTCCTTAGTGTTTAATAACACTTCTCATTTTATAATTATAGGAATTTAGAGCATGATTAGTAGGTTGTGTCAACTTGATGTTGCCTATGGTGAAATAGTAAAAAAAACAACATTTAATTGTTCCCACAAATTTATGTTTATTGATGGTGGAGAGCCATCTTGATCTAATTCTCTATAAATTATAAGTATATTTGTTAATTATTAGTCAATTATGAACAAAACTTAAGCTATAGACTAATCTAGATGGATATTTATAATGAATCTTAAACTAAAGTGATCTAGTTAAAAAGAGCAAATGAGAAGAGTAAGGCAAAAATAAAATGAGTGATTACCTATCTTAGTTTTAAACACTACGACAAAGCATCAATTTCAATTGAGTATGCATTCAAACCAATATATAATTAAAAATATCCTAAGCTTAGATTTCACTATATACAAGGAAAACTTTGAAGGATGATGTAAATAATCAAAAGTAAGAAACATGTTTACTTTAAATATTTACTATTATAATCAAATAACATTTTCAAATCTAAATACAAAGCAAAATGAAGTGAAGCAAATCCAATATCCTTCAAATAATCTAGCATATACATAAATTAGAAACCCTGTGATTAGAGATGCAACCTAGAATTTAAAGAAAACATTCAAATTTAAGACAAAACTAATAATTGAGAGAAAAGCTATATTAACAATTAACATATCAAATATGGACAATATTTTTAGAATTCCTTGATTATATTAATTTTTATAAGTATACAAATTTTTCTCAAAATTATCTCTTTTACAAATGGTAATACATGCCTTTTATATAAAGATAAGGCAGTACACCGGTCAGTTATAAGAAACAATTATACAAAAGATAAGGACATTTGTCCTTCTTAAGAAAGATCTAGAATACATTTGTTTCTCAAAATTGGACTGACGTAGAGGCAATATGATAACAAACTATCATATGCCTTATAAAATAATATTCCCTATTACAAATATTACAATGCCTTATAAAAAGGAATATTAACTAAGTTGGTGGGCCCATTGCTAAAGGATCTCCTTGTTGGTCTTGCAGAAGTTCCATGGCCCTTTGATGTTGTTATTTGGTATGTTTGATTCTTTAAAATCAATAAAGTTGAGGCCTTCCTTATAGCACCAATAGGACTTGTTGATGCATCTATTTGTACCACAAATGTCCTTAGTGTTCAATAACACTTCTCATTTTAGAATTCTAGGAATTCAGAGAATGAGTAACATGTTGTGGCAACTTGATGTTATCTATGGTGAAATAGAGGCAAACCAATGTTTAATTATTCCCAAAAATTTATGTTAATTGATGGTTGGGAGACAACATAGTCCAATTATCTATATATTATAAATCTATGTTAATGCTTAGTCAATTATGATCAGAACTTAGGCTATAAGCTAATCTATATGGATATTTATAATGAAGCTTTAACTAAAGTGATCTGGTTAAAAAGAGAAAATGAGGAGAATAAGGTAGAAATAAAATGAGTGATTGCCTATCTTAGTCTTAAACATTATGAAAAATCATCAATTAGAATTGAGTATGCATTCAAACAAATATATAATGCAAAATAACCTAAGCTCAGATTTCACTATATATCAATTAAACTTTGAAGGATGACGTAAAGAATCACATGTAAGAACTAGTTTTACTTTAAAAATTTACTATTATAATCAAATATCATTTTTACATCTAAATATAGAGCAAAATAAAGTGAAGAAAATCAAAGATCCTTCAACTAATCTATCATATACATAAATTAGAAACCTTGTGATTAGAGATGCAACCCAAAATTCAAAGAAAACATTCAAATTTAAGATATAAAACTAACAATTGAGAGAAAAGATAAATTAACAATTGACATATCAAATATGGAAAAATTTTGCATAATTTATTGATTCTATTAATTTCTTCAAGTATACAAAATTTTCTCAAAATTCTCTCTCTTCTACAAATGGTAATACATGCCTTTTATAGAAAGATATGGTAGTACACTGGTCAGTTATAAGATACAAATGTACAAAAGATAAGGACAATTTTCCCTCTTAAGAAAGCTTTAGAATACATTTGTTTCTCAAAATTAGACTAACCTAGAGGTAATATGCTAATGAACTAGCATATTCCTTACAAACAAATATTCCCTATTTCAAATATTATAATGCTTTACAAAAAGGAATATTAACTAAGCTAGTGGGCCCATTATTGAAGGTTCTCTTTGTTGATCTTGTAGAAGTTTCATGTCCCTCGAATTTTTTTCTTTGATAAGATCTAGGTCCATAGCTAGATTCATGAAGCAAACCTCTCCTTGATCAGCTAGGTCATCCAAGTCCCTATCATCTCTAGCCATAGCTTCTTTTATGCTCCTAAATTTTGTAATATTTTCCTCTATTATGAATATCATGCCTAGAAACCTACTATTATCATTACCTGATCTACCCTAGATCTTTCCCTTTACGTCATTCATCACTAAATTGACACTATGCTTATACTCTATATTATCAATAATCCTTAGGGCTATGGTCTTTTAAGATTGGCTTATATAGTGCCCAAGAGCTACATAATTCTAGTGATCAATTGCTTATCATTATCTAGGAGTATGTCTAAATTATTTATCCATACACTTCAACCTTAGATTTTGTCCATTACTATTCCTAGTATGGAATTCAAGTGAGATAGGCTAATAGATTTGAATTTAGTAATCTTGTTCCTAATCAGAATGCTAATGAGGTCCCTTTATCCTAGTCTCTACCTCCTACCATTCTATTATTAACCCCTTAATCACCTAACCTTATTAGATTAAGGCATATTGCCTTATATTTATTAATTTAAAAAAATTAAACATATCAAATAATGAAGCCTAAAACATGTTCATTATGGCATCGAGCACTGACAAAATGGCTTGTGTCCCTAAATTTACTTTTTCTTTTCCCAAGTGTTGAATTTTTTGCTTCATTCCTTAGATGCCAGCTCTATCTTGGGCATTATGATCCTCTGATATACTTTCAATATCCTCCTCACATATAGGAGCCTCACCAAGTTTCTACCCTCTAATTGGGGTTTAGCTTGTAAAGGGCTAAACCTTCTAGAAGGTGAACTCCTCAATTCTTACCATGGCCTTCCTTATAGTGAGCCTTTCTAATCTAGCTATTTATGGATTGAACTCCATAGTGGTGGATGTCTCTATGAATTTTGGAGGCTCTAGGACCTCTACTTATATGCTTCTTGATGTTCCTAAAGCATCCATTTTTTTGATTTCTAGCCCTATAGTGGCCACAATTATTATTTCTTCTTATTATTTCATTAAAGCCTTGATCCATGGCTTGATTTCTTCATGAACATCCACATTGATAGATTGGGTCAAGGCCTAAGAGTGGGAGTGGGAAGGGATATTTTGTATCTTTTCATACATGAACCAATTAGGGATGATTGGTCCATGAATGGGGAAATATTTACTAAATAGGTTGATCTCACTTATGGGATGAGTGAGAATCAACCTTGGCCTCTTCCTTGGTCCAATAGGGACCAATGCTAACTCTGTCTTCCTCTTTTCTAGATGTGCCATTGGGACTATATCAAGTGATATTTCCTTCCCTTTCTCTTGCTCAGTTTGCTCTGCTTAAAATTTAACTTATTCATCCTATGCTTCTTCTTCCTTAGATCCATATGCTTTAGAAAAATCTTTGAGGTTACTTTCTACTTTTTAATTAAGCTCAAAGGAAATCAACTCCAAGTGCTCAACTAGGGATGGTGGTCTCTGAGGGGGAGCTAAGGATGAGGGTCCCTCTCCAAGCCTCTCTTCCATATTTTCCTTACCAGATCCTTATACAATTTATGCTTGGGGATGTGGGAGATTCATCTAAGGTTAGTCCTAAAGTGGCTTGGAAGGGCCAAGAAACAAATGGTACTAAATGGGATGCATCTTCCATATGTTCCCTACTAGTTTGTTATCACTAGTCAATCTATGTATAATCTTGAGGTTGGTTCCCTTAAACCTGGACAATACATCCTCAAAATTTATAGCCTTTATATATAAGGTGTCATGAGGGCCAAGTTCATGCTCGTATATTAGTTTGGGTAGTTTATTGCTCTCCAAATGTGGTTCTACTACATTTTTAGGATCCCACTATCTGAAATCATCCAATTAAAATGTAAAAGAGTCCCTATACCTAGACATGGTGTCCACCTGCTTCCAATCTTGTAAAATTATTCTTCCTATGGTCAAAGGAAAGGGATGGAGAATACCTTTCCTTTTTTCCTTTCAAACTCCATCAACACTATGAAGTATTTGGGATGTAATTTCCCTTTCTACTAGTTTAGGAGGAATGTAGATTGACAACTTATAGGGTTGCGTTAAAATTCCATCAATTCTAATAAATATGTAATCTAAATAAAACCAAATATCACCCATTATCTCCATATAATTTTTTTATCAAAGGGGGAATCTTGGGCATGGGAATCCTTATGATGGTCTCCACCAATATAGGATAGACATAGTCACATATGAATTTCATGTGGTACCTATATTTGAAGATGTGTAGCTTTGAGTAGTGGTGGGAGATGGTGGTTCTACATTGAGGAGACTAGTTATTGATGATGGGTATCTTGGTAGAAGCTAGTAGGGCATCCAAAAAGTAAGACATCAAGTAAAACTAATTGCTTGTCTTCTTTTTGATTGTAGTGAATTATTTCCCTATGAAGACACTGATCATATATCCAATTAGAGGAATAAGCTCTTTCTCCACCATAAAGTAAACATAGGACACTTAGGTTTTATTGACATAAATGGTGATAGTGGCTCTAGATACTCTATTTAATAATGTCATGATAACCCTAATCCATCCCCTAAATTGGATAATGGGGATCTTTCCCTCAAAATACCAAAAGACATGGTTTCCTTGTAGTAACCATGGTCTGAGGATGGTGTCTAGGTCATACTCAGTGGTCCATACTTTGATTGTGGGCAGGTCCACATGGGGTTTTGGGATATTCTATTAAATTTAAAAGGCTAATGGGGAAATGTAGTCTACTCTCCTAGAGCTTCCCTCATGAATGATCCAATCACCATCAATTCTACAATAAATGAAAATTAGATCAAGGATATCAATGTAGTGAAGTACCTCTAGTTTGGTAGTTGCATGGTAGAGTCCAACCATTTAAACCACAATCATATCATAGTAATTTTTTCTTACCATGATAATCCTATATTCTTCCTTGGTGATGGGTTTTAGCTCCTTTATGGTGAAGAAGAGTTCAGACTAATTCCTATTTATATTGTTCAGGGTTGCAACATTCAGCTCCATCTCCTTGAAAACCTTTCCTTGATTGTCTATAAATAGGTAAAATTATATCTCATCTTGTAATTATTGTATTTGATATGTTATGGATTCTTTTCTTTTAAATTATTCACAGTTAGATTGTAATTGGTCTATATTCTTAATTGTTCTATACTCAAATCATAATTAAGCTCTTCTCAAATTGAATTGTGATTAATTGAGTTCACTTAGGGCCTCTTTTATGTAGGGTTTAGGGTTTTGAAGATTTAATGGTGAGGGTGTATCTAGAATTTTGATCATACATGCCTTGGATTTGATTTGTATTTCCACCTTTATACTTTTGCATTTTTAAGAACACAAGATCTTAGTTTTTTGTCATTTTGGGCTTGTGTGGTGCTTATTTAGCATCTATCTGGCACTTTTCATGGAATTTCGCATAAATTACTTTTAATAACTATATGTTGGCATTTAAAAATACCCCATTCACTTTTCACCATCAAATCAAGATCTTGTGAGTGACCATGAACCATCAATTGTGATCTAGGACATTCGTTATTAGTTCTTTGGTACTAATGCCTCATGATTATGCCACTTGGCACCTCCATGGGGATTTTGAGTTCTTTTTAAAATTCTTTGGTGACTTCACACCATTTTATTGAGGGTAGAAATGAAGTGTGAATTATTATATCCTTTGTTATCCACCTTTAAATGTGATTTCACCATGCATCGAGACCATAGGCTCTCCAAGCTCCATTGAAAAGTCTAAGGGGTTTTCATGTTGTTGGATCATCCTTCTACAATAAAACACGAGCCATTGATATATAAAGATGTATGAGTTTTAAGTTAGTGCATAGACATAAAATAACTTAGGCTAAATTTTTTTTTACCTAAGTCTATCTCATATTAATAAGCACAAATATACTTAGGTTAAAGTAGTTTATGCTAAGTTTTAAGTTAAAGAACTAGGTGAGGACTTTGGTTTTAAATACCTTAAGATAAGGTTCATTTTGTGTTTATTAAACATAAAATGAACTTTAGGCTAAAATTTTTATACCTAAGTCTCCTATATTTATACAAAAGGGGATCATGGTTAAATATTTTAATATAAAGTTTACACTATGTTTAAATAATACAACATATATTTCAGGCTAAAATATTCATGTCAAGCCTATAGAACATGCTCAAAGGGGACAAAATGATATAATTATCTAGTGCTAAATAGAGTTTTATTATCTTAATAAACACACTAAAACCTTCAATTATAAGCATTTGGTCTAAGTTCTACATCACAAAGACTCTTTAAAATAAGACTTAGTATAAGTCTATAGCCTAAGGTTCAAGGTATTTAAATAAAATACAATAAGGACCTTAAGATATAGACTTAGACTAAGTTAATTTTGCATATTATTAGACCATAAGATCATTTTGATCTTTGAAATTCAAATATTTTTAGTGTTTAAGCATCACCTAAGGGTTTCCATTAGTCTACAAGGCAGTTAATGAGCTTTCTAGCAACATTTTGGAATGCACCTTAGTCTTGAGAAAAATAATTCATTAGCTTAAATTTCATGGTCTCATGGACATCAAATACATCCTCATAGATGCCAAATGATAGTCGCAAGGACATCAATTTTAAGCTCTTGAATTTTTTAGCTTTGATGGGATTAAATTTGATGATTGCATGGATGTCAAATACATCCTCATAGATGTCAAATGATAGTCACATGATCAAAAAAATTATTCTCATCAAACTCCTATGTTTTAATGTGAGAGTACCACTTGGCACCTCCATGGGGCTTCCTAGGATCTTAGGCATAATTTACTCCATTAGATCAAGAATCATGATGAGTCGAGATATATTTGATCATGATCCAAGAGCTTGATCATGATTGGTACCTTCTATCATGTGATCCCCTTTACTTTTAATCTTTAAATGTAAGAGTGCCATGTAGCAGCTCTATGAAGCTCCTAGGATTTTGAATTTTTAATGATGTCCTCATTATATTTGATCTTTGGCCATGTTGAAGTGAGAACTATTGATTAGGATCTGAGTTCTCACTCATGATTAGTTCAAAGGACCAAGTGCTTAGCTTTGTCAAGAATCTTTCCATCATCTGATCAAGAGGTAGCAAAAAATTGTGGTCATCAGATCTTGTGAGTTGCACATTTTTTTTAAGTTAAGACTTAGGCCTTCCTCACTTCATTGGATCAATCCCTATGATGAAGTGAAGATCATCAGATCTACAAAGATGTGAGGAGATTAAGTTAGGACCCATGGTAAAGTAAATACTTAGACTAAAGTGTTAAGGCTAAGGTCTCATTTGTATTAATAAATACGTCATGACCTTAGGATTAAAACTTTAGGATAAAAGGCTAAAAAAGGCACCATATTAGAAAATAAAAGAAACCCTATAAAACTAAATATGAGACTCAGTTAAAAATAGTAAGGAACTAATGGGGAAGATAATAAAAGGGACAAAACATTTTTAGGCTAAAGTTTCATTTGTGTTAAAAAACATGACTAAGATTTAAATATGAAACTTTTACTTAAGTCTAAAATAAATTTAAAATGCTCCCACCAATTAATTCCTAACAAACTCAAATTTGAACTGAGGGTTTATGACAAGGTTTTAGAGCATGAATCTATGAGTAAGGATGAAATGGAACCTATGACTTAAAGACATGAAGACCAATTATTATCAATGTTAGGCAAGTTTAAAACAAACCATAAATTAATAATCAACATTGATAGAGTGGATGATCTTTAAATTCTAAATAATGTCCAAAATAGGCCATTATTTTAGGGTTAAGCTTCAAAACATCTCAAGGGTCCCAATTTTCAAAAAATGGGGTCTATTGACTTCAACATAACCCTATACCTTTTATTTCTTTAATTTCATGGATATATTGTATATGTACATTATTTTAATCCACACTTAGATTATTTTATTTTTTTAGTATATTTTTTATATTTTCATGTTATGTTATTCTATTTACACCTCATGGTTACCATCTAAGGAGACCATTATAACCCTTATATTAGACACCTTGTGGTTACCATCTAATGGAATTGTATTTACTTTTATGAATTTAGTTTACACCTCTTGTTTACCATATAATGACACCTTATATATAGTTAGACCTATGCATGGCCCTTTATATGTTTAGATTCCCTTTTAGATACCTTGCAACTTGTTAACAACCCAAGTTACACCTTGTTGAAGGAGATTGTTTAGACCTAATTCAAACTTGGACTAACATGGGAATGGTCTAAAGGCTATAGGTGACCTTATAACTAGAATAGATCCTTATATTATGGGGCTAGCTCCCCTAGTACTTCGCTTGTTCTTAATTTACTAAAACCTACTACTTTTGGGGTAAACATGGTTAGAAAGTACATAAAACAAATCTACTCTAAGGGATGGTGATGCACCTAATGTAAATATTAATCCACTCAATTTGGATTTCAACTAACACTAGTAAATAATGTAAATGACCAAATCTTACAACTCCAAGGGACTCGTATGCAAAAGTGTTTCACATAAAGTTTTCACTAAGTGATAAAATCAAGATGGTAATGATGGAAGATCTAATTCAAGGCACTAGCCAATCAATATCTCCACTCCAAGCTCATCCACTCAACATTCAAACACTATATATGACATACATAAAATGATATACTAGTAACTAGGTGAGATTAAGACCTACCAAGGGAGAAAAAGATACCACATGTGCAAATAAAACTAATTAGACACACTAAAACTATATCAACGAATATAAAAATATGCATTTTATTCACTTAAGTGGTTATAAAGTGCAATCTTGGTAGAGTTTCCTCATTCCCAATAGAGGGATTTTAAAACAAGACCTTTTTGTCTAAATATATACAAGTACATGAAGAGATAAACAAGGAAAGTGGAATGGAGGTATGAGGAAAAGGTATTCCATAATCATATCTCATTCATTGCTTCAGTTACAAATAGTTACTTAGTCTTCCAAAAGACTCTCCATGTTTGATGTTCTTTAATGACTCCTTAATAATTGAGGTGGAGTAATGGAGTATGTGGTTGACTAATTAAACATCCTTCAAGCATGACTACACTTAATTTTGTTCAAATACCTTCCCTTTAAGGAATTCAAAACATTGATGAGCTTTTATTGATCCATAATCTAATGTATAATAAGCTCTCCTTTTGAGCATAT
The DNA here is from genome assembly GCA_037957365.1 of Torreya grandis. Lineage (NCBI taxonomy): Eukaryota > Viridiplantae > Streptophyta > Pinopsida > Cupressales > Taxaceae > Torreya > Torreya grandis. The sequence goes on along the minus strand of JARHVA010001440.1, from coordinate 1,163,429 downwards.
GATCAAGTTAAGATATTGACTCCTTAATCTATAATGGCCATTGAAATTTCACCTAAATACTTTAAGTAAATAGTTATATGATGTAATTACTCTATACTAACTCACTTCATCATCTTTTTATTCCATTATTTAACTCCCTTTGTTGACCAGGTAGGCCAATTAGGCCTAATATCTTGAATTCTAGAGCTTGGAAGCCATCAAAACTTGTATTAGAAATTATGAAGCTATGTATAATTTACTATTAGTCTTGAATAAATGACACATACCATTATATAGGTCTTCTTGAGTAAGAAACACCTACAATCTTATCAAACTAGGTGACTAGGTCACCCCATCCTTCACTTCTACAGACTGGTTGATTAAAAGAAACTCATAGAGGAATTTACAAGCATATCCTTGGACATATAATGTCTTTAAAAGCTAAAATATGTTCCAAAAAAACATATCCAATGATTTACATCTTCTTAAACTACATTGTATCTCTCTTTATTCTTTTTTTCCTTAAAAAACTATTTTTTGATAGGTCCGTATAGTTCTATACACCAAGGTTCCATGGTTAGGATGATCTTTGATTTTAATTTATGATTAAAGTGTTTATTATGTATTTCCATTACAATTGCATGCCAAAATATTTAGTTTTCTCAAGACTGGTCTGTAGTAGGGTTTAGGGAGGGTTTTGGAGGTCCACCATCTTAATGATGGTTCATAAAGTATGAACCTCAAAACCAAAAATTATTTTCATGAATATTTATTCCATATACCCCTTAAAATTTCATAATAACCTTTATTTCCCAAGTAAAAAGTGTGTCAACATATGTACATAGGGAAGTGTGCATGTAGTCTTTTATAGGCAATCTTGTAGGCTCATTTCTTATCAATTGTTCATAAATATAGGTCATCAATAAAACTCTTTTCTCCATTAATATTATTTTTTTATGGTTCCTAACTCTTGATGAGATCATTTTCCTCAAGTCGGTCTATGGTGAAATATATGAGCATCTAAACAAGCAGTTTGAGGTGACTATGTAAGGCCATGGAGTTTGAGATGGTTATTAAGATTGAAATTGACCTTTCCCTTATTTTTATCTACTTTAAAATAATTTATTTAGACCTATATCATCTTTATCCACCTTCTCATGTTGTCATTTTTCTTAGGGGATTCTAAGAGTACCTCCATAGTGGTGTGAGCCTTCTAAGCCTAAAATAAGCTTTTAGGCCTGATTAGCCTTTACTGTATTTTGAGGTCCAAGTGACCTATGGTGACTTGAGGGGTTCAAAATAATCATAAAAAATAATTTTAATCAATATTCAACCTTATATAACTACCTCAATTTCCAATACTCCACTATGTCTCTATTATCTTATAAATGTGTTTGTAGGTTATTCTGCCAGTTTAGGTGTTTGGGGAAGCCTAAGGTCTAAAATTATTTTATCTTTCAAGGATATAATTTATGGGGTTTAAAATAATTATATTATGGTGGATAATATACCCAGGACTAATTTTTTCCATTAGTTTCATTCCAACATAGTCTATACAACCAACTTTGGGTTTAGGTTTCACTAGGCCTAAGTAGCCCTAAGATTGAGTTTGGAATTTTTAAGCCTCCAATTATGGTTATATATATTTAAAAAATTATTACATACCTTTCAATAATCTACAATATGTTCTAACCTTAAAAACTTCTAGAGAGCATATTAGTTAGCCCTCAAGGGCAATTTATCTTGTAATCTAAGTTTTGTCTTTCAAAAAGCATGTTAAGACACTTAATAACATATTTCATGGCCTTAAAAACTTTTTAAGAAGTATAATTCTCCTAACCAACCTTCAAACTTCTAAGCAACCCACCTAGTCTCTTTAAATACTATTAATAGGCTGGGGTTTATCTGAGACAAAATAGTGAATGTCTCCACTATTAATTTAACCCTAAGGATAACATGAGTGCATATAAAGCAATCAAAATAACTATTTTTACCAATTTTTAAGGTGTGATCACAATTTTATAGGCCTTAATACTATAAAATTCCCTAAGACTAGATTTTAAGTGTTGACTGTGAGTGTTAACTGTGTATGCAGATGCATGTTGGCTATGTCTTTTAGGTTTGTTGAGATATCATTGACATACTAACTCTCTATAACTTTTTAACTAGTTTTTAATATTTAATAAAACTTCAAACCTCTAAAAATAACCTTCAAATAGGCCACATTATCTTAATTTGTATGTTAACTTGATGTTGGTTTGATCCAAATAAGGACCTATAGGTTGGGGCTTGTAGGCCACTTTTTGACCATATAGGCCACCAATCATATCATTAAACCCTTGACCCTAATGATAATATCAACCAATATTTTGTTTCTATTATCATTTTATTAATTATTTATATCAAATATATCAAATACATAGATCACCTTAAACTCACCTATCTCATTGAGCATCATGGTAACCATGTGACTATAGGTGGAATTTTATGTAGTTTGTATGGACAAAGGTGAAAATTAGATGCAGAAGACTTTAAGAGGGCCATAATCATGACTTATGATTATTTTCATACCTAATGAGAGTAAAAAATCCATAAACCTTAACTCCATAGACCTTCTCAAAGACTATATATAGTTTAACTGTACTTTTACCCTGGCTATAGGTGTTGATTTGTTGTTGGTAGGGTTTAAAGCTTTATAACTTAACTTTAATACCATGATGATTCAAATCCTTAATAAACCTTGAATAATAACAAAATAATGTATTCATGATGTATATGGATAAGTAGTGATGATGATAACGGGGTCTATGGGAGAATAAGGATGGAGATGGAGTGATAAGCTTATGTAATGGTGAATGAAAATGTGAAAGACTATGAAGATGGAATGAACATGAGGGGATGGAAATGAAACATTATTCCAATATCACAATATTATAAAGGGATCATAGAGAATCATACACATATTTATTAATAATACACATCATTTTGAAGGCTCTTTATGAAGCATAAATAGTGCAAAATGAAACCTATGATTTCAAAAACTACCTTAACATATGTTAAGTACCTTAAAAAATTCTAAACTAAGACTATGACGATGTTGAATACCTATTGATGGTTGATAGGATATAAGATATTGATGAATTTTGAGTAACTTTAATGAATAAAACTTTCCCTAAATGAAAGAAAACAAAGTCTTAATGAATCTTCATATACTTGGATCCATCATGAACGTTACATTATCCTTCAAACTATCTATAGAATACAAATTTGGTAGTAGATGTGTTATTTAACTATATATACTCACACATGTGGATAAAAAATTTGGGGAATCCATGAAAGGTTTCTTCAATACCTAAAGAATTAGGAGCAAGCACTAGTTTGGTTAAAATAGTCCAGAACTTCATAAAACTATACCACTTTTCTTGCCTTGTGTAGATGAAAATAGTGATCAAAACCCTTAAGTTATTAGCATTTATTCATAAATTTTATATGAATAAACTAAAAAATAACACCCATGAATGGAAGGTCATATGGTTTAGTTTCTTTGGTCAAGAACTTAGATCTCCTTTCTCTCTCTATTGTACAAACTAAGCACAAACCTAAGGTGCTCTTGTTATCTACCAATGAACAAGACATGGAAAATACATCAATTTTTTTATTCTCAATCCTTAAAAAACTCCAATCTCTTCACCATGTGTCTATAATAATACCTCCTTGCATCTCTATGACTTATCTTAAGCAAATCTATATAGTATGGATCTATACTACCTCAAAACACTGTTGAAACATGTAAAATATCTTTCATTTCCTCTTTTTTCATATTCAAACCACCATTTTATGGAAATATGAATGAAAATATATGTCTAAAAGGAATCTTTAAATTAATTAAAATGTTTTGGAGAGAAAAAATGAAGAATATTTCACACCTGGGAGATATTTACATGTAAAAACAACCTTAAGGCTTGTAGAAAGAACATTTTCAAAGTATAACCCATTTAACCAAAGAAATATCAAGACTATGAGTGTGATTAAAATATGTTATTAATGATTTAGTGGTATTTTGAGGTCAAAGTTTTTAATTTAAATTCCAAAACCTTCTCTTGGATAACCACACATATAGTTTCAAAAGAAGACTTGTTAATGAATATCATGAAAATTACCTTATAGCCTTCTTAAGAAATTCCATGAGGATTTTATGTATATTCACCACCTTTCAAAGATTATAGTCCACATATATTTGAATACACTAAATACACCAAAGAAACTCATAGTGAGTTATCAGCTTCCACCTCTCATACATCTCCATCAAAGCACTTTAGATCAATAAAACCACTTCAAACCATCATCAACACATCCAACCATACTCAAACATCATGATGATACTTAACACCAATTTAAAAGAGGTATGAAAATGACTAGACACTTAGACCTACTCCCTTCACTTGATATCCAAAGACATCATGATGATCAAGAGCATCACCTAAGGACTTCAAGACATTTAGGACATATGATGATCACAAGTAGACTCTATATCACCTCTAAAAACATTTAATGACTTCAAGAAGTAGTTATAAGACATCATCACTCAGGATAGCACCATGTAGAGTCCTAGGTGGGTTTAATTAAATTTTTTTTTGTATAGGGGTTGTCATTTGGCCTTGGGAGGCTAAATTACCAACCTTTTTTGGTGACTCATAAGGGTTGACCAGCCTGTTGGTCAAGGGAACCCTCTAAATTTTCATGATAATAATAGTCTTATACATGACTCATGACTTGGAGAGACACCTTACTAGACTGTCAAACAAATTTGGTACTTATGACACCTCATGACTATAATAAAAACAAGACTCAATAGAAACAACAAAATAAATACACCTAACCTAAGGAAAACAACAAGACAACAAAGAAACAAATTAACAAACTAAAATTATGTTAACCACACTTATTGAAGAAAGACAAAATAAACTAAAAAAACTAACCTAAGATCACATTATTTTCTCTAGGGTCAAATGCAAAACTTTATTCACCATTATGGCACCATGAAGTTTGATTGCCACATATTGATAACTCCCACTTGTAACTAGGAGCATAATCATGTTCATGACCTCTTGGGGAAGTATTTGGGCCTTCTTGTTCCATCTCTAGATGCATGGGTTATACATGTGATTCCAAAACCCAATCATACTCTTTCCATATCCATCTACTTTTCAATAAAAATGCTAATTCTACCTAAATCATGGGCTACCAAAGGTCTAACATGTCTTGGTTGATGCTTTCACTCTACTCCATATGGAATGGTGACTTGTCAAGACCTTCATGATATACATCTCAAAATTAATTAGGCATGCTAAAGGACAAGATATCCTCACTTGTTTTGTGTTTAGGAGTATCAAACTGAGGTACAACTTCAACAAACACTTCATCATTATTTTCATCATCTCGGGCCTACTATTCTTATGGACAACACTTGATAGGGTCAATAGCTAATTGATCTTAAATATGTTCAATATGAGGTGTGAGTACTTAAAGGGTTTGATATTCATTATAAATGATCATATATTACTACCAAAGGTGTTAATTGTCATCTTGACACTCCATGTAATCATGATCATACTTCAAACTCTCACCAACCATTAGGGTCTCATGCATATAAATAAGCTCATCTTGGCAGCAAGGAAGGGGTCTTTTATCTTTAATAAAACTAGAATATTTTAAAAAAATACCTTTTATTTGATGTTTTTAAGACTTTGGAATATAAAATTCTTACCTTATATTAGTTGCAAGTTGAATATATCCCTCACTCTCACACTCATCAAGGCTATCATGACAAAGAGTGGTTGCCATATCATCAAGTCACTCTTTAGAAACATCTTCTTCTTATTATCTAATTAAAGTGTCTTCATCTTGAATCTTATCTTACATCCCAACAAACTTTTGGATTTCATCCTCTTTTTCATCATGAAATATTGATTCACACATATCCTTGGTAAGGGGTGTCCTAATGATGATTTCTTATTCTTTCTCACTCAAGTTACTCTCATCTTCTATCACTATAGTTAAATCTTCCTCATTTTCCTCATAAAGGAGAGGCTCTTTCTCAAATATTTTCATGGTGGACCCTTTAAAATGATCAATAAGGTAAGTCAAATCTAATGGTGTTGTCATGGATGATTCATTTTATTCATTGGGTTTCTCATCTTTGACAACCATTAATTATTATCTATGTTACATATTTTATTGAATATAATTCCATGAATGGAAGGCCTTAGAATTTTGAGGAGGGAGAGGTGGGGGTTGAATGATCTCATGCTTGCTTTCCACTTTGACACTTTGTCTTATGCTTGACTCCTCTTCTCTCTCCCTTGACTATTGAATTTATTTTTAAGTTGTAAACTTGGGTTTAGGAGACTCTTTCATTATAGGTATTACAACTTAGCACATGAATGAAAGAAATTCCTACTGAGATGGAATTATTTTTATAGATACCACTGACTGATATAGGAGTTGGTTTGTAATCTCAACTTGTTTATCAAGGTGATCCTCAAAGTCAAGCACCATCTCATTGGAAATATCTTCTTACTAATTAGAAGATGAAGGCCCTTACATAACCTACTGTGAAACATGTAACTCAACCTTCTCAAAACAATTCTCCCTCATTTTGAAGTCTCTCTTGGATAGACCTCCAAGTAGGAAAAGTTATAAAGGCTTATGAAGAATATTGAGGGATATGATACACATGTGTTTGAAACTCTTGAGGGGGAAAGGCATTTCAATGGAGGACTGATGTGCAATGATGGAGGGAACATGCTTCTACTAGGATTGGACTTGATGTCCCTTATATACTACTAAACTGTCCTCAATCTTTGAAACAAAACCCCTTATATCTAAGATGTCATTATTGACCTTTGAATTTCCCACTTTTCTTCAGCCTACTATAGTAAATTCCTCATGTTTTTAGTCTCATGCCTTGGAATTTCTTGTCAATAGCTTCTCAAGGTGTCAATGTTCACCATGTGCTTTTCATATCCCACTAAGGTTTTTTTGAGGCTTGAAATGGATTATTTTGGGACATGAGTAGGCTAAATAAGAACATCATGATGTTTCCATTGTTAATTAGTTTGATAAGTAGGCTACCAAGGAGGTAGATGAGTCTCAAAATGAAGTTGGTAATCTTGGTATTGAAAAGGATCATAACCCTGATAGGGGCTATCATATTATTGACTAGGGTGAATGTAGGGCTGATAGGTTTCATAATAAGGTTGATATGAGTCATAGGGCTACTGATAAGGAGGTATGTGATATAAATCTACCCCATATGAATCCATATTTCACCATAATGTACATTAATATCAATGAACTTATAAATAATAACTTCTCATACCTTTGAAATGATGACCAAGATGAGCACCTGAAGCTACTTATAAAGACCAAGATGATGATATAAATGATCTAATACTTGAATCTCTCCAACTAGGCATGAAAAAACTATTAGTAACCAAAGTTTCACCCTATTGAAGGATATTATTTAAACCTACTTCAAACTTGGACTAACATTGGAATGTGTTAAAGGTTGTAGGTGACCTTAAAACTAGAACAAACCTATAGATTATGGGGTTAGATCCCCTAGTACATCACTTGTGCTCAATTTACTAAAACCTACTACTTTTGGGGTGAAAAGGGTTAGAAAGTTCATAAAACAAATCTACTCTAAGGGATGGTGATGCACCTAACATAAAAATTCATCCACTTGATTTGGACTTCAAGTAACACTAGTAAGCAATGTAAATGACTAAATTTTACAACTCCAAGGGACTCCTATGCAAAAGTGTTTCACATAAAGGTTTCAATAAGTGATAAAAATAAGAGGGTAATGATGGAATACCTGATTTAAATAACTAACCAATCAATATATCCACTCTAAGATCAACTACTCAATATTTAAACACTATATATGACCTACATAATATGATATACTAGTAACTAGGTGAGATTATGACCTATCAAGGGATAAAACACTACCACATGTGCAAATAAAACTAATTAGACACACTGAACCTATATCAAAGAATCCAAAAATAGTCATTTTATTCACTTAAGAGGTTATAAATTGCAATCTTGGTAGAGTTTCCTCATGCCCAAGAGAGAGATTTTAAAACAAGGCCTTTTGATTGAATATATAGAAGTACATCAAGATCAAAAGTAGGAGAGTGGCATGGAGGTATGAGTAAAATGTCTTCCATAATCATAACTCATTGATTAATTCAATTAAAATAGTTACTTGTCCTCTAAAATACTCTCCAAGTTTTATGTTCTTCAATGACTCCTTGAGCATTGAGGTGGAGTAATGGAGTATGTGGTTGATTGATTCAACCTCCTTAAAGAATGGATACACATCCTTTTGGTCAATTACCTTCCCTTAAAGGTAGTCAAAATAGTAATGACATGTTATTAAGCCATAATAGAGCATATAACAACCTCTCTTTCTTTTGAGCATATGATCAAGTCAAGAGATTGACTCCTTCCTCCATAATGGCCATTGAAATTGCACCTAAATACTTCAAGATAGGATTTATATGATGTAATTACTCTATAATAAATCACTTCATCATCTTTCTACACCATTATTCAACTCCCTTTCTTGGCCAAGTAAGCCAAATAGTCTAATTAGGCCTAGTAATTTGATTGCTAGTTCTTAGCAACCATGAAAACTTGTATTAGACATTAGAAACCTATGTGTAAGTGAGTATTAGGCCTAGATAAATTATAAAAACCATGATATAGGTCCTCTTGAGCAAGAAACACCTTCAACCTTATAAAATTAGGTGACTAATTCACCCTATCCTTTACTTCTATAGACTAGATGATTAGAAGAGACTCACAGAGGAATTTATAGGTAGATCCTTGGACATATAATGTTTTGAGAAGGTGAAACAAGTTCAAACAGACATATCCAATGATTGGAATCTTTATTAAACTACCTTATACCTTTTTCTACTCTTTTTCATAAAAAACACTATATTATAATAGGTTCGTATAGTTCTATACAACATAGTACCATGGTTAGGATCCTCTCTGAGTTTAATTTATGATTCAATATTTTATTAGGTCATTACATTACAATTAGATTCCAAAATCTTCAATTTTTTCAAGACTAGTTGTAGTAGGGTTTAGGGAGGGTTTTTATGGTCCACCATCTTAATGATTTTTCATAAATTATGGACATCCAAACCAAAACTTACTTCCATGGATATTTATTCCATATAACCCTTCAAATTTTCTAAGAATCTTGAGTTCCCATATAAAAGGTGCATCAAGATATGTACGTAGGGAAGTGTGTTTGTAATCTTATATAGGAAATATGTGTAGGGTTAACTTCTTATAATTTATTCAAAAATGTGAGCCCCTAAATAAAAATATTTTATCCATTAATATTAAGTTTTTTATGGTTACTAACTCTTGATAAGATCATTTTTCTTAAGTCCCTCTATGGTGAAACATATGAACATCTAAATACGTAGTATGAAGTGACTGTGTAAGGCCATAGAGTTCAAGATGGTTCTTGAGATTAAAATTGACATTTTACATATTTTTATCTACTTTAAAAAACTTTATTTATAACTTTATCATCTTTATCCACCTTATCATGGTGTCATTTTTATTATGGGAGTCTGAGAGTACCTCCATGGTGGTGTGAACCTTTTAGGCCTAAAATAAGATTTTAGGCTTGATTAGTATTTATTGAATTTTGATGTCCAAGTGACTTGTGGTGACTTGAGGGGTTAAAAATCATCATAAAAAATTATTTCCACCAATATTTAACCTTATTCAATTGCCTAAACTACCCATACTCCACTTTATCTCTATTACCTTATGATTGTGCATGTAGGTTATTATGATAGTGTGGGTGTTTTGGGAAGACAAAGGTCTAAGAGTATTTTATCCTTCAAGGATAGATTTTATGTATTTTTAAATCATTCTCTCAAGGTGTACAATATCCATAGGACCAATATTTTCCATTAGTTTCATTCTAGCATAATCTATATAGTCAACTTAAGGTTTGGGTTTCATTAGGCTTGAGTAGCCCTAAGAATGAGTTTGGAATTTTTATGCCTCAAAATAAGGTTATTATATATTTAAAACATTATTAAATCCCTCTCACTAATCTAAAATATGTTCTCAACCTTAAAAAACTTCTAAATATATACCAAACTCTTAGTTGGTATGAACATGTTGGTTATAGGTTTGTCTTGTTAGTAAGCCCTCAAGAACATTTTGTCTTGTAATCTAAATGTTGTATTTTAGATATCATGTGAAGAAAGTTAATAAAATATTTCATTTCCTCAAAAACTTTTTATTAAGTCTAAGTTTTTTAACCTACCTTCAAACTTCCAAGTAACCCACCTAGTCTCTTTAAAGACTATCAACAGACTGAGATCTATCTAAGATAACACAATGAATGTCTCTACTATTAATCTTACCCTAAGGATAGAGATTTTATTGAACCAATAAAAATAAATATTTTTACCATTTTTGAATTTGTGATCACACTTTTATAGGCCTTAAGACTGCAAACTTCCCTAAGACTAGATTTTAAGCATTGATTGTGAGTGTTGATTGTGTATATAGATGCATGTTGGTTGTGTCTCTTAGGTTTTTTGAGCTATCACTAACATAATAAATATATTTAACCTTTCAAATATTTTTTAATATTAAATAAAACTTAAAAAAACTCAAAATCACATTTAAATAAGATACCTTATCTTAGTTTGTATGTTAACTTGATGTTGGTTTGATCAAAACAAGGAGCTACAGGCTGGGGCTTGTAGGTCAATTTTTTTCAATATAGGCCACCAAGACATCTCATTAAACCTTTGAACCTATTTATACTAAATACCAATAGGTTTTTTCCATTATCATTGTCTAAATATTCCATGGAGCATATATCAAGCACACATATCACCTTGAACTCACCGATCTCACTGAGCATCATGGAAGCCATATGAATGTAGGTGGAGGTTTATGTATTTTTTATGAATAGAGGTGAAACTTGGATGTAAAATATCTTTAGAGGGTCATACTCATGACTTATGATGATTTTCATACCTAATGAGATTAAAAACTCCATAGACCTTAATTCCACATACCTTCTCAAATTCTATATATAGTCTAACTATACTTTTACCTTGGCTATAGGTGTTGAGTTGTTGTTCAAAAGGTTTAAAGATTTATAAATCAAATTCAAGACCATGATGATACAAATCCTTTATCAACCTTGAATAACATGAAAGTATTGATTATGATAATGGGATATCTGAGAGAATAAGGATGGAGATGGAGTGATAAGCTTATATAATGGTGAAAGATAATGTGAAAGACTATGACAATGGAATAAAAATGAAGGGATGGAAATGAAACATTAATCCAATATCACAATAGTATAAATGGATACTAGAGAATAATATGCATATGTATTAACAATATACATCATTTTGAATGTTCTTTTTGAAGTATAGATCATGAAAAATGAAACGAAAGATTTGCCAAACTACCTTAACATATGCTAAATCAAGACTATGAGTATGTTGAATACCTAATTATGGTTTTAAATATATAAGAGATTGATGAAGTTGCAGGAAATTTAATGAAGGACACTTACCATGAATGAAACACTATAAACAAAGTATTAATGAATCTTGATAGCCTTGGATCCATCATGAGCCATACACTATCCTTCAAACTACCTAAAATTTATATATTTTTTTATTCAACTCCATATAATCACACATGTGGATTATAATGTTTGGGAATCCATGAAATGTCTCTACAAGACCTAAAAAAACTAGGAGCAAGAACTAGTTTGGTCAAAATAGTTAGGAAATTCACAAAATCATACCACTTTTCTTGCCTTGTGCAAATGTAAATAGTGATCAAATCCCTTAAGTTCATATATTTTATTAATAAAGTTGATAATACTAAACCAATAACTAAAACCCATGAATGTAAGGTCATAAAGTCTAGTTTTCTCTAGTCAAGAGATCATATCTCCTTTCTCTCTCTATTGTATGGGCTGAGCACAAACTTGAGGTGATATTACTATCTACAAATGAAAAAACCATGGAAAACACATTATTTTTTTCTTCTCAAGCCTTAAAATAATCTAATATCTTCACCATGTGTTTGAAACAATAGATCTTTGCATCTCCATGATTTTTCTTGAGCAAATATGTACAATACAGATCTATACTACTTCAAAACACTATTAAAACCTATAAACTCTCCTTAATTTCCTTTTGTTTCATATTTAAACCACCATTTTAGGGTAATATGAAGTAAAATATAGGTCAAAGGTATCTTTAAATCAAATAAAACGTTTTGGAGAGCAAATAGGAAGAATATTTCACACGTGGGAGCTCTGTAGATGGTAAAACAACCTTAAGGCTCATCGAAAGGACATTTTAAAAGTATAACCCATTTGACCAAAGAAATATAAAGACTATTAATGTGATTAAAATATGATATGAATGCTTTAGTGACCTTTTGAGGTTAATTTTTTTCATTTAAAGTCCAAAACCTTCTCTTGAAAAATCACACATACAACTTCAAAAGAAGATTTGTTAATGAATATCATGAAAATTAATTTACAGCCTTCTTAAGATTTTCCATGAGGCCTTTATGTATCTTTACAAGCTTTTAAATCTTATATTCCATCAATACTTGAATATACCAAATACACCAAATAAACTCATAATGTGTTATTAGCTACCGCCTCTCATACATATCCATCAAGGTACTTTAGATCACTAAAACCACTTCAAACCATCATCAATACATACAAACATACTAAAACATCATGATGATACTTAACACCAATTGAAAATAGGTATGGAAATGATAAGACACTAAGACCTACTCCCTTCACATGTTAAACAAAGACATCATGATGATCAAGCACATCACCTAAGGACTTCAAGACATCTAAGACATATGATGATCACAAGCAGACTCTATGACACCTCTAACAATGTTGAATGACTTCAAGAAATAGTTAGGATACATCATCACTAATAATAATACCATGTACAGGCCTAGGTGGGTTTCATGAAAAGTTTTTTTTGTATAGGGGTTGGCATTTGGCTTTGGGAGGCCAAATTTCCAACACAACCTTCCTTCACAATTGGTCCTTTTATATAACCTTTTATTACTTTATGGAATGGCATATTTTATGTTCATTGGATGCATTTTGGTATTATACCTTTTTATATAAGATATAATAACTATATTTTTTATCATATTTACCCCACATACATTTTGGTTAACCTAACATGAATATTACCTCACCAAAAGTTGAAGCATGTCATATTCACATGTTATTTTACTATCTTCTTAGCATTATAATTTATTAAGCACCCCTTACATGAAAATTTACCATTTCAAATTACATTAGCTTAGCCATAATTAAATTTTAGTAAACCTAATGTTAATTTTACCTCGCCATTATGTTGGGTCATATTCACATTTTCATTTCCTAAGTTATTAGCTCTTGAAATTTTTCAAACATACCTTTTTTGATATATTTATTTTCTTGATTTATCATTCCTAAAGGTTATCTTTCCATTTTGAAAATGGAGTATATAAAAAACATTCAAGAGAAATCTAACAAAGGTTTCACTAGTTTTTAAGGATTTTGTAGACACTAAATATAAATTATATATCACCTCAGTCTTGTATACTTTCAAGTACTTCTCATGGTTATACCCTTCATTTCCTAAGACCTTCCTATTGTTGAAAGGATCACATATTATATCTATTATGCCTATTGATTATATCTTATTTCAAACATATTTTAGTATAATGACCAAGCCTTATGTAATACTCAAAATGATATAAACTTGTTTATTATCATCCTTTAAGAGTTTTGGACCCATACTTGTTTTATAGTTTCCTAGACACTTGTGTCCTAGCTAGACACCTACATCGATGCTAGTTTTCTATACCAAAATAATTGTTGAATTCACAAAAATCATCAAATTTGGAAATGAAACGTATCCCTATGGTCTTCATAAGTGTTTTTTAGTGATATATTTCCAAAATGTATTGATATACATAAAATATCAACCTTCATTCATTCCTCACCTAGCACAGACCTAATAACTCATAAGTAAACTTACCAAAGGTACCTAATCAATCATTCAAGTGAGAAAAACTTCCCTATTCTATCCAATTTAAATATCAGTCATAGGGACAATCCATCTATAGGTATGAAGTATTGAAAGATCACTTCATGAGCCATACTTGCTAAGGTACAAGCTAGGTCATTATATTTACTTGTTTATCACACAATAAATCTTGATACACACACAAGTAAAGACCTAGGGATAACTACATAAGTTTTAGGCCCTCTTTAAAGTATTGATTATTAATGCAACACCCATTTATATAGGGTTCCTTTAGGTAGATCGACACTGTGTGACCACTAACCCATTTTTACTATAGTCACTTCAAGGGTAAGGAAGCTAAGGTTTTAACATTTGAGAAAGAGTGATAACAAATGACAATGATTTTAACACACTAGAGTAAAGGGAAAAAACCCAAAATGTTCTATATTGTCACACAAATCTAACATATATTTCATACCAAACACCTAGATATAAATTATATAGTCTCATCGATGTAATTGTCTAGATCTGATGCAAGTATCTAAGGCTCTAGAATGCAAAGTTATAGAATATAATGATTATTTAAAGATCTATATCTAGTATTATTCCAACCTATTCCATATCATATCTACATGTGCATAGTAAACCAAATAAGTAATATTATTTCTAGGTCATTTTAGATATCATCAACAATTTTACTCTTTATTTTTAGTATATATGAGCATTTAAATTTAGAATATTATTTATCTAAATTTGAAAATTAATTGGCATGATATAGATATATTTATCACCCTTTTTATTATTCATTTATATATTCTTATCCCTATATTATATTGACCCATCTAAATTTAGGGTTAAACTTTTTTAACCTGACCTTTGGTCCCCAAAACACTAGATATTGATATAGTCTTTACTATTTATCTATTATTAATTTAAAATTTATGATTAAATAATATTTAAAAAGATAAAAATCATATTTCATTTTAATATAAATGTGTATATTATATATTTATCTATAACCCCCTTTGGGATCCAATATGTGATTCTAGTTGTGGTTTGTTATTATAATTGCTTAATCAGAGCTATCATTTAATGAAATAGGAAAATATGTCAATATAATGAGAGGGTTATAAATTAAATAAGCACTTAATATCTCTTCATAATCCCTTTTTTAATACTATAGAGGTAGTATTTGAAAACCAACATGTGTGCTCTCAACCATTTACTCCACCTAGATCTTATTCAAGTGATAGTCACCATCCCACACCCATTATTTACACATGACTTCTATTGGATTCCAAAATCCATGTTGTAACTAATTGAAAATATAAAGGTGTCTAGACTAATTTATCACCTATTAATATATAATAAGTTCCTTTCAAGACAAAATTAGTGATCAAATCTATGGTATATGACCTTGTTGATAAAATGCACAATACACATGCTAAGATATCAATCCTCAAACTTATAAAACAATCCAATATCTATAAGGATATACCAATTAAGCATTTTGAGATACCCAATATCTAATTTATATTGAAGAAACTTACTTTGAAAATATCATGCAAGATCTCAAAAATAATGAAAAACTCATTATCTTTGATCTAATATATCTACCATCTAAAGCTATTATTGACTAAGATTTTCCTTTTTTCATACAATTGATTATGCATAAAAATGTAATTGAATTGGTGTTAATTGATAATGTATTGATCCTAAACATTTGTAGCATAACTTTCCTAACCACTTTGGGTATTAGTATAAATCTCTTACAAAAATCAATCATGCATATTAGGTGATTTGATATCTCACATAGTCATCTTATTAGACAAATAACATTAGATGTGATAGTGGAACTGAAAATGGATCCAATAATTTTCAAATTATGTCTTAATCATTACATTATAATGTAATTTTGGGTATACCTAGGCTACATACAATGGATGTTGTCCAAACTACACTACATTGATGTATATAATTCATATATAATGGAACCTTTTTTTCAATGCATGTAATGATAAACCTTTCAAATTCTACAAAATAATAATTATGGTATAGAAGGTATCCATATGATGGTTCCATATAAACATTATATTTTAACTTAAAAATATACACAATTTTGAAATAGGTGAGTCAAGCACAATGTATCCTTTATCTTCAGATGAAATCAAGAAACCTAAACACCAAGTTACACATGGATTTACATCAAGAAAAATAACCATCACCAAAGGAAAAAATGGTATTAAAATAAAAATAGAATCAAACAATTAATCTTAATTTATCAGTTAATACCAAGAAGTAAGATGGCCATGTTTTATGTTACTATGATAGTGATGATGATCTAGCCTACGATATGATAGATGAGAAATTGTAAAAACTAAATTTTTATCCACTTGTGCATCATTTTCATAAAATATTTATACCTATAGGTCATGTTATATATAAGCTAAATTCACATTTAAAGGATACAAAACTAAATCAAAATAAAGGCAAAGAAAAAAATAGTAGATGAACATGTAAATGCTTGTTATTCCATACATCCCTCTTGGTTTTACACATTACACTAAGCTTATGAGGTTTAGATGTAGATACATCATGTAAATGATGTTGAGGTCTCTCATAAAACAACAAAATAGAATCTATAGATCATAGAAAACAAAGATACTATAGATACAATACTTTGTATGTTACTTGAACATAGGATGATATCTTTACCTCCTAACAAGCACAAATTAGGCAATAAATTTTTTGCTAAAGAAGGATTACCATATTATAATTATAATTATATCATTGTCCATAATAAAAATCAATGTGAGGTAGTTTAAAACTAGAATCATTAATATAAGAATGAGGGTTGCATATAAATCATACTCGAGAAGAGAAAAAGACAAACTACTTATAAATATTCACACAAATACCATCCTTTAATGTGACCAAGGCATGGATATATAAATATTAATAATAATATATGTAGTATTTATTTTCAAAATCTTGAGTTTGATAGGAACAATTGGGATCCAATGTGTAGCACCACATTTTTTCAAAAATTGGGCCATAAAACAAAATAATTAACATACTCCCCATTGATGCCAAAATATTGTGGGTACATTCACCTAAATATGATGTGGACCAAATGTGGTCCCCATAATCATATGGATATTATATTAGGACTCACTTTTGACATTTAAATTTGAATGACATTGGTTTGCATATTAGAATGTAACATTGAATATTGCATATACTTGTATCACTTTTTCATTGTCAGGTATAGGGAGATTTTTCCTATGCCATGATGGATATGGCCACCCCTCCCCACTGACAACTTCCAAAAAACCATTACATGTAAACATTAAGGAGGTGACCATGCATCGCTATAAAAAAATCTTGAAAATGTCTCAAGTGTCCCTAAACCTTTTGATGATGACTTCTTTGATTAGTCCTTTCAAATATTCTAAAAATACTAAAAAAATAAAAAAACAATTTTTTTTTCAATTTTTAAATGTTATATTATCTATTTGGCATCTATTTTGTTATTTTCATGTTGGTATATATCATGTCATCTATTTATATATATATATATATATATATATATATATATATATATGCATATGGTTCATGCATCTTTTACGGGTGATACAAACATACATAAGCACATGATCTATGCACTTTTAGATGTTCGGCCTTCCCTCCACTCATGTCATTTAGAAATTAGGGGTATACACTTATTTGATAATGATACATACATGTTATTATTGGATAATTTTGGCACATCTACTAATATTTTTCTTGGATAGATCAACTGAGTAGAGTTCCTGATTGAGTGAATGATTAAATGACTTAGAAATAAGTTTAAGATTTCAAAAGAAAAGATTCAATAAGTTTATATCATGATTCATGGAATCCAAAGAGAATTAATTAGGTTTTCTCAAATTCTCATTAGTTTTTCATAGATTTAAAGGGAGTATATGTTGGGGATTAACCAACAATAGATTACACTTATGAAAGTAATAAACATGGAATTAAATCAGATAGACAAGTAACTAGAATGAGATAATAGCAAGAACAAGAGATATAAGAAACCACCCTAAAAACTTGTATTAACAAACTCTTTACAAAAGGAATACAATTGAAGAAACTTCTTTCTTCCACACCTCTCCTAGATGTATAGATCTCTCACTAGATCTCTATTCCTCAAGAGCTCTCTCTCTCAAGAACAATCAACTCCAACAAACCTGGATTGATTCAATTCTATACTATTCTTCAACATTCACATATAATGAACTACTACAATAATTCACCCAAAGCTAAGAAGATCTAATTCTACATATAGAATTAGGAGACTTGAGCATGCACTTACAACAAACAGTTAAGCCACTTGAACAAGGGCTCTAAAAATGATATTACTAATAATAGAGACGTGAGCTTAAGACTACAACTTAAAATCATCATGCAAACACTTGCTTCTATCCTCAGAAATAGCATTCTAGACGCATAGGTAACTGATGTTGGTTCCTACTGCTTGCCTGTGACAGCCGCCAGCCGACCCACTGCCGACGTCGGTGCCTCTGCAACTGCACTTAACCGATGTCAATCACTCCTGACTGACGCTGATGTCTGTGTAGACCCAAAACTGTCATAGTGTGCTCCTTGGTGAAGCTTTTAGCTCCATACCCTAACAATCTCCCACTTGGAGATAAACAGCTACACCAGTACCTGTACAACAACATCTTCTAGCTCCTCCATCTTTAGCTCAATCATGAAGACCAATAGAAGTTGAATGAAGATTCAAATTCTCCTTTGTAACTAGCTTGGTTAACATATCAGCAAGATTCCTATCCGTATGGATCTTCTCCAGCTTCAACTCACCATCTTCCAATACCTGTCGTATGAAATGGTACCTTAGTTGTATGTGCTTTGTTCTTGAATGAAAGGCTGAATTCTTAGCCAAATGGATTGCACTCTGACTGTCACTATACAATTTGCAACTCTCATGCTCCCTACCAAGCTCATTCATGAACCATGTCATCCATATCATCTCTTTGCTAGCCTCTGTGGCTGCAATATACTCTGCTTCTGTAGTTGACAAGGCAACAACCTTCTGCAATTTAGATATCTAGCTAACCGCCATTCCACCTACATTGAAAACATAACCTATAGTGCTCCTCCTGCCATCCAAATCACCTACCATATCTGAATCTACATAACCATATAAAGAAGTATCTGAACCTCTATAGCACAAGTGCCTACTGTTGGTTCCTCTCAGATATCTAAGGATCCACTGAACTGCTTTCCAATGTTCCTTACCTGGATTGGCCATATACTTACTTACAACTCCCACTGCTTGGGCAATATCTGGTCTAGTACACACCATTGCATACATCAAACTCCCTACTCTAGAAGAATATGGAACCTTACTCATGTACTCTACCTCATCATATGAATTAGGACATTGTTCTTTACTCAACTCAAAATGTCCAGCCAAGGGTGTGCTTACTGGTTTAGCATCCTGCATATTGAACCGTTTCAACACCTTGTCCACATAATCTTCTTAAGACAATATCAACCTGTGATTTTTCCTGTCTCTCTTAATGCTCATGTCAAGGATTTTCTTTGCTGCTCCCAAATCCTTCATAGCAAACGTTTGAGCTAATTTCACTTTAAGCTCAGAGATATCCTACATGTGTGATCCTGTAACCAGCATATCATCTACATACAACAATAGAATAATATATCTACCATTATCAAATATCTTGAAATACACGCAATGGTCAGATTGACACCTACTATAGCCATGCTCAGTCATAAACCTATCAAATTTTAAGTACCATTGCCTAGGAGCTTGCTTGAGGCCATACAAGCTTTTCTTCAATCTGCACACAAACTTCTCCTTACCCTTGACCTCAAATCCTTCTGGCTGTTCCATATATATTTCTTCATCCAAATCTCCATGAATAAATGATGTCTTAACATGTAGCTACTCAAGATGCAAATCCTCAAAAGCAACCAAAGACAATACAACCCTTATAGAAGTCATTTTAACAACAGGAGAAAAAATCTCACCAAAGTC
The DNA here is from genome assembly GCA_037957365.1 of Torreya grandis. Lineage (NCBI taxonomy): Eukaryota > Viridiplantae > Streptophyta > Pinopsida > Cupressales > Taxaceae > Torreya > Torreya grandis. Next base: position 1,143,227 of record JARHVA010001440.1, on the reverse strand, counting down.
AATACCTGGCTTTTGTGCAAATCCTTTCACTACCAATCTAGCCTTATATCTCATGTTAGATTGTGGAGCTAAAAGCTTCACTAATACAAACATGGAGAAGGCCATTGGAGGATTTGCTGGAGTGTCAGAGACACTGGCGTCGGTCAGGCCAACCGACGTCGGCAGGAGAGAAACTGACATCGGTCAGAGATCGGCCGGTGTCGGTAGTCCCCAGGCGGATAGGGACCGATGTTAGTCACCTATATGGTTTGAATACGAGTATATTATGGGCAGTCAGTGGACGAACCAAGTGTTTGAATGCTTAGTGCTAATTATAGACTGAGAGCTGCAGATCTAATTATTGTACTAGGTGTCTAATTATTGTTTGGATGAGTTCTATATAATAGACTCATGGTTGTATTGTAAAAGTGTAGCTGGGGAGTAAGAGAGCATAATTATAAGCTCCTTCTATGTGTGAGGTGAGCAATGGTGTGTTCCTCCTAGTGCCACAGTACCAAGGTGGGTGTTGGATTGGAGAATCAGCAGGGTTCTTCAAGAGTGTATGATCTTGGTCATCAGGTGAGCATGGCTTCTATAGGAGATCTACATGGTAAGTAAGATCATTGATATGCAGGTGTGTGTGTGTACAAGGTCAAGGTTCATAGGTGTGCAGAACCAGATTGATCTGTAGTTTGGAGATCAGATAGGATAGCAACACAACAAGGAGCAGTATCAGGAGAGATCTACTTGGAGTACAGGTGTGTACTTGTGGAGTGCGTGGAGCATAGGTATAAGGTGAACACCAACTCAGTGTGTGAGTTGGGTGTTGGGACCTAAGAGAGAGAGCTTTGAGGAAAGAGCTACTATTCACTTGAGGTGTGGGAAACCTCTGAAGAGGTGGTGGAGAAGAAGTGGCATCTTCTTTATTATATTCTTTTCTATATGAGTATTAATACAAGTTGTGTATTGTCTCTTATATCTTGTGTTATTTTTGGATTCTAGTAACTTGTTGATTCTGGTTATTTCTACATATTAAGTTGCTTGGTATTTGGTAATCAATTGTGTGCTTCTGGGGTTGGTCATATTCCCAACAAGTGGTATCAGAGCTAAGGTTGCAGGAAGTAGGTTTTGTGTTTGGTTATAGGTCACTCTCAGGGGTTTTTGATTGAGTGGGAGTAGAGCAATGGTAGATCAAAGTAAGCTAAGGATGGAGGAGTTGAAAAGAACAGATGGTCACTTATGGTCTGATGGAAAGAAAGAGTAGGTAAAAGAACATTGTTGGTTTGTGGAAGATCAGCAAGAAGGAACTAAAGAAGCAAGTGTTGCAGGTGTTACACAGGATGCTCTGGGAGGTTTCTTCGATAAAGTTGAATCTTGTTCTACAGATTCAATTACCTCTTTCCATGCAGCCCCAGATAGAGGAGCTGGTGAGCCTTGCCAAAGAATAGGCAAAGGGGAAGTGAAGCTGAAATTGCAGGTGGCCAACACATGGGTGTTGAAGGAGGTCATGCAGGTCCCAAGTTTGGAGATATGGCTAATTTCTTTAGAAGAGTTGGGTGATGGGAGATGTATGAGAACTCTCATAGTGGATGCACTTGATTTAGCTGGTGGTAAGAAAATAGGTACTCTTTATCTACTTGTTTATATTACTGATTCTTCTTTTGTTGCGGAAACATGGCTTCGTAGGCTTGGCCACATGAGTAGGAAGGAGATGCATGTTCTTAAGTGGAAGACATATATATTTGATAGGCTTAAGAATTGGAAACCCTTGGTGTTCTTAGAGGAGATGGTGGATAGAGACCAGTGGATGGGGCTGGATACTTTTGAGCAGGGCAGTTTGGACATGGAGATTGATTCAAAAGAGTTCACGGGTAAAAAGTCATCACTCACAGGAAACACAGGTACCTGCATCGGTAGGAAAACTGACGTCGGCAGTATGTAAGACTTATGTCGGTCATGAGGACTGACATCGGCAGAAGGAGGACACCAACATCGGTAGGTTGGTGGTCAGGATAGGCATAGGAACTGATGTCAGTCGGATGCAGACTGTGGGGTGGCTGAGCTCGGTCACTGTAACAGATTTTGGGTGGACAACGAGCTATCAAGGAGTCTCAAACATGCATACGGAGGACTGAAGATGTAAGTAGGCCTCAAATTCATTGTTCCTCTTCTTTATACTAGTTGCTGACTGTAGAGCAGGAAGGATCTAGGAAACAGTGGGAGTGTGGCATGGAGAGATTGCAGAACCAGACAGAGATTTGGTAGGGTTGCCAGTCGGTATGTTAGCACTGCAAGATGAATGGATTCTTTAGTTAAAGAATAGAGAGAATGGACACATGAGACAGAAGGCCAAGCATATGGTCTTGAGGAGCTGCAAGACAGTGGTACAGGTTTTGATAGGTGGAGGAGAAGCATGGCTTTAGTCAATGTCAAGTAACTACTGTGGTTTGCCTTACCAGGGGGATGATGAGTCATTACATCATTCTATTGTTGTATCTGGATGGTATGTTTGCTAGCAGGATCATACATACAGGTTATTACTGAGCTAAGGGGTAAGATTAGTTTAGTGGTTTACTATGAAGAATTTGAAGAAGCGAAATTCTTCGACATGGGAGACATGGGAGATCATAGGGTGATTTTGTTTCCAGTGGGAGCTGATGTGAATTAGGTGTTGGCGAGATGCAGGATGCAAAATCAGAGTGCACCAAGGGCTGGACAGTTCAGTGTCCAAAATCACATGAGGTCTAGCATAGACCTGAATTTTCCCAAGCAGTGGGAGCTGTCAGAGAGTTAGGAGCCAATTCGGAGAAGTGAATTCTTAGGTATTTGAGAGAGACCAGCAGCAGGGATTCATGCTATTTAGGGTCAAGACTTCACTACATGAGATTGTAGGAATGGATGCGATAGGGTACTCAGATGATAGGAGGTACATCATAGGTTGTGTGGTGGGTGGTCTTCAGGGGTAAGCTTGAAGAGGAATACAAACCAGGAAATAGATTAGATGGGGTACAGGTATAGGTACAGGTACAGTGTAGCTATTTATCTCTAAGTGGGAGATTGTTAGATTGTGGAGCTAAAAGCTTCACTAATGCAGACATGGAAAAGGCCATTGGAGGATTTGCTGGAGTGTCAGAGACACCCGCATCGGTCAGGCCAATTGACGTCGGTAGGAGAGAAACCGACGTCGGTCAGAGATCGGCCGGCGTTGGCAGTCCCTAGGTGGACAGGGACTGATGTCGGTTGCCTGTATGGTTCAACTGCAAGTATATTACGGGTAGTCAGTGGATGAACCAAGTGTTTACATGCTTAGTGCTAATTATAGACTGAGAGTTTTGGATCTAATTATTGTACTAGGTGTCTAATTATTGTTTGGATGAGTTCTATATAATAGACTCATGGTTGTATTGTAAAAGTGTAGCTAGGGAGTAAGAGAGCATAATTATAAGCTCCTTCTATGTGTGAGGTGAGTAATGGTGTGTTCCTCCTAGTGCCACAGTACCAAGGTGGGTGTTGGATTGGAGAATCAGCAGGGTTCTTCAAGAGTGTATGATCTTGGTCATCAGGTGAGCATGGCTTCTATAGGAGATCTACATGGTAAGTAAGATCATTGATATGTAGGTGTGTGTGTGTGCAAGGTCAAGGTTCACAGGTGTGCAGAACTAGCTTGATCTATAGTTTGGAGATCAAATAGGACAGTAACACAATAGGGAGCAGTATCAGGAGAGATCTACTTGGAGTATAGGTGTGTACTTGTGGAGTGCATGGAGCACTTGTGGAGTGCATGGAGCACTTGTATAAGGTGAACACCAACTCAGTGTGTGAGTTGGGTGTTGGGACCTAAGAGAGAGAGCTTTGAGGAAAGAGTTACTGTTCACTTGAGGTGTGGGAAACCTCTAAAGAGGTGGTGGAGAAGAAGTGGCATCTTCTTTATTGTATTCTTTTCTGTATGAGTATTAATACAAGTTGTGTATTATCTCTCATATCTTGTGTTATTTCTAGATTCTAGTTACTTGTTGATTCTGGTTATTTCCGCATATTAAGTTGCTTGGTATTTGGTAATCAATTGTGTGCTTTTGGGGTTGGTCATATTCCCAACATCTCATCTATCCATTCTCACCTTCTTTCAACCTATAGGTCCATCTGTTCTTTAGTGTTCTTTTACCTACTAGTAATTTAACCAAATCCCATGTTTGGTTCTCTCTTAAGGACTCCAACTCCTTAACCATGCCACGCTCCCACTGACTCTTGGACTCCACCTATATTACTTCTTCAAAACTCTCTAGTTCTCCACCATCAGTTAGCAATAAAAAAAATAAAGAAGGAGAATATCTAATTAGAGGCTTACTCACCCTTTCTGACCTCCTGATGGGTGTCTGAGACTCATTCACAACACACAGTCCACCCAAATTCTCTGACAGTGACCGACCTCGATCACCTCTAGACCTGTTACTGGCCAACGTCAGTTCTGACTGACTGACCTCAGTGCCTATCCTGCCAACATCGGTCTTTGTATGGCCGACCTCGTTTTCTATTCTGTCGATGCCGGTTCCTAATCTGCTGATGTCAGTCTCTGTGTTTTCCTGCAAGTGATTATTTATTTTTCCCGCGAGCTCATATTGGACCTTCACCTCGTCCAATTCACCATTACTCTGCTCAGATTGATTTAGCTTCCTTAGCTAATCACAATACATCACTCTTTCATTGAAAACAACATCACAGCTCCTAATTACCTTGTTAGTTTCTAGATTCCACAATCTGTAACCAAAATCATCTGAGCCATAGCCAATAAACATGCACCTCATAGACTTAGCATCAAGCTTCTTTCTATTTTCTTTATCTATGTGCACAAAGGCTTCACAACCAAAAACATTGAGATATGAGAGATCAACCTTTTTAGCTATCCATGCCTCTTCTAAAATACCACCATCCAGAGCTGTAGAGGGTCCTCTGTTAATCAGGTATACTACAGTGTCAACAGCTTGTGCCCAAAACTGTAAGGGCAAACTAGCATGCAATCTCATACATCTTGCACACTCCATTATTATCTTGTTCATCCTTTCAGCAATTCCATTATATTGAGGTGTCCTTGGAACCATCCTTTGCCTGTGGATTCCATGCATATAACAATAATCTCTGAACTTATAACTGTAGAACTCATTGCCATTGTCAGATCTCAGGCACTTCACTCTTTTACCTGTTTCATTCTCAACCATAGCTTTCCAAATCTTAAAAGTCTCAAATACATCAGATTTTCTTCTAATATAATAGATCCATACCTTCCTTGTAGCATCATCTATGAAAGATACATAGTACTGTGATCCTCCAATGGAAGCAACCTGAGCCGGTCCCCACACGTCTGTGTGAACAAGCTGCAACTTATGCCTCTTCTTAGTAGACCCAGTCTTGAGAAAACTAACCCTTTTCTATTTTCCAAATACACAGTGCTCACAAAACTCTAGATCTATGCCTTTTAAATCTGAAAGCATACCTTTGAACTTAAGAATTGACATCCCCTTCTCACTCATTTGGCCAAGCCTTGAGTGCCACAGTTTAGCATCCACATCTGAAGTAGATAATACAGAAGGAGATTTGTTAGTAACACAATTACACAAATAGAGAGTACCTTCTCTCTTACCTCTAGCCATAACAAGTGCACCCTTGGTCACCTTCCAAGATTTTGCTGTGAGAGTTACTGTACAACCCTCATCCCCTAACTTTCTTGCAGAGATCAAATTTCTCTTCAAGCTAGGAACATGCATCACATCTCTCAACACCCATGTGTTGTTATTTTGCATCTTTAGCTGCACTTTACCTTTACCAATTATTTTACAGGGCTCATCATCCCCTAGATACACTATTCCAAAATCTCCATGGATATAGTCACTAAAATATTCCCTGTTAGGGGTAGCATGAAAAGATGCACCAAAATCTAACACCCAAGATTCTATATTATTATGCAGAGAGAAAATTAAAGCATCTTGTGCAATACCTGCAACCTTGGCTTCTTCCTTTCCTTTGTACTGATTGTCCTCCTTAGGCTTTGACCAACAATCTCTGCTTATGTGCCCAATCTTTCCACAATTCCAGCATTGTGGCTTCCTGCCATTCCTGGATTTGGATCTTCCTCTCACCTTAGACTTTGATCTTGATCTCCTCTTGCTCTTATCTTTCTGCCTCCCCCTGCTCTCAAAACTTAAAGCATTCCCAGATGTCTCTTCTGTGCTTTTCCTGCGTATTTCCTCATTCAAGATAACACTAACAACATCCTCTACTTTCAAAATATTTGATGCAGATGCAGTATTACTTACTGCCATTACTAAGCCATGCCAACTTTCAGGCAAAGAACATAATATTAAAAGAGCTTTTATTTCATCATCAAACACTATATTGACTAAACTTAATTGATTCACAATTCCATTGAAGTCATTCAGATGAGTAGAAATAGATCCACCTTCATTCATATGCAAATTAAATAACTGCTTCATAAGATATACCTTATTAGAAGCTGAGGGTTTTTCATACAAATTTGCTAACGTAGTCATCAACTCTACCGTAGACTTTGCCTGTGATAAATTAGATATCACAGTGGATGCTAGACTCAGTCTTATAGACCCCAGAGCCTTTCTATCAAGAACTTCCCATTCTTCATCCTCCATGTCTTTGGGCTTCTTTGCAACCCCACCTAATGATAAGTAGAGATCTTTCTGATATAGATAATCCTCTATCTGCATTCTCCAATGTTGGTAATTTTTGCCATTGAACTTTTCCATTCTCAATTTACTTTCATTTGCCATTGCTTCTCCCACTCAAATAGAAATCCCTGTAGAAACCCCTGTGAGAACCTGTAATCAATACACACTACACAGATCTGAACCACCTGTTAGTGAACCTGAGCTCTGATACCACTTGTTGGGGATCAACCAACAATAGATTACACTTATGAAAGCAATAAACATGGAATTAAATTAGATAGACAAGTAACTAGAATGAGATAATAGCAAGAACAAGAGATACAAGAAACCACCCTAAAAACTTGTATTAACAAACTCTTTACAAAAGGAATACAATTGAAGAAACTTCTTTCTTCCACACCTCTCCTAGATGTATAGATCTCTCAGTAGATCTCTATTCCTCAAGAGCTCTCTCTCTCAAGAACAATCGACTCCAACAAACCTGGATTGATTCAATTATGTACTATTCTTCAACATTCACATATAATGAACTACTACAATAATTCACCCAAAGCTAAGAAGATCTAATTCTACATATAGAATTAGGAGACTTGAGCATGCACTTACAACAAACAGTTAAGCCACTTGAACAAGGGCTCTAAAAATGATATTACTAATAATAGAGATGCGAGCTTAAGACTACAACTTAAACTCATCATGCAAACACTTGCTTCTATCCTCAGAAATAGCATTCTGGACGCACAGGTAACCGACGCCGGTTCCTGTTGCTTGCCTGTGACCACCGCTGGCCGACCCACTACTGACACCGGTGCCTCTGCAACTGTACCTGACCAATGTCGGTCACTCCTAACCGATGCCGGTGTCTGTGTAGACCTGAAACTATCATAGTGTGCTCCTTGGTGAAGCTTTTAACTCCATACCCTAACAAAATATGACTTACACAAGCCTAGAAGAGGTAGATCATCATCACACATCATGCATAAATAAATAGTTTAGTCTAGTTACATGTGTAATGAATACACTTAGAGGGTCAATTAGAGCCAAAATAATACACGGCCATGATTTTTATCATGCCTTAAACATTCTCTAAAAAAAATCCTATCTTGATGAGTTTTCTATCTCAAGATATAAGTCTTCAAAGTTAAACCATTAAAAGGAGACAGGCATATAGACATCAAAATTGAGCCCTATTAAGTATCCATTTGGATTTAGAAATACTTAACAAGGTTTAGATTTAGTTTATATATTAAAAGTGTCAAAATATCACTTGATCATATCATAGATCAATGGCAAATGGTTGATATCTTGAGTCAATAGGCACAAGTGGATCTATAGTGTATTTTTAATCATGTAGCTAAAGATCAATGGCAAGTTTGAGGTCAAAGGTCAATGGATCCTAATATTAAACTCATTGATTTTAAGTGTATTAATTATGATTCACTCTAAATAATATCTAATGATGTACGTTTAATCAAGAAAAATTAGTTCAATGATGAGTGAGAAGTCAACAAGTTAGCAAATCTCAAAGACAAATATGTAGTTACCAAATGTCATAACCATGGTAGCTTCTAGGTAAATTAGTAGAGTGCATATAAACCCTGAAAAATAGAAATTGATGGTGCACATAAAGTCAAGATTCAATGCTTCTGAGGATGCATACAAGAATACCACATGATGAAAGTTTAGAAACCAACCAAGATTGACTATAGGGCCCACTGAATGAATGAGGAGTTGACAATTGGCTCAATGTGAGAAGCCAAAATCAAGATTAATAGACATGATTAAAATTAAAATATGGGAATATTTAGGTAAAGATCAAACATAGTTTAGGTCAAACCAAGAGAACATGTTTCAAAATACATGTACCATCATTAGAGCTTAGTTGAACACTATCAAACAAACATAACCATATAGTCAATATTGTTAATATTGAAGTTATATTTCCATTAAAATTTTAGAGGAATGTTAATATTTTTTGGAACCTATTGTTTTTTGAGAATGAAGCTATACAATCTATAGATCTTCATCGATATAATGACTATATGAAAACCAATTATTTGGATTGGTTTTTAATCTATATAAAGATCTATATTCAGGTTGGAGTAGATACATACATAAATGAGATATGGTGGAGTGTCTCATACTTTGACACAATCATAACTCTGACAAATAGGTACCTATGGCCACCCAAACTAGACATGGTGATGGATCTGTCAAAATTATAAATATGAGGATTCTCTTCTCATAAATAGGTCAAGTGGAAGATAGTGTAAGGTTCCAAGATGGAGATTTGGTGGTTAGATAGAGTAGATATAGAATTTAATATATTTTTCAGGTCTATAATGGTTTTTATTCATATAAATATTATGACTCATCACCCTAGACACATTCTTATCCTCTAGTGTGTTGTTCAATATATGAAGTGATTAGGAAGATATTAGGATAAATGAAGGATATCTTTTCTATGATGTATTAGCTCTAATTTGATTAAAATATGGTGGAGCATTTATAAAGGTGGTAATTCATTTAATGATCTGGGGTGGAGTGTTCCCTCTCTCTTTTTCCCTTATCTATTTCTTCCATATTCTTCCACATGGTAAAGCTTTCTCTCTCAAATTTTAGATTCTCACAAGGAATCTTTAATTTTGAAGAGCAAGAGACTCTCATTTGATAAGGATAGGCTAACCCCTATAAAAAAATTTAATAACTACCTCTTGATGAAATAAAATACTTACTTTATGTATCTCTTGCTTTTGATTAGTGTTTGGTAAGCTTGTTCATGATGGCCTTGTGAAGGAGATTCTTCCATATCCATTATCCTTCTTTCTTTAAGGTGTTTTCAATTTAGTTATAGGTTTGAATTCATGCTCTTTATTCCATTGATGTGAGCTTGATGTGAATCTTAGAACTCCTCTTTGGTTTCATTCATTTCTTCTTAAACCTAGTTTTTTAAATACTTATGCAATTAGCTAGATTGGGAGATTGTGTGAGCTAGTATTATCTTATGTAGATCTAATGTGGGTTCAAGAATATGAGATCCTCATTTAAATTTGGTGCATCACCTTGTTATCTTTCTTAGGATCCCTATTTCCCCCTTTCTAACCCTTTTCCAAATAGTAGCATTAGTTTAGGTAATCCATCAAGAGGAAATTGGCCTTTTTCAGAGGTTTAACACTATTATAGGATACCCACAGCTTGGATTTATTTTTATGTTATGACTAGGAGTGGAAGATCCTAAATAACTCTTATAAAAGGGAAAAATATCATTTCATAATAGTTTTTCTCACACCTGGTGGGACTTACTACATTGTTCAATGGTGAAGAGTTTTGGTGTTCTCTTCATCCAATCAGCCTTTAGAGGTATGTGTGTAAACATCAGTGGTGACTCTAAGTATTCATCAACTAGTTTAATTAGCCCAGGAGCTTAGTCATCATTATTTGATATGTATCATCACTCTTTTGATTAATATTCTTATTATTTTCCTTGGCATCTTTCATATCAGATTAGTAATGTTTATGGCTTCACCCTAAGTGTTTCTCAATATTCAATACATCATACTTCTCAAGCTCAAGATATCCTTAACTTTTCCCCAAACTAATCCATTTTAAGTTGGATGAAAATGATCTCAAGATATGAATGGTAAATGATAGACTTTAATATAGATAGGGGATATGGTCAAGATACCCTAAACACATCATTCATGACATGAGAAATGCATTACAACTAATGAAGGAAGAATGGGCACTTCTTAAGGGAGAAAATTGGAAAAACCTCTTAAGTAAGATGATGGATGTAAGTGGTTACATGAAAATCAACAAGGATAATCTAAGAGGACTTAAAGAATAGTAGGTCCAAATCTATAAACCTCATGTGTCTTTTTATACACCACCTCAATCCTCATATATTCCACCCATTCTTCCCTGAAAGACCACCCCAAGTACCCTTCAAGTTTTATAAGTTCTTCATGTGTTCCAAGTTATTAATGTGTTCCTCAAACCTTCCTTTATTAGAATTAAATATAAGAGAGCCTTCAAATTAAGAAGGATAATATTTTTTAGTAGCCTATTATTAAGATCTAAGATTCCACATATCTTCCCCAAGATTCCTCTTGTACCTCATACCAGCTATCTTGTGTTCCTTATCTTCATGAGGCCACTGACCACCTTAAAGAGGGTATTTTCCAAGAGAATATAGATAGACAAATCAAATAATTAGAGATAAATATGAATAATGATTAAGAGAGTCAAAATTAAGAAAAGGTGTATATTTCTTGCACATTCCCCTTATGGAAATAATTCAAAGAAGGCATATATAAAAAGGACACACAAATTCAAGAGCCACATAGGAGAGCCTTCAAAGTTCCTAGTTAGAAGGATACCCTCCTAAGATACAAACAAGGTGGACTTATTCACCCTCTCACCATCTCCCTCTTGGATAAGGAACTTGTTTTACAAAGGATAGAAGAGGATCTTACAATCATAGGTGAACCTAAAGAGGAAAATGCAAGTGTCTATGATGAATAAATCATGATAGGAATCCTAATTAATTTATAAGGGGAAGAATCAAGTTTAGACCAACCTTATTGGCATGGATTTGACACTAATGAAATGTACCCTAATGAGGATAATCCTCAAGTTAAAAATATAGAAGACTTTGAATGTACTATTGCAGGTCCATTATACATAGATGAAGAAGAGGACCAGAACTAGGAGTTAGAAGTCGATCGACTTCAAGATGAGGTGACAAATGAAGATAGACCTAATGGATTAGAGTTGGAGGAAGGTAAATCAGGCCTTGAGCAAGACAAGTGTGATGTTTTATACCTTGGATGCTCAAATCAACCTTCATTTATGGTTGAAGAATGAGATGAAATCTTGAGTGAGGTTGATGAATAAGATATCTTAAGTGTTTAGGTGATGAATTTTTATGAGATACCACTTTATGTGATAGAAGAGGACCTTGAGGGTGAATAAATTTTTCAATATGCTCATGTGATTCAAGAATAAGATCTTAATAAACTCAATATTAGCTTGCATACACCAATAAGTGAAAGCAAGTTGGAGGACTTGTTTGAGATATTAGGAGTAGGCTATGTTCCTCTCTAAGGAAACTATGATCTGATTATGCTTGAGGAGCATAATTATGGACTAAAAAAGTAAAAGAGTGAGGTAAAATATGATAACTCAATGTTTGTATTGATAAGAAGATGCCCTATCAAGAACCTAGCTTGGTTGGAAGATGACAAGAAGGAAACATCACATGTTGTGCTTAGTTCAAATCACAAAGTTGAGTATCAAAAGGAGCAAGATCAATTTGCCTATCCACTCTAAGATACTTGTATGTCCAATCAATCAGATTGCACAAGTTTATTTGTGTTCTTATTCTTGGAGAAGTGTATCAAAAATATGTTAAATATCTGCTTCTTCTCCATCTTTAGTTGGATACCCTCAAACTTGTAAATCATATTAGATTAGTAAGAAAGGGAAACTAATTTGTACAACTAGTCCATGGTTTTGTATAGGTGCCATTCTAATTAGTTAGTTTAGGGTAGGTAGATTTTATGTTTTCCTCTAAGTATCCTATGCACATTTATTTTAGTTATGTGTTTACCTTCCATAAGTGCCTTGGGTATAGTTGTTTTGTTTCCTTTTGGTCCTTGTTGTTTCAAGAGGAAGTCTTCCAAAAAGTGGCAACCTTGTGTCATTTTCATGATTAGCTAAGAGAAAATACTTGAGAATCTAGATGCCTAATGGATTAGTTTAAGGCTACCAGTATCTTTCATAGTAAGCATGAAAAACCATGATGTCTCTAGAAATGTTGGCCAATTTTGGCCCACATACAAAGATTTTACCTGGATAGATTAGCTGAGTAGAGTTCTTGATTGATTGAATGATCAAATGACTTGAAAATAGGTCTAAGATTGAAAAATAAAGGATTTAATAGGTTTTCATGATGATTCATGGGAGAAAAGGAGCATGAAGAAGGTTTTCTCAAAGTCTCATTAGTTTATTAGAGATTTAAAGGGAAAAATGATTTGCACAATCCCAGAAGAGCTAGATTGTCATCACATATCATGCATAAATAGATAGGTCAGTATAGTTACACATTTAATAAATGCACCTAGGGGGACTAGAGCCAAAGGAATACATGGACATTATTTTTTCATGTCTTGAACATTATTTTCAAAATTCATATCTTTATGAATTTTCTATCTCAAGATACAAATCTTCAAAGTTAACTAGCAAAAGGAGATGGGCACATTGACATCAAAATTGAGTCACATTAAGTAGCTATTTGGATTTAAAAATATTTAAAAAGATTTAGGTTTGACATGGATATGACAAGTGTCAAACTATTGCTTAATCATATCATATATCAATGGCATGTGGTTGATAGCTTGAGTCAGTAAGCCCAAGTAGATCTATGTTACACATTTAATCATGTAACTAAAGATCAATGACAAGCTCAAGTCAAAGGTCAACAGATGTTGAGATTAAATGCATTGGTTCCAAGTGTCTTAATCATGGTATACTATAAATTAGATCGAATGATGCATGTTCAATCATGAAAAATTAGATCAATGATTAGTAAGAAGTCAATAAGTCATCAAATCTTAAAGACAAATATATAGTTTCCAAGTGTCATGACCATAGTAGCTTCTAGGTAAATCAAAAAATCACATGTAAACCATACAGAAGGAAAATTGATATTGTGTGTAAAGTCAAGAGTCAATGCTCCTAAGGATAAATGTGAGAAATCCACATGGAGAAAGCATAACCAATCAAGAATGACTATGGGGCCCATAAAATGAATGAGGAGTTCATAGTTGGCTCAATGTGAGAAGCCTAGATCAAGATTAATGGCCATGATTAAAAGTTTAAATTAGTATTTTTTAATTAAATGTCAAACATGGTTCAAGTCAAACCAAGAATAAATGTTTCAAAAGGCATGTACCACCATTAGAGTTTGGTTGAAAACCATCAAAAAAATATAGCCATATAATCAAGGTTGGTATTAGTTAATTTATATTGCCATTAAAAGTTTAGAGGTATGTTGAGGTTTGTTATAACCTATTTTTTTCCATGAATGAAGCAATATAATATGTCAATCTTCATCTATATAATGACTATATGAAAACCAATCATTTTGATTATTTTTCAATTTATAGTAAAGATATATATTCAAGTTGAGTAGATACAAACATAAATGAGATATGGTGGAGTGTCTCATCCTTTGACATAATCATAGCTCTGACAAATAGGTACCTATGGCCACCAAAAGTATACATGGTGATGGTCCTATTGGAATTATAAATATGAGGATTCTCTTCTCATGAATAGGTCAAGTGAAAGATAACATAAGGTTCCAAGATGGAGATTTGGAAGTAAGAGAAAGTATCTAGAGAATTTAATATATTTTTATGTTCTCTTAGGGTTTTTATTCATAGTAGGATTATGACTTGTTTCCCTAGACACATTCTTATCCTCTAGTGTGTTGCTCAATCAATGAAATAATTTGGGCACTATTGGGATAAATAAAGGTTATCTTATCTATGATGTATTAGATATGATTTGATCAAAAGATGGTACATAATTCATAAACGGTGGTAATTAATTTAATGATATAGGTTGGCATGCTCCCTCTCTCTTCACCCCTTCTCTATTTCTTCCATCGTCTTCCACATGGTAAAGCTCTCTCTCTCAGATTTTAGATTCTTACAAGGACTCTTTGATTTTAAAGAGTAAGAGACTCTCATTTGATAAGGCTAACCCTCACCAAAATTTGTAATAACTACCTCTTGATGAATTAAAATAATTTCTTTACCTATCTCTTTCCTTTGATTACCATTTAGTAAGCTTGTGCATGATGGCCTTATGAAGGATATTCTTCCATATCCATTGTCCTTCTTTCTTACCTCTTTTAAGATGTTTTCAAGTTAGTTTTACATCTGATCTCATGTTCTTTATGACATTTATGTGAGTCTTATAACTCCTCTTTGTTTTCATTCATTACTTCTTGAACCTAGTTTAAGAAATACTTATACAATTAGTTAGAATGTGAGATTTTTTGAGCTAGTATTATCTTGTGTAGATCTAATATGGTTTCAAGTATATGAGATCCTCATTTAAATTTGGTGCATCACCTTGTTATATTTCTTAGGATCCATATTTCCTCCTTACTAACCCTTTACCAAGTAGTAGCATTAGTTTAGGTGATCCATCAAAAGGAAGTCGGCCTTCTCTAAAGGTTCAACCCTATTATAGGATACCCACAACCTAGGATTGTTCCCATATTGTGACTGGGAGTGGAGGATCCTAAACAAATCTTTATAAAGGGTGAAATCTCAAATCATAATATTTATATCCTTATATTATCATTTTTAATTATCATGTTTGAGTTTGTATACTTACACATGCCTTTATCCATGCTTATATCTTTCACAATGTACTTGATATGTTATGCACTTGTTTTTTTTTGCTAACATATATATCTAAGAAATAGTATGACATGTTTATGTTGGTTTCTTATGTTAAATTATTTTCATTTATGCACTTCCTTGAATGTCATGTCTTATATTGTACTATGTTTTTTAGCATTTAAATATGTTACATTGATTATGGCCCCTATGCCTATGTTTTCCTATTATGAAATTTTCATATTTCATAGATTGTTGTATGTTGACATTTAAATATATCATTTCTTACTTTATGGACATTTTACTAGGTCATGCTTCTCTGATTATGTGGAATTTGATCATGCCCCTTGTGTGAGATCTCCTCAAACTATTGTATTTTTATTTGATTTTGAGTTCTCTTATGTGTGTGCTTGATTTCTTGTTGATTTGTACTATTATTGTCTAGACATTTCCATGATTCACATTATGCATCTTAGAATTTGATGTGATCACATACTATATACCTCTTTGTTATATCTACATATGCATGCTACCCTTATATGTTACATGATGCATTCATATATTATACAATTATATTATCCTTTTGAGGTAAGGTGATTACCAATTTATACTTCCCCTCACCTCAAAATGGGGGGAATG